>CM046309.1:12286389-12886389 GCA_025267735.1 Mactra quadrangularis
AGATGGTTAGCAACCTAACTGCAAAAAATCACATTCGCACACCGAGTTGCGCCATGGCAACAGAGCCGCAAAGTATACCGTGCAATATGGCTATATAGGCTTTAGAACAGCAAAAATAGGCGTCGACCCCTGGTGTCGGGAGGTTTGCACGCGTTTTTTGCTACCTTAATGTAGTTAGTTGCTTGTTTAAACACATTTTCTCGATGCCCTACGTAGTTAGCAACCCATTGACACAAAAATCATACCTGCGCAGTGAGATGCGCGTGGGCTACAGAGCCCCAAAGTCGCGTCGACCTGTAGTGTCGGGAGATTTGCACGGGGTTTCTCGGTACCTGAACGTGGTGGGTTTGGTGTTTAAACACGTTTTTCAGGTGCCCTAGATGGTTAGCAACCTAACTGCAAAAAATCACATTCGCACACCGAGTTGCGCCATGGCAACAGAGCCGCAAAGTATACCGTGCAATATGGCTATATAGGGCTTTAGAACAGCAAAAATAGGCGTCGACCCCTGGTGTCGGGAGGTTTGCACGCGTTTTTTGCTACCTTAATGTAGTTAGTTGCTTGTTTAAACACATTTTCTCGATGCCCTACGTAGTTAGCAACCCATTGACACAAAAATCATACCTGCGCAGTGAGATGCGCGTGGGCTACAGAGCCCCAAAGTCGCGTCGACCTGTAGTGTCGGGAGATTTGCACGGGGTTTCTCGGTACCTGAACGTGGTGGGTTTGGTGTTTAAACACGTTTTTTCAGGTGCCCTAGATGGTTAGCAACCTAACTGCAAAAAATCACATTCGCACACCGAGTTGCGCCATGGCAACAGAGCCGCAAAGTATACCTTGCAATATGGCTATATAGGGCTTTTAGAACAGCAAAAATAGGCGTCGACCCCTGGTGTCGGGAGGTTTGCACGCGTTTTTTGCTACCTTAATGTAGTTAGTTGCTTGTTTAAACACATTTTCTCGATGCCCTACGTAGTTAGCAACCCATTGACACAAAAATCATACCTGCGCAGTGAGATGCGCGTGGGCTACAGAGCCCCAAAGTCGCGTCGACCTGTAGTGTCGGGAGATTTGCACGGGGTTTCTCGGTACCTGAACGTGGTGGGTTTGGTGTTTAAACACGTTTTTCAGGTGCCCTAGATGGTTAGCAACCTAACTGCAAAAAATCACATTCGCACACCGAGTTGCGCCATGGCAACAGAGCCGCAAAGTATACCGTGCAATATGGCTATATAGGGCTTTAGAACAGCAAAAATAGGCGTCGACCCCTGGTGTCGGGAGGTTTGCACGCATTTTTTGCTACCTTAATGTAGTTAGTTGCTTGTTTAAACACATTTTCTCGATGCCCTACGTAGTTAGCAACCCATTGACACAAAAATCATACCTTCGCAGTGAGATGCGCGTGGGCTACAGAGCCCCAAAGTCGCGTCGACCTGTAGTGTCGGGAGATTTGCACGGGGTTTCTCGGTACCTGAACGTGGTGGGTTTGGTGTTTAAACACGTTTTTCAGGTGCCCTAGATGGTTAGCAACCTAACTGCAAAAAATCACATTCGCACACCGAGTTGCGCCATGGCAACAGAGCCGCAAAGTATACCGTGCAATATGGCTATATAGGGCTTTAGAACAGCAAAAATAGGCGTCGACCCCTGGTGTCGGGAGGTTTGCACGCGTTTTTTGCTACCTTAATGTAGTTAGTTGCTTGTTTAAACACATTTTCTCGATGCCCTACGTAGTTAGCAACCCATTGACACAAAAATCATACCTGCGCAGTGAGATGCGCGTGGGCTACAGAGCCCCAAAGTCGCGTCGACCTGTAGTGTCGGGAGATTTGCACGGGGTTTCTCGGTACCTGAACGTGGTGGGTTTGGTGTTTAAACACGTTTTTCAGGTGCCCTAGATGGTTAGCAATCTAACTGCAAAAAATCACATTCGCACACCGAGTTGCGCCATGGCAACAGAGCCGCAAAGTATACCGTGCAATATGGCTATATAGGGCTTTAGAACAGCAAAAATAGGCGTCGACCCCTGGTGTCGGGAGGTTTGCACGCGTTTTTTGCTACCTTAATGTAGTTAGTTGCTTGTTTAAACACATTTTCTCGATGCCCTACGTAGTTAGCAAACCCATTGACACAAAAATCATACCTGCGCAGTGAGATGCGCGTTGGCTACAGAGCCCCAAAGTCGCGTCGACCTGTAGTGTCGGGAGATTTGCACGGGGTTTCTCGGTACCTGAACGTGGTGGGTTTGGTGTTTAAACACGTTTTTCAGGTGCCCTAGATGGTTAGCAACCTAACTGCAAAAAATCACATTCGCACACCGAGTTGCGCCATGGCAACAGAGCCGCAAAGTATACCGTGCAATATGGCTATATAGGGCTTTGGAACAGCAAAAATAGGCCTCGATCCCTGGTGTCGGGAGGTTTGCACGCGTTTTTTGCTACCTTAATGTAGTTAGTTGCTTGTTTAAACACATTTTCTCGATGCCCTACGTAGTTAGCAACCCATTGACACAAAAATCATACCTGCGCAGTGAGATGCGCGTGGGCTACAGAGCCCCAAAGTCGCGTCGACCTGTAGTGTCGGGAGATTTGCACGGGGTTTCTCGGTACCTGAACGTGGTGGGTTTGGTGTTTAAACACGTTTTTCAGGTGCCCTAGATGGTTAGCAACCTAACTGCAAAAAATCACATTCGCACACCGAGTTGCGCCATGGCAACAGAGCCGCAAAGTATACCGTGCAATATTGCTATATAGGGCTTTAGAACAGCAAAAATAGGCGTCGACCCCTGGTGTCGGGAGGTTTGCACGCGTTTTTTTGCTACCTTAATGTAGTTAGTTGCTTGTTTAAACACATTTTCTCGATGCCCTACGTAGTTAGCAACCCATTGACACAAAAATCATACCTGCGCAGTGAGATGCGCGTGGGCTACAGAGCCCCAAAGTCGCGTCGACCTGTAGTGTCGGGAGATTTGCACGGGGTTTCTCGGTACCTGAACGTGGTGGGTTTGGTGTTTAAACACGTTTTTCAGGTGCCCTAGATGGTTAGCAACCTAACTGCAAAAAATCACATTCGCACACCGAGTTGCGCCATGGCAACAGAGCCGCAAAGTATACCGTGCAATATGGCTATATAGGGCTTTAGAACAGCAAAAATAGGCGTCGACCCCTGGTGTCGGGAGGTTTGCACGCGTTTTTTGCTACCTTAATGTAGTTAGTTGCTTGTTTAAACACATTTTCTCGATGCCCTACGTAGTTAGCAACCCATTGACACAAAAATCATACCTGCGCAGTGAGATGCGCGTGGGCTACAGAGCCCCAAAGTCGCGTCGACCTGTAGTGTCGGGAGATTTGCACGGGGTTTCTCGGTACCTGAACGTGGTGGGTTTGGTGTTTAAAACACGTTTTTCAGGTGCCCTAGATGGTTAGCAACCTAACTGCAAAAAATCACATTCGCACACCGAGTTGCGCCATGGCAACAGAGCCGCAAAGTATACCGTGCAATATGGCTATATAGGGCTTTAGAACAGCAAAAATAGGCGTCGACCCCTGGTGTCGGGAGGTTTGCACGCGTTTTTTTGCTACCTTAATGTAGTTAGTTGCTTGTTTAAACACATTTTCTCGATGCCCTACGTAGTTAGCAACCCATTGACACAAAAATCATACCTGCGCAGTGAGATGCGCGTGGGCTACAGAGCCCCAAAGTCGCGTCGACCTGTAGTGTCGGGAGATTTGCACGGGGTTTCTCGGTACCTGAACGTGGTGGGTTTGGTGTTTAAACACGTTTTTCAGGTGCCCTAGATGGTTAGCAACCTAACTGCAAAAAATCACATTCGCACACCGAGTTGCGCCATGGCAACAGAGCCGCAAAGTATACCGTGCAATATGGCTATATAGGGCTTTAGAACAGCAAAAATAGGCGTCGACCCCTGGTGTCGGGAGGTTTGCACGCGTTTTTTTGCTACCTTAATGTAGTTAGTTGCTTGTTTAAACACATTTTCTCGATGCCCTACGTAGTTAGCAACCCATTGACACAAAAATCATACCTGCGCAGTGAGATGCGCGTGGGCTACAGAGCCCCAAAGTCGCGTCGACCTGTAGTGTCGGGAGATTTTCACGGGGTTTCTCGGTACCTGAACGTGGTGGGTTTGGTGTTTAAACACGTTTTTCAGGTGCCCTAGATGGTTAGCAACCTAACTGCAAAAAATCACATTCGCACACCGAGTTGCGCCATGGCAACAGAGCCGCAAAGTATACCGTGCAATATGGCTATATAGGGCTTTAGAACAGCAAAAATAGGCGTCGACCCCTGGTGTCGGGAGGTTTGCACGCGTTTTTTGCTACCTTAATGTAGTTAGTTGCTTGTTTAAACACATTTTCTCGATGCCCTACGTAGTTAGCAACCCATTGACACAAAAATCATACCTGCGCAGTGAGATGCGCGTGGGCTACAGAGCCCCAAAGTCGCGTCGACCTGTAGTGTCGGGAGATTTGCACGGGGTTTCTCGGTACCTGAACGTGGTGGGTTTGGTGTTTAAACACGTTTTTCAGGTGCCCTAGATGGTTAGCAACCTAACTGCAAAAAATCACATTCGCACACCGAGTTGCGCCATGGCAACAGAGCCGCAAAATATACCGTGCAATATGGCTATATAGGGCTTTAGAACAGCAAAAATAGGCGTCGACCCCTGGTGTCGGGAGGTTTGCACGCGTTTTTTGCTACCTTAATGTAGTTAGTTGCTTGTTTAAACACATTTTCTCGATGCCCTACGTAGTTAGCAACCCATTGACACAAAAATCATACCTGCGCAGTGAGATGCGCGTGGGCTACAGAGCCCCAAAGTCGCGTCGACCTGTAGTGTCGGGAGATTTGCACGGGGTTTCTCGGTACCTGAACGTGGTGGGTTTGGTGTTTAAACACGTTTTTCAGGTGCCCTAGATGGTTAGCAACCTAACTGCAAAAAATCACATTCGCACACCGAGTTGCGCCATGGCAACAGAGCCGCAAAGTATACCGTGCAATATGGCTATATAGGGCTTTAGAACAGCAAAAATAGGCGTCGACCCCTGGTGTCGGGAGGTTTGCACGCGTTTTTTGCTACCTTAATGTAGTTAGTTGCTTGTTTAAACACATTTTCTCGATGCCCTACGTAGTTAGCAACCCATTGACACAAAAATCATACCTGCGCAGTGAGATGCGCGTGGGCTACAGAGCCCCAAAGTCGCGTCGACCTGTAGTGTCGGGAGATTTGCACGGGGTTTCTCGGTACCTGAACGTGGTGGGTTTGGTGTTTAAACACGTTTTTCAGGTGCCCTAGATGGTTAGCAACCTAACTGCAAAAAATCCCATTCGCACACCGAGTTGCGCCATGGCAACAGAGCCGCAAAGTATACCGTGCAATATGGCTATATAGGGCTTTAGAACAGCAAAAATAGGCGTCGACCCCTGGTGTCGGGAGGTTTGCACGCGTTTTTTGCTACCTTAATGTAGTTAGTTGCTTGTTTAAACACATTTTCTCGATGCCCTACGTAGTTAGCAACCCATTGACACAAAAATCATACCTGCGCAGTGAGATGCGCGTGGGCTACAGAGCCCCAAAGTCGCGTCGACCTGTAGTGTCGGGAGATTTGCACGGGGTTTCTCGGTACCTGAACGTGGTGGGTTTGGTGTTTAAACACGTTTTTCAGGTGCCCTAGATGGTTAGCAACCCAACTGCAAAAAATCACATTCGCACACCGAGTTGCGCCATGGCAACAGAGCCGCAAAGTATACCGTGCAATATGGCTATATAGGGCTTTAGAACAGCAAAAATAGGCGTCGACCCCTGGTGTCGGGAGGTTTGCACGCGTTTTTTGCTACCTTAATGCAGTTAGTTGCTTGTTTAAACACATTTTCTCGATGCCCTACGTAGTTAGCAACCCATTGACACAAAAAATCATACCTGCGCAGTGAGATGCGCGTGGGCTACAGAGCCCCAAAGTCGCGTCGACCTGTAGTGTCGGGAGATTTGCACGGGGTTTCTCGGTACCTGAACGTGGTGGGTTTGGTGTTTTAAACACGTTTTTCAGGTGCCCTAGATGGTTAGCAACCTAACTGCAAAAAATCACATTCGCACACCGAGTTGCGCCATGGCAACAGAGCCGCAAAGTATACCGTGCAATATGGCTATATAGGGCTTTAGAACAGCAAAAATAGGCGTCGACCCCTGGTGTCGGGAGGTTTGCACGCGTTTTTTGCTACCTTAATGTAGTTAGTTGCTTGTTTAAACACATTTTCTCGATGCCCTACGTAGTTAGCAACCCATTGACACAAAAATCATACCTGCGCAGTGAGATGCGCGTGGGCTACAGAGCCCCAAAGTCGCGTCGACCTGTAGTGTCGGGAGATTTGCACGGGGTTTCTCGGTACCTGAACGTGGTGGGTTTGGTGTTTAAACACGTTTTTCAGGTGCCCTAGATGGTTAGCAACCTAACTGCAAAAAATCACATTCGCACACCGAGTTGCGCCATGGCAACAGAGCCGCAAAGTATACCGTGCAATATGGCTATATAGGGCTTTGGAACAGCAAAAATAGGCGTCGACCCCTGGTGTCGGGAGGTTTGCACGCGTTTTTTGCTACCTTAATGTAGTTAGTTGCTTGTTTAAACACATTTTCTCGATGCCCTACGTAGTTAGCAACCCATTGACACAAAAATCATACCTGCGCAGTGAGATGCGCGTGGGCTACAGAGCCCCAAAGTCGCGTCGACCTGTAGTGTCGGGAGATTTGCACGGGGTTTCTCGGTACCTGAACGTGGTGGGTTTGGTGTTTAAACACGTTTTTCAGGTGCCCTAGATGGTTAGCAACCTAACTGCAAAAAATCACATTCGCACACCGAGTTGCGCCATGGCAACAGAGCCGCAAAGTATACCGTGCAATATGGCTATATAGGGCTTTAGAACAGCAAAAATAGGCGTCGACCCCTGGTGTCGGGAGGTTTGCACGCGTTTTTTGCTACCTTAATGTAGTTAGTTGCTTGTTTAAAACACATTTTCTCGATGCCCTACGTAGTTAGCAACCCATTGACACAAAAATCATACCTGCGCAGTGAGATGCGCGTGGGCTACAGAGCCCCAAAGTCGCGTCGACCTGTAGTGTCGGGAGATTTGCACGGGGTTTCTCGGTACCTCAACGTGGTGGGTTTTGGTGTTTAAACACGTTTTTCAGGTGCCCTAGATGGTTAGCAACCTAACTGCAAAAAAGCACATTCGCACACCGAGTTGCGCCATGGCAACAGAGCCGCAAAGTATACCGTGCAATATGGCTATATAGGGCTTTAGAACAGCAAAAATAGGCGTCGACCCCTGGTGTCGGGAGGTTTGCACGCGTTTTTTGCTACCTTAATGTAGTTAGTTGCTTGTTTAAACACATTTTCTCGATGCCCTACGTAGTTAGCAACCCATTGACACAAAAATCATACCTGCGCAGTGAGATGCGCGTGGGCTACAGAGCCCCAAAGTCGCGTCGACCTGTAGTGTCGGGAGATTTGCACGGGGTTTCTCGGTACCTGAACGTGGTGGGTTTGGTGTTTAAACACGTTTTTTCAGGTGCCCTAGATGGTTAGCAACCTAACTGCAAAAAATCACATTCGCACACCGAGTTGCGCCATGGCAACAGAGCCGCAAAGTATACCGTGCAATATGGCTATATAGGGCTTTAGAACAGCAAAAATAGGCGTCGACCCCTGGTGTCGGGAGGTTTGCACGCGTTTTTTGCTACCTTAATGTAGTTAGTTGCTTGTTTAAACACATTTTCTCGATGCCCTACGTAGTTAGCAACCCATTGACACAAAAATCATACCTGCGCAGTGAGATGCACGTGGGCTACAGAGCCCCAAAGTCGCGTCGACCTGTAGTGTCGGGAGATTTGCACGGGGTTTCTCGGTACCTGAACGTGGTGGGTTTGGTGTTTAAACACGTTTTTCAGGTGCCCTAGATGGTTAGCAACCTAACTGCAAAAAATCACATTCGCACACCGAGTTGCGCCATGGCAACAGAGCCGCAAAGTATACCGTGCAATATGGCTATATAGGGCTTTAGAACAGCAAAAATAGGCGTCGACCCCTGGTGTCGGGAGGTTTGCACGCGTTTTTTGCTACCTTAATGTAGTTAGTTGCTTGTTTAAACACATTTTCTCGATGCCCTACGTAGTTAGCAACCCATTGACACAAAAATCATACCTGCGCAGTGAGATGCGCGTGGGCTACAGAGCCCCAAAGTCGCGTCGACCTGTAGTGTCGGGAGATTTGCACGGGGTTTCTCGGTACCTGAACGTGGTGGGTTTGGTGTTTAAACACGTTTTTCAGGTGCCCTAGATGGTTAGCAACCTAACTGCAAAAAATCACATTCGCACACCGAGTTGCGCCATGGCAACAGAGCCGCAAAGTATACCGTGCAATATGTCTATATAGGGCTTTAGAACAGCAAAAATAGGCGTCGACCCCTGGTGTCGGGAGGTTTGCACGCGTTTTTTGCTACCTTAATGTAGTTAGTTGCTTGTTTAAACACATTTTCTCGATGCCCTACGTAGTTAGCAACCCATTGACACAAAAATCATACCTGCGCAGTGAGATGCGCGTGGGCTACAGAGCCCCAAAGTCGCGTCGACCTGTAGTGTCGGGAGATTTGCACGGGGTTTCTCGGTACCTGAACGTGGTGGGTTTGGTGTTTAAACACGTTTTTCAGGTGCCCTAGATGGTTAGCAACCTAACTGCAAAAAATCACATTCGCACACCGAGTTGCGCCATGGCAACAGAGCCGCAAAGTATACCGTGCAATATGGCTATATAGGGCTTTAGAACAGCAAAAATAGGCGTCGACCCCTGGTGTCGGGGAGGTTTGCACGCGTTTTTTTGCTACCTTAATGTAGTTAGTTGCTTGTTTAAACACATTTTCTCGATGCCGTACGTAGTTAGCAACCCATTGACACAAAAATCATACCTGCGCAGTGAGATGCGCGTGGGCTACAGAGCCCCAAAGTCGCGTCGACCTGTAGTGTCGGGAGATTTGCACGGGGTTTCTCGGTACCTGAACGTGGTGGGTTTGGTGTTTAAACACGTTTTTCAGGTGCCCTAGATGGTTAGCAACCTAACTGCAAAAAATCACATTCGCACACCGAGTTGCGCCATGGCAACAGAGCCGCAAAGTATACCGTGCAATATGGCTATATAGGGCTTTAGAACAGCAAAAATAGGCGTCGACCCCTGGTGTCGGGAGGTTTGCACGCGTTTTTTTGCTACCTTAATGTAGTTAGTTGCTTGTTTAAACACATTTTCTCGATGCCCTACGTAGTTAGCAACCCATTGACACAAAAATCATACCTGCGCAGTGAGATGCGCGTGGGCTACAGAGCCCCAAAGTCGCGTCGACCTGTAGTGTCGGGAGATTTGCACGGGGTTTCTCGGTACCTGAACGTGGTGGGTTTGGTGTTTAAACACGTTTTTCAGGTGCCCTAGATGGTTAGCAATCTAACTGCAAAAAATCACATTCGCACACCGAGTTGCGCCATGGCAACAGAGCCGCAAAGTATACCGTGCAATATGGCTATATAGGGCTTTAGAACAGCAAAAATAGGCGTCGACCCCTGGTGTCGGGAGGTTTGCACGCGTTTTTTGCTACCTTAATGTAGTTAGTTGCTTGTTTAAACACATTTTCTCGATGCCCTACGTAGTTAGCAACCCATTGACACAAAAATCATACCTGCGCAGTGAGATGCGCGTTGGCTACAGAGCCCCAAAGTCGCGTCGACCTGTAGTGTCGGGAGATTTGCACGGGGTTTCTCGGTACCTGAACGTGGTGGGTTTGGTGTTTAAACACGTTTTTTCAGGTGCCCTAGATGGTTAGCAACCTAACTGCAAAAAAATCACATTCGCACACCGAGTTGCGCCATGGCAACAGAGCCGCAAAGTATACCGTGCAATATGGCTATATAGGGCTTTAGAACAGCAAAAATAGGCGTCGACCCCTGGTGTCGGGAGGTTTGCACGCGTTTTTTTGCTACCTTAATGTAGTTAGTTGCTTGTTTAAACACATTTTCTCGATGCCCTACGTAGTTAGCAACCCATTGACACAAAAATCATACCTGCGCAGTGAGATGCGCGTGGGCTACAGAGCCCCAAAGTCGCGTCGACCTGTAGTGTCGGGAGATTTGCACGGGGTTTCTCGGTACCTGAACGTGGTGGGTTTGGTGTTTAAACACGTTTTTCAGGTGCCCTAGATGGTTAGCAACCTAACTGCAAAAAATCACATTCGCACACCGAGTTGCGCCATGGCAACAGAGCCGCAAAGTATACCGTGCAATATGGCTATATAGGGCTTTAGAACAGCAAAAATAGGCGTCGACCCCTGGTGTCGGGAGGTTTGCACGCGTTTTTTGCTACCTTAATGTAGTTAGTTGCTTGTTTAAACACATTTTCTCGATGCCCTACGTAGTTAGCAACCCATTGACACAAAAATCATACCTGCGCAGTGAGATGCGCGTGGGCTACAGAGCCCCAAAGTCGCGTCGACCTGTAGTGTCGGGAGATTTGCACGGGGTTTCTCGGTACCTGAACGTGGTGGGTTTGGTGTTTAAACACGTTTTTTCAGGTGCCCTAGATGGTTAGCAACCTAACTGCAAAAAATCACATTCGCACACCGAGTTGCGCCATGGCAACAGAGCCGCAAAATATACCGTGCAATATGGCTATATAGGGCTTTTAGAACAGCAAAAATAGGCGTCGACCCCTGGTGTCGGGAGGTTTGCACGCGTTTTTTGCTACCTTAATGTAGTTAGTTGCTTGTTTAAACACATTTTCTCGATGCCCTACGTAGTTAGCAACCCATTGACACAAAAATCATACCTGCGCAGTGAGATGCGCGTGGGCTACAGAGCCCCAAAGTCGCGTCGACCTGTAGTGTCGGGAGATTTGCACGGGGTTTCTCGGTACCTGAACGTGGTGGGTTTGGTGTTTAAACACGTTTTTCAGGTGCCCTAGATGGTTAGCAACCTAACTGCAAAAAATCACATTCGCACACCGAGTTGCGCCATGGCAACAGAGCCGCAAAGTATACCGTGCAATATGGCTATATAGGGCTTTAGAACAGCAAAAATAGGCGTCGACCCCTGGTGTCGGGAGGTTTGCACGCGTTTTTTGCTACCTTAATGTAGTTAGTTGCTTGTTTAAACACATTTTCTCGATGCCCTACGTAGTTAGCAACCCATTGACACAAAAATCATACCTGCGCAGTGAGATGCGCGTGGGCTACAGAGCCCCAAAGTCGCGTCGACCTGTAGTGTCGGGAGATTTGCACGGGGTTTCTCGGTACCTGAACGTGGTGGGTTTGGTGTTTAAACACGTTTTTCAGGTGCCCTAGATGGTTAGCAACCTAACTGCAAAAAATCACATTCGCACACCGAGTTGCGCCATGGCAACAGAGCCGCAAAGTATACCGTGCAATATGGCTATATAGGGCTTTAGAACAGCAAAAATAGGCGTCGACCCCTGGTGTCGGGAGGTTTGCACGCGTTTTTTTGCTACCTTAATGTAGTTAGTTGCTTGTTTAAACACATTTTCTCGATGCCCTACGTAGTTAGCAACCCATTGACACAAAAATCATACCTGCGCAGTGAGATGCGCGTGGGCTACAGAGCCCCAAAGTCGCGTCGACCTGTAGTGTCGGGAGATTTGCACGGGGTTTCTCGGTACCTGAACGTGGTGGGTTTGGTGTTTAAACACGTTTTTCAGGTGCCCTAGATGGTTAGCAACCCAAACTGCAAAAAAATCACATTCGCACACCGAGTTGCGCCATGGCAACAGAGCCGCAAAGTATACCGTGCAATATGGCTATATAGGGCTTTAGAACAGCAAAAATAGGCGTCGACCCCTGGTGTCGGGAGGTTTGCACGCGTTTTTTGCTACCTTAATGTAGTTAGTTGCTTGTTTAAACACATTTTCTCGATGCCCTACGTAGTTAGCAACCCATTGACACAAAAATCATACCTGCGCAGTGAGATGCGCGTGGGCTACAGAGCCCCAAAGTCGCGTCGACCTGTAGTGTCGGGAGATTTGCACGGGGTTTCTCGGTACCTGAACGTGGTGGGTTTGGTGTTTAAACACGTTTTTCAGGTGCCCTAGATGGTTAGCAACCTAACTGCAAAAAATCACATTCGCACACCGAGTTGCGCCATGGCAACAGAGCCGCAAAGTATACCGTGCAATATGGCTATATAGGGCTTTAGAACAGCAAAAATAGGCGTCGACCCCTGGTGTCGGGAGGTTTGCACGCGTTTTTTGCTACCTTAATGTAGTTAGTTGCTTGTTTAAACACATTTTCTCGATGCCCTACGTAGTTAGCAACCCATTGACACAAAAATCATACCTGCGCAGTGAGATGCGCGTGGGCTACAGAGCCCCAAAGTCGCGTCGACCTGTAGTGTCGGGAGATTTGCACGGGGTTTCTCGGTACCTGAACGTGGTGGGTTTGGTGTTTAAACACGTTTTTCAGGTGCCCTAGATGGTTAGCAACCTAACTGCAAAAAATCACATTCGCACACCGAGTTGCGCCATGGCAACAGAGCCGCAAAGTATACCGTGCAATATGGCTATATAGGGCTTTAGAACAGCAAAAATAGGCGTCGACCCCTGGTGTCGGGAGGTTTGCACGCGTTTTTTGCTACCTTAATGTAGTTAGTTGCTTGTTTAAACACATTTTCTCGATGCCCTACGTAGTTAGCAACCCATTGACACAAAAATCATACCTGCGCAGTGAGATGCGCGTGGGCTACAGAGCCCCAAAGTCGCGTCGACCTGTAGTGTCGGGAGATTTGCACGGGGTTTCTCGGTACCTGAACGTGGTGGGTTTGGTGTTTAAACACGTTTTTCAGGTGCCCTAGATGGTTAGCAACCTAACTGCAAAAAATCACATTCGCACACCGAGTTGCGCCATGGCAACAGAGCCGCAAAGTATACCGTGCAATATGGCTATATAGGGCTTTAGAACAGCAAAAATAGGCGTCGACCCCTGGTGTCGGGAGGTTTGCACGCGTTTTTTGCTACCTTAATGTAGTTAGTTGCTTGTTTAAACACATTTTCTCGATGCCCTACGTAGTTAGCAACCCATTGACACAAAAATCATACCTGCGCAGTGAGATGCGCGTGGGCTACAGAGCCCCAAAGTCGCGTCGACCTGTAGTGTCGGGAGATTTGCACGGGGTTTCTCGGTACCTGAACGTGGTGGGTTTGGTGTTTAAACACGTTTTTCAGGTGCCCTAGATGGTTAGCAACCTAACTGCAAAAAATCACATTCGCACACCGAGTTGCGCCATGGCAACAGAGCCGCAAAGTATACCGTGCAATATGGCTATATAGGGCTTTAGAACAGCAAAAATAGGCGTCGACCCCTGGTGTCGGGAGGTTTGCACGCGTTTTTTGCTACCTTAATGTAGTTAGTTGCTTGTTTAAACACATTTTCTCGATGCCCTACGTAGTTAGCAACCCATTGACACAAAAATCATACCTGCGCAGTGAGATGCGCGTGGGCTACAGAGCCCCAAAGTCGCGTCGACCTGTAGTGTCGGGAGATTTGCACGGGGTTTCTCGGTACCTGAACGTGGTGGGTTTGGTGTTTAAACACGTTTTTCAGGTGCCCTAGATGGTTAGCAACCTAACTGCAAAAAATCACATTCGCACACCGAGTTGCGCCATGGCAACAGAGCCGCAAAGTATACCTTGCAATATGGCTATATAGGGCTTTAGAACAGCAAAAATAGGCGTCGACCCCTGGTGTCGGGAGGTTTGCACGCGTTTTTTGCTACCTTAATGTAGTTAGTTGCTTGTTTAAACACATTTTCTCGATGCCCTACGTAGTTAGCAACCCATTGACACAAAAATCATACCTGCGCAGTGAGATGCGCGTGGGCTACAGAGCCCCAAAGTCGCGTCGACCTGTAGTGTCGGGAGATTTGCACGGGGTTTCTCGGTACCTGAACGTGGTGGGTTTGGTGTTTAAACACGTTTTTCAGGTGCCCTAGATGGTTAGCAACCTAACTGCAAAAAATCACATTCGCACACCGAGTTGCGCCATGGCAACAGAGCCGCAAAGTATACCGTGCAATATGGCTATATAGGGCTTTAGAACAGCAAAAATAGGCGTCGACCCCTGGTGTCGGGAGGTTTGCACGCGTTTTTTGCTACCTTAATGTAGTTAGTTGCTTGTTTAAACACATTTTCTCGATGCCCTACGTAGTTAGCAACCCATTGACACAAAAATCATACCTGCGCAGTGAGATGCGCGTGGGCTACAGAGCCCCAAAGTCGCGTCGACCTGTAGTGTCGGGAGATTTGCACGGGGTTTCTCGGTACCTGAACGTGGTGGGTTTGGTGTTTAAACACGTTTTTCAGGTGCCCTAGATGGTTAGCAACCTAACTGCAAAAAATCACATTCGCACACCGAGTTGCGCCATGGC
The DNA here is from genome assembly GCA_025267735.1 of Mactra quadrangularis. Classification (NCBI taxonomy): domain Eukaryota; kingdom Metazoa; phylum Mollusca; class Bivalvia; order Venerida; family Mactridae; genus Mactra; species Mactra quadrangularis. The sequence continues at coordinate 12,300,872 of CM046309.1, forward strand.
AACAGAGCCGCAAAGTATACCGTGCAATATGGCTATATAGGGCTTTAGAACAGCAAAAATAGGCGTCGACCCCTGGTGTCGGGAGGTTTGCACGCGTTTTTTGCTACCTTAATGTAGTTAGTTGCTTGTTTAAACACATTTTCTCGATGCCCTACGTAGTTAGCAACCCATTGACACAAAAATCATACCTGCGCAGTGAGATGCGCGTGGCCTACAGAGCCCCAAAGTCGCGTCGACCTGTAGTGTCGGGAGATTTGCACGGGGTTTCTCGGTACCTGAACGTGGTGGGTTTGGTGTTTAAACACGTTTTTCAGGTGCCCTAGATGGTTAGCAACCTAACTGCAAAAAATCACATTCGCACACCGAGTTGCGCCATGGCAACAGAGCCGCAAAGTATACCGTGCAATATGGCTATATAGGGCTTTAGAACAGCAAAAATAGGCGTCGACCCCTGGTGTTGGGAGGTTTGCACGCGTTTTTTGCTACCTTAATGTAGTTAGTTGCTTGTTTAAACACATTTTCTCGATGCCCTACGTAGTTAGCAACCCATTGACACAAAAATCATACCTGCGCAGTGAGATGCGCGTGGGCTACAGAGCCCCAAAGTCGCGTCGACCTGTAGTGTCGGGAGATTTGCACGGGGTTTCTCGGTACCTGAACGTGGTGGGTTTGGTGTTTAAACACGTTTTTCAGGTGCCCTAGATGGTTAGCAACCTAACTGCAAAAAATCACATTCGCACACCGAGTTGCGCCATGGCAACAGAGCCGCAAAGTATACCGTGCAATATGGCTATATAGGGCTTTAGAACAGCAAAAATAGGCGTCGACCCCTGGTGTCGGGAGGTTTGCACGCGTTTTTTGGTACCTGAATGTAGTTACTTACTTGTTTAAACACATTTTCCCGATGCCCTACGTAGTTAGCAACCTATTTACACAAAAATCATACCTGCGCAGTGAGATGCGCAGTGGCTACAGAGCCCCAAAGTCTCCCCTCATCCTGGTGTCCCGAGATTTGCACGGGTATTCTCGGTACCTAAACGTGGTGGGTTTGGTGTTTAAACACGTTTTTCAGGTGCCCTAGATGGTTAGCAACCTAACTGCAAAAAATCACATTCGCACACCGAGGTGCGCCATGGCAACAGAGCCGCAAAGTATACCGTGCAATATGGCTATATATGGCTATAGAACAGCAAAAACAGGCCCCTCATCCTGGTGTCCCGAGATTTGCACGGGTATTCTCGGTACCTAAACGTGGTGGGTTTGGTGTTTAAAGACGTTTTTCATGTGCCCTAGATGGTTAGCAACCTAACTGCAAAAAATCACATTCGCACACCGAGGTGCGCCATGGCAACAGAGCCGCAAAGTATACCGTGCAATATGGCTATATATGGCTATAGAACAGCAAAAACAGGCGCCTCATCCTGGTGTCCCGAGGTTTGCACGCGTTTTTTGGTACCTGAATGTAGTTACTTACTTGTTTAAACACATTTTCCCGATGCCCTACGTAGTTAGCAACCTATTTACACAAAAATCATACCTGCGCAGTGAGATGCGCAGTGGCTACAGAGCCCCAAATTCGCCCCTCATCCTGGTGTCCCGAGATTTGCACGGGTATTCTCGGTACCTAAACGTGGTGCGTTTGGTGTTTAAACACGTTTTTCAGGTGCCCTAGATGGTTAGCAACCTAACTGCAAAAAATCACATTCGCACACCGAGGTGCGCCATGGCAACAGAGCCGCAAAGTATACCGTGCAATATGGCTATATATGGCTATAGAACAGCAAAAACAGGCGCCTCATCCTGGTGTCCCGAGGTTTGCACGCGTTTTTTGGTACCTGAATGTAGTTACTTACTTGTTTAAACACATTTTCCCGATGCCCTACGTAGTTAGCAACCTATTTACACAAAAATCATACCTGCGCAGTGAGATGCGCAGTGGCTACAGAGCCCCAAAGTCGCCCCTCATCCTGGTGTCCCGAGATTTGCACGGGTATTCTCGGTACCTAAACGTGGTGGGTTTGGTGTTTAAACACGTTTTTCAGGTGCCCTAGATGGTTAGCAACCTAACTGCAAAAAATCACATTCGCACACCGAGGTGCGCCATGGCAACAGAGCCGCAAAGTATACCGTGCAATATGGCTATATATGGCTATAGAACAGCAAAAACAGGCGCCTCATCCTGGTGTCCCGAGGTTTGCACGCGTTTTTTGGTACCTGAATGTAGTTACTTACTTGTTTAAACACATTTTCCCGATGCCCTACGTAGTTAGCAACCTATTTACACAAAAATCATACCTGCGCAGTGAGATGCGCAGTGGCTACAGAGCCCCAAAGTCGCCCCTCATCCTGGTGTCCCGAGATTTGCACGGGTATTCTCGGTACCTAAACGTGGTGGGTTTGGTGTTTAAACACGTTTTTCAGGTGCCCTAGATGGTTAGCAACCTAACTGCAAAAAATCACATTCGCACACCGAGGTGCGCCATGGCAACAGAGCCGCAAAGTATACCGTGCAATATGGCTATATATGGCTATAGAACAGCAAAAACAGGCGCCTCATCCTGGTGTCCCGAGGTTTGCACGCGTTTTTTGGTACCTGAATGTAGTTACTTACTTGTTTAAACACATTTTCCCGATGCCCTACGTAGTTAGCAACCTATTTACACAAAAATCATACCTGCGCAGTGAGATGCGCAGTGGCTACAGAGCCCCAAAGTCGCCCCTCATCCTGGTGTCCCGAGATTTGCACGGGTATTCTCGGTACCTAAACGTGGTGGGTTTGGTGTTTAAACACGTTTTTCAGGTGCCCTAGATGGTTAGCAACCTAACTGCAAAAAATCACATTCGCACACCGAGGTGCGCAATGGCAACAGAGCCGCAAAGTATACCGTGCAATATGGCTATATATGGCTATAGAACAGCAAAAACAGGCGCCTCATCCTGGTGTCCCGAGGTTTGCACGCGTTTTTTGGTACCTGAATGTAGTTACTTACTTGTTTAAACACATTTTCCCGATGCCCTACGTAGTTAGCAACCTATTTACACAAAAATCATACCTGCGCAGTGAGATGCGCAGTGGCTACAGAGCCCCAAAATCGCCCCTCATCCTGGTGTCCCGAGATTTGCACGGGTATTCTCGGTACCTAAACGTGGTGGGTTTTGTGTTTAAACACGTTTTTCAGGTGCCCTAGATGGTTAGCAACCTAACTGCAAAAAATCACATTCGCACACCGAGGTGCGCCATGGCAACAGAGCCGCAAAGTATACCGTGCAATATGGCTACAGATCTCGGATCGTGCAAGTTTCCGAAATTTGCGTGTATCGTGCGTGTATCGTGCGTGTATCATTCATACCGTTTGCGTGTATAATTCACCGTGTATTTCAATCGTGTAACGTGTAGACCGCTCATCGTGTAAATACACGGTAAAAATCGGTCCGAGATATTGTGATTTTGCGTTTTATTACCGTGTATCGTGTGCCCGAGATATTGACAAATCCATACGTATAAATGTATTAAATACTTATGCATTGTCGACTAATCATCATCCTTAAACAAAAAGAAAAACCTCGATTCATTAAGTTGAATGTTGACTTTGTTTAAACCGGAAATTCCTGTTTAAATGCCGTACGTCGATAAACTGCGGCTCATTCCGGACCAATCTGCGGTCAAATAAATTGCGGCCCAACCGAAATGTTGTTACTAAATTAAAATAATCGTTATAATATTATTATATATTTAAAATGTAAACACATGCTTTCATTTATCTTAATCATCAAACATTTTCATTGTTTGTCAGTGGCTAAAGCGTTTAGTAAACAAACTGTTATAATTGACATCTCACTTTGTCAAGAACTCGTTTATCACGACTCTATATGATTAAAAAAGTCATCATTGTTTTAATTCTTAAAGTAAATTAAATTATTCAGTTTTTACAGTTTATTCGTATTATTCCCTCATATTTGCGTATTTATATGTAAAACTTTTTTATTTAAATATTGATTTTGTAGTCGGCATAAAATAGTAAGTTAACACGAGGTGTGTGTACTGTCTTAATACCGCGTCTTCACGCAAGCACTGCATGTAAACGTTTATATCTAGTATACATACTACTAAAAAGGCGACCATTATACAATATGACATGCTTATATTTTTTTAATCACGCGTAGACTGTGTTTTGAAAAATTATACTAATTCAAAGTATTTTCACCATGAATGGCTTGAAAATAAAAACAGAGAAAAAACTTGAAACGTGTATTTCTTTTTCTATCGTGTGGGTTTCGCCGGCTATCGTGTGTGTGGTTTTAAATCTGAATAAAGCCAACTTACAAAGAATGACATAAACAATTTTTGACAGTAATGTTATTCTTTATTCTGCAGTTTGTATTTTTGTTATACATCAAGTACTTACATAATTTGTTTGATAAAAAAATATCAATCGTGTTCTTCTTTGTCTATCGTGTAATGACTGCTCGCCGATCGTGTACCTTTATTTCTACTAAAAATGTCGATATTCAATAAAATAATCTATACTATATGACTTGCTTATATTTTTACAATCAAGCTAAGACTGTGTTTAACTTTTGAAACATATACACATACAATTATGACATCTTTTCTCAATGAATGATTTGAAGAAAACAAAGGAAAAAAACTTTAAACGTGTATTTTTATCAATCGTGTGAGTTGATCGGCTTTTCGTGGTTTTTAATTTGATTAAAACAAACTTACTAAGAATGACATTAAATTATTTTGACAGTAATAATATTCTTTATTATACAGTTAGTATTTTTGTTGTACACCGTGTACTAATTCAATTTTTATACAAAATATTATCAATCGTGTTCTTTTTTGTCTATCGTGTATTGACTGCCCGCCTATCGTGTACCTTAATTTCTACTTAAAATGTCGATATTCAATAAATTTATTGATACAATATTATATTTTACAATCAAGCTTAACTGTGTAATGAAACAATGTAACATATGTAAGTTTTTATTTCTTTGTCTATCGTGTGATTTCGAAGTTGACAATCGTGTGCGTGAATTTAAATTCGATTTAAGCCAACTTGTAACATTTTGTTTTTAAGAATTTGAGCAGGTAAATACGATTTTCAATAAATTTAACAAAACTTATATTGTTTAGTTACATATTTACGACGAAACAGAAGAATATTTTTTGTTTTCAATCTACATTTGAGACGCATTAATCGTTTAACGTGTCGTCGTTGAAACGTTTTTCTCTGGGCGAAAAAAGCCGAGGATTTCGAACAATCGTGTTAAACGTGTATCGAGATTCGGAATCGTGTATTTTACCGCAAATCAAGCTATCTATCGTGTTCGTGTATTGTGTAACGTGCAGTCCGTGTTCGTATAACGTGCGTGTACCGTCCGTACCGTGTGACAACCTGCACGTTCCGATATCTGTAAAGATCGTAGAAAATCTTTGTTCATAAAACATGAAAGGTACATAATTACATTAAAGTATATCATATAAAAGGTGGGTTGCTCTCAAGACTGAAGTAACTCGCTCTTTAATCCAAAGCTCTTACTTCAGTCTTGCGGGACACTCAGGAAATAAACCTACAATCATACTGATAAAAAGGACATTTTTTATATAAACGTAAGATATCTTTATAACATTGTAGATTTACATTATAAATATAATGATAAAACAATAATGATAAAAAGTCATTCTTTTTCATTTAGTATATTCCTTATTTCCACAGAATATAATTCAACCTATTTTCTCACAATTCGTAGGAACTCAGATAAAACAATATTAGTTGAGCAGCCAAAACTGCATTGTTTGGACAGTGAACAACAATGGATAACAAGTCATGTCTCTGAAATAGACAAGCGCCCCTAAATAGCTAGCCCAAGCCTTTCTACGGCTATTCTCCCTCCTACCAATGATTTTTAATTATTTAGGGCAGTTGTCAGTTACTGACGATGTGTGTACTTAGTAGTTGGTTAAAAGCTAAATCCAGAGATTTAACCTTTCCAGCAGGAGTGAGTAGGTTGACTGACCGTCGTCATATGACCTATACAATGTGTTGCCACGGCGTTAAAACCAACAAACAATCAAACAAACAAGCATGATATATTAAAAAGTATTATTATAAACTATAATAAGATGTTGGTTTCTGTTAGAACATGGAACCGTGAATACGAAATAAAATACAATACCACATGTTAACCGAACAGAGGAACTGAAAACGACCGATAATATTTGAAATTTTTGACTAAGTTATCATTTGGAACAACCTCGGCGATCATCTACGAAGATATACCTCGGAAATCAGACGTTGTAGAAATACTACCAGTCTATAAGGTCCGACGATTAACTCCCTGGCAAGTTGTTTATACATCGACGTGTAAAATCAATATTATTAAAAAATGTGTATGCTAGATTACTAATTAGCTATACAAACAACATTCAGAAGTCATAGCAAATGGCCCTGGACTGCCTCTATATACATAGAAACACGTCCAATTGTCATTTTCATGTCAGCATTTAATAATAAACTTGTTACACGTTTATCTCATCATCACATCAGAACAACGTCTCACACGTCGTATTTCTGTGCAGTTCAGACTACATTACTACAGAAACTAACTTCGTAGATCTACTTTTTCACCTTATGATATCCGAGATTTATCTGCATAGAAGATCGCCGAGGTAAGTCCGATGGTAAAGTTATAACTCCTCGATCGACCTCTCTCAAAATGCCAATATTTTTCCGACAAAACTATTTTAATGGTTTCATATTGTTTGCATATTTTAAATATGAGAAGCAATGCATTAGACTGACGTGACCCGGGTTCGTAGAAATTCATTTTATGTATTTGATGAATATATTTTTGTTTATCATAATACTGCATTTTGACCATGGCACTCTTCCTGTCTTCGATTATAGGAGGTTGGATTTAAAACATTATGATTTTTTCGAAAGGGTAATAAGTACAGAATTGTATGAAATGGACATAGCAAATTAATCCATTTTAAAGTGTACATGTATTCATTAATATTTTTTTCAAGATGAAAGAAATATTAAATCGTTTTCAATATAGTTATTTCATTAAATATAGGGTGGCGAGACAGGATAGAGCGCCATGATCGTGCGACCACATACACGACTCATGCATGTTGTTTCGTCATCTCACGATGACGAACGCAGAAAACAAAGCGTTTGGCCAAGTACTAGCAAAACATCAACAGCTCTGGTAACCATGCCAAATTTCCTTTCTCTAAGAAAAAGGAATGACTTGGTGTTTGGGAACGACCAGAGCCAGTAAAATGCTTCGCCAAAAAACGCTTGACAAAGTGAACAGGCAAAACTGTTCTGTTTCTTACAAGAACGTCTATGGGTCTATATACAAAATATTAATTACAAGGTTTTCAGTTAAATAATAGCGCTGTGCATGATTAATTAGTATGTCAAATAAATCGTACATGGGATTATTTTACTTGAAATTTCATACCTATCATTAATACGTTTTTTACCAATCACAATTTAATTGCTTTTTTTAATTTGATAGTGCAGTTTATTTGTATTTGATAACAACTCACTAAATTTAGGATTCATTTTTCAAAATTATCTTCCCCATATTTAATGTCCTTTTTACAGTATTTAACGATTGTTACATGCTCTGTTTATTAGGACCCAAATAGCTCAGTCGGCTAAAGGGAAGGAACGGAAATAAGCATATGACATGAAAAGTTCAAGAGGTCGCTGGTTCGAAACCTAGCAAATGCATAAATTTTTATTTTTATATTTTATTTTTATTATATATCTATATTTTATATTATACATATTTACGTATTAAGAGGTAACATTGACATGTTGAGATATATAATCTTATGAATATTTTAAAATGAATAGTGTTATGTTTACGTTTATTATGGTTACTTTAAGCTGTACATGTATTAGACCGTACATTACTTTATAACGAAATTTTTATGGAGATATAACTTTAAACCATCAATACTTGGATTTTACCAATGGCTGAACGATGCCTAATTTTATGCTGTAGTAGGCGGAATAAAGATCGTAGAAAATTTTTGTTCATAAAACATGAAAGGTACATAATTACATTAAAGTATATCATATAAAAGGAGGGTTGCTCTCAAGACTGTAGTAACTCGCTCTTTAATCCAAATATCTTACTTCAGTCTTGCGGGCAACTCTGGAAATAAATAGATTATATGTTCTGTATTGTTGTTATGATCATAATTTTGTATAAATTAGTTTCACAAGTATTGTTTTGTTATGAATTTGAAGCACATTCAGGTGTGTCAAATATGTAAATCTTCACGGACCCAACAATTTTCATCAATTTTCATCATACATGTATAAGCCTGGAAAACGTTCAGTTAGTCTGTTTATGTAGTAAAAGTATTGTGATAATGTGAAATGCATTCAAATTAATTCAGTGATCACGTAAATCGTTATTATTTCAATTTATGTTCCGTAACAAGCTCACTATGCTCCGTAACGAAATGAATTTTCATTCTTAATGAAAGAGACATCAACATTTTTCTTTCCACTTAAATAAATGATTCAATGGAAGTAAGATTAATTGTAAAATTGAAAATCTGAAAGTCATCCATCACAAATTCTTCAGATTTATGCTTCATCCTTTACCTGTACTAAAATATGTTTTTCTTACACACATACCGTAACTGTTAGTGCTAAGGTCTAATTTTGCTTTTAACATGTTCAAGCGATCAAAAGAGGAATATCGAAAACAAAAACAGTTTGTTGCTTCCATAAATTATATCATATAGCATGTGAAATACTTGTTACGCAAAATAGCCGTTACGGAGCACAGGGGTTTCGTAAGAGTTTCCCTCAATAAATATAGAAGTAACAATAAATGTGCGCGTAACTTGCACTTGATCACACCAATGTACAGTGGCAAACAACAATTCGATGAAAAAAACACCTATAGTGTCGCTAGCAACTGCCCTATGCTTGTTATGGAAGCATTGTTGAACCTCATTTTTCACAACCCGTGTTTTTCACAACTTGTGAAACTTGCTAAAGCCCTCGGGCCAATACCTAAGCAAGTGTGCCGATATCTTCCTTAAGGCACACTTGCCCTGTTTAATAACCTATACATATTGAGCAAAGTTGCCATTTTGAACCTCGTTTTTCACAAACGTGTTTTTCACAGGTTGTGAAAAACGCGTTCTGTGAAAAATGAGGTTCAATCGTGTTTTTCACAACCTGTAAAAATTACGATCGTGGTTTTTTCCACGTTTATTACAACCTGTTTTGTTATAAAAACCCTGATTATATTAAAGATTTATTATTAACGGGTTGGTAAGTTGAGCCAATTTTGTAATAACTCGTTTGCAATAAAATATGACAACTTGTTTTTCTGTCGAAATCTTCAAATTAACATGGCAAAATGTAAGTATTTTGTCTATTTGAGAATTAATGTTTGCTCGTTAAGCATTATTTTCTTTCTTTACTATTAATTTAAAGTATTAAACTATATTTTATAATCAAACTAATACAACTAGACACTTTATTACATTTCGGGTTTTATACAAAATGCGTCTGTATGTTTGTAATAACCCGTTATGTAATAATTATTACAATTCGGGTTATTATTACAAAACGGGTTGTAACAAACTTTGAACCTCATTAAAAAAAACTACTACTAAAAATAATGCATGTGTGAAAAATGCGTTAATACCAAAAACTCAAGTTTTCAATCACTTTTTTCGTCACATTTGAAGTTGTGAAAAATGCGTTTCTATGCTCGTATAGTAAATAAATATTAACCTGACGTTGGTACCCTCATTGTAATCATTTCACGCTTCATTGTCTGTCTATTTATACCTTCGGTAGATTCCGCGTATCATTCATACGAAGAAGCACGTGTTAACTGATCATGTACTTCATATAAGTATGTAATTGTTTGTGAGTTATAAGGAATGACTCTATAGCGCCGATGATACCGAAATGGACTGTAAATTACTGTAGTTAAGTAGGTGTTGGTTCGAGCCCAATCATGCGCAATTCTTTTTCATTTTTTAATATTTGTACAAACAAAATGTTGTTAAAATTGTCCAAAAAATGTGTTATTTCATACACTCTTTTATTTTTTGTATTTTTATTCATCTATAATTAAAGTTTTATTATTTTGTAATTAGATCACATTTAATTTATTACATCAATTGCACGACACAATACAGAAATACAATAAATATCAATTATCATCTTCGCGGCAATCAGATGAGTCTTGTCGCCAGCTCATATTTTAAATAAAACACAATGCACGAGAAAATAGTCGGATATATGTATACTTTAAACGGTACGATGTATTGCTCTTTACTCACTTCAATTTTTAATTCGCGACTCGTTCAACTGTATCAGAAATAACGGAGATTATCGAGTCAGTCCGACATTTCTCGATGGGAGGCCGATTATTGATTCATACCGCGTCATCTCGATTTAATTTTATTCTGCATAAAGGTTAACGTCAGGTTAATATTTATTTACTATATGAAATTTGTATACTAACGTGTTTTTCACACAAGTTGTGAAAAATGCGTACGTGTTTATCACAAGTTGTGAAAAACACGGGTTGTGAAAAATGAGGTTCAACAATGCTTTATACTGTAATCATAATTTATAAGATATTAGTTTTAGGTTTAGGTTCAATAATCGATTCAAAACCCCCCATTCTAGTAGAAAGGGGGAAAACTGTGTAATACAAAACTGTAGTAAGACATTAAATTATCTCCCTTGCATTCTAGGTTCATATTTAAATTTAAACCGCAAAGTTTTTATTTATCCCCGTTTTGATACATCAAATTTCATTCCACTTAATAACCTTTGTTTGAATTTGGTCAGATAGTTATATGTATTATGTATCATAATACACAGATAATGGAGATGTGTAGATAATTCATTTTCTCAAAAAATTATAGTACGATAAAAGTCATCGTAAGTAAAAAGCCATAAACACTTATTATACTGTCATTATTGGCCAACCAGTTCCAAATGATATTGAATCACGTAGAATATAGTTTACATTTTGGATATCATATCTTAGTTATGTTTATTATCTGTTCCTAATTATGTAGGACAGTTGTCATGCAGTCACTGACGAAAGTATGCGCTTCGTAGATGGTTAACAGCTAACTCCAGAGATTTAGCCTTTCCAGGAGAAGTGAGTAGGTTGACTGACCGCCGTTATATGACCTATATAATGTGTTGCTACGGCGTTAAACCCAACAAAAACAATCAAACAAACAAATGATATAATTTCGTGTCGCATATAACTGTATATCTATGTTTGTTGTATTTATTAAGGTGAGGAGTATTGCAAAAGCCCTGTAATAAAGTATCTGTTCTGATCTGAAATGTGTTGATCTTTCCGTACTACAAACGAGCCAACCCGGGTCGGTAGCGCAGTTGGTAGCGCACCGGGATTTCGAATCTTGTTTCTCGAAGGTGGTGTGGGTTCGAATCTCACCCGGGGAGCTTATATTCTTCCATGGAAATTCGACGATTTTGTCTATTTCCTCAATTTATAAGATATAATGGAGAAGTTTCCGACCTTGTGGAAAATTAGTTGAGTAATGGTTTGACAAGAGTCTAGGAAAGCTAAGTTAGGCTCGCTGGACGCCGTAAAATAACCAAAATGTGTTGGTTAAACCCAGTATAAATAAATAAACGAGCCAAAATGTCAGCTTGTGTGATACTCCTCTTTTCGCAACTACATTTACACTCAAACCTATTTGCCTTATCACCGAATCGCAAAGAACACGTATAGTTCATTTTCATTTCTGCTACTTTCCTGCCATTTAACCAAAAACAAAACTTTGGCTTGCATCGATTGCATATTTTGAAGCTGGTGGATTTTTGTCATAGATTTCAGCTACTTCTCTGGTCAGACTTGGAGAATTACCACAACAAAGACCAATATATTGTACACCAAGTTGTTGCACTTTTTTCACAAAAATATCTTACGAAAAAAAGTTATCGTAAGTCAATTTTATAAATTTGCATTTCAAAGTCAGAAGGATAATAAATGATAATAATATAACCATTGTATGGTATTCGAAATGCACACAATATATTCTATATAATTCAATAATATTTGGAATTGATGGGCCAAAATAATGTCCTTGACTCCTTATTATTAATGTTCTTGATTTTGACTTACGATCAGTTTTGTCGAGAGATATTTTTTGTGAAAAGTGCCACTGGGCAGCGAATTATCAAAGATAATAAGGCGATATATATAGGAGCAGTAGTCCAGTGGTAGGACGCGCTTAGGAATCGATAGGTTTCGGGTTGGAACCCCCCTAGGATCACTGCTATTTTCCGTGACCAAGAAATTTACCCACAGTTTTTTCCACTGCACGCAGGTGTTGATGGGTACAGAGGGGTCATCTGCCTGAATATGATTTTAATTATCAGAGGTAATAGTACAAACTTGTAAAGTCGACTGAAACATGTACAAGTACATGGAAGCATTCTTTAAACCGCACTTATATTTTTTGTTAACTGTCACTATAAATTTATAGAAGGTTTTACGACTAAAATAAAATATATAACTAACGTCAGAGGCTATGACGGAAATTCGTTCAATTTTAGTAAAGCGTTCATTAGGCGCTTAAACTATTACTACCATATCTCCACAGTCGTTTTAGACTCTTTCAGCCTCTGAGGCTAGAATAAGGGACTTTAGTCGGTTATTTCCCTTGTATACTCTTCAAATAAGCAGGTCCAATTAGTTGGATTACTCGGATTTTATCCTTACTTTTCAATGTAAATTTGCCAAAATTAATCATTAATAACCTTTTTTGTAAATCATTTCATTTGTTTGAAATTCAAGCTAAGTATTTTTTAAGGTAAAGTACTACCTAAATTTTATCACTTTATGTTATCCTTACATAGGACTTCAATGAAAAAATCCGAGGATTCCAACTGCAAGGACCTAATTACAAGAGTTCCGTAATTCTAGGCGAGACTAGTCACGTAACTTCCGTAACTCTAGCTTAGTCTAGCTAGTGTATCTAGGATTACGGCGCTTTCGTATTAGTAAAAGTACCGTGACTCTAGCCAGTTTCAAAGTGCCGACCGAAGTCTAAGACGAAATAGTTCTACATCATCATTAAACCATAACCACGCACAATTGTCAGTTGTATGTATCAATTACTTTTCTTCTATGCTATAACAGACAAAATTACATCATAAAGAACAAGAAATTATTCTTATTACCCAAAGTTTTCATTTAATTCTTAAGGGTACATTATATATATTATACATACACAAACAACTTAAGAATAATCGTCTGAATAATTTTAATACAACAATTTTCAAATCTAAATTTATAATGTTTAAATAATAAATAAACGTCTTTAGGCGTCGACTAATGGATATGAAGACACACGATACAAGAGTTTACTGCTCATGCATGGGTCAAAGAACTTTCGGATTCGCTACAAAATACACTTGTAAAAGATGTACGTTTTTTACCAATCATATCTTTTTCCAAGTAAACGAAACAAATCTTCAGAGTACGGTTTGTAAAATGTTCTTAACGCATCTATGTCGGCTTTATCAAAGATTGTTTTTGTGTTTGGTCAACCTCGTGTCTCATCATAACAAACCATGGTACGATTTTCCTGCATTTTTCGAACACAATAAAACGGTTTTGTAGGATTTAATACAAAGTGTTCATTCGTTACAAAATGTTTAATGCCTAAAAACTTTTCAACCCTATTCACCACATTCACTGGATTTTTAATGAATTCATTTGATTCAATGATTAAAACCTGTTCACGAGGGAATACTTCTAAATACCGTTTTATTCCTTCAGTATACATTGATTGTCTAGCTTGAATCAAGATATCGTCTTTTGGGGAATTAAGTAAATCTTGAACAAAGTCTTTCATAGCAGTAGCATTTTGTATGTTAGTTCTCGGTCCCCTGGATGGCATTATAAATGTTAAATCTGATAACAGTCTCCCGACAGGCTCTCTAATGATGGCCATTATCTTCATGTTTGGATTCATGGCGTGTATTTGAATTGGCTTCTTTTTTCGGCGTAGCTGTCTAAGCTGGATTTTGACCTACATTTCTGTATAATGACGTATGTCTGGGAATTTCGGAAATCCGCCGTTCTATTGGATGATTTTATAAGCACTGAGAATGACGTACGGGGGAAACAGAGAAAACCCCCTCTTCGATTGGATGGCCCTGACACGCGCGAAAAAATAAAGGCCACACTATTGTAATGCAGTGTTTTACGAAATTTTGCTTCGTTCGTAGATTATTTTTTTTGGGTAGACTTCTATTGCTTTCCAAAGTGTTTTTTATTTTGTAACAATAAAAAGTTACGTGTCAAACACAATATTTTATGGGTAAAATGAATTACGTCTCCAGATGTGAACCGGTTTCTAGTAAAAAGTCTGACATATTACCCAATAATTATTAAATTAGCCTCACTACGTCCAGTTTCCGGGGTTTACACTTTGAGAGTCACAGCTCCACATATAGACCAGTTCATTGTTATTGTTATGATGTCTATAAATAGTAACAAGGAGCTGATAAAGACTACAGGTAACCGTTCGCTGGTTGGCAAGAAATGATAGCGAGTAAATACAATGAAAACACAGTAATTTTAAAATTGCAATTACTAAGTCATTTTTCATCAAACAATTTTGCATTTTATATCACTAGAAAGGTCTTGAAATTCATATTTTGAATATCTAAAAATTATTTGTCAAAAAGAATTGTTTTTTGTTGGCGAGTGTTTTAATGATCTGCCCTATGAAACATTTAATATTCATAGCTCGAAGAGTTATGTTTAATCAATTTAATCGTGCGGTTAAAGTGCTACTAGGGTATCAGTATTTTTTGTGAGCCACAAAATAAGAAATCTAGATGAATCGGTCTAGTAAACGCAGTTGTACCCCTTGTATATAAGTATATTAAAGGTATGTTGGAAAAATCAAAGGGAGGTAACTTGACAATTCCCTGTGGTTATCAGTGTACGGCAATTGCATTGGCTGTCATATTGTTTACGGTAGGCAATCATGTGCCAAGTCTGCGAAACTGGTCTGCAAATGTTGTTGATGAAGTGATGATGCGTGGTCACAACTTGTATGAGCAAATACTAACGGAATCTGGCAATCCATCACCACGTCAAAAAATAGGTTTTAACATTAGTGGTCCTATGTAAATGGCTCTTCTGTGACCTTTGACCTTTTCCTCAGGTGAGCACCCAGGGCCCTTTGGGCCCTCTTGTTTTTAAATCGACGCCGTTTGTCTTTTTTAAAGACATTTCTTGTTTCGCCTAGAAACGAATCAGATTTTAAAACACTTAATTGATCATGATATCTACAAGGCATTTGATCTTTGATTTGCAAATAACCAGAACTATTTAAAAATTCATGCGATGGAATTTGATAAGGGTATCTTTTGGACACTATGTTAGGGTGGATGGACATAAAATCTAACAATTCTGTTGTTCCACATTTTGCAACTCCTACGATCATTGCATCTGGAAGACTTTCAACACATTTATCGCCTTCCTTGATCCTATAATGTGCATTGTGGATATTTTCCGCCTCAGCTCGTAATTGAATACTGTCATGATGTATTGTCCAACTATCTTGATTAGTTTCTTGGTTCATTTCTTTGTTTCCATCTCTCTCAAAGCCATGATCAGTATCTGAACTGAGTTCTTTGTTTTCATCTCTCTCAGTGCCTTGATCAGTATCAGAACTTATTATTTTGTTTTCATCTCTCTCAAAGCCTTGATCAGTATCAGAACTTATTATTTTGTTTCCATCTCTCTCAAAGCTATGATCAGTACCTAAACCTGTTTCCGTGTTTTCACCTCTCTCAAAGCCTTGATCAGTTTCTAAAATTATTTCTTTGTTTACATCTTTTTCAAAGCCTTGATCAATTTCTGAACGTATTTCTTTGTTTCCATCTCTTTCAAAGCCATGATCAGTTTCTGAACGTATTTCTTTGTTTCCATCTCTCTCAAAGCCATGATCAGTTTCTGAACGTATTTCTTTGTTTCCATCTCTCTCAAAGCCTTGATCAGTTTCTGAACTGAGTTCTTTGTTGTAACCTCTTTCAAAGCCATGATCAGTTTCTGAACTGAGTTCTTTGTTTCCATCTCTCTCAAAGCCTTGATCAGTTTCTAAAATTATTTCTTTGTTTACATCTTTTTCAAAGCCTTGATCAGTTTCTGAACGTATTATTTTGTTTCCATCTCTCTCAAAGCCATGATCAGTTTCTGAACTCATTCCTTTGTTTTCAAATCTGTCAACGATCACCATGTTAATTTCATGGTCATTAAGTTTAACAACTTGTTGCTTTATTAAATGTGTTCGTGATGTTATTAAAAACCGAAGATGAAATACCATAAGGAGTATTATGATCGTCAGAAATATTGAATACAATCTTCGAGATATCCTTGTAGTCGGACAGATCATTTTTATGGATTGGGTGTTTATCATCTCTATATTGTACTTGTTCTTATTCTGTCACAGCCAATTTGTAAAGTAGTTCAGTTTTCTTTCTTTAAAAAGAGGAATAAATAAGATTTAATTAAAAGCAATGATAAGTTACAATTGTCAAATCATTCTTAGATTGTTTATCGGAAACATAATGTTATTTTGTGGTATACTGACAATTATACAACGTTGGGTCGTTTGTCTGCTTGTAATATTTCTTTTTTGGTTGGATTTAACGTCGTAGCAACACGTTGTAAAGGTCATCTCACGACGGTCAGTTTGTTATGTTCCTAAGAACCAAACTCTCATCTTTTTATAATTTCAAAACACACCTATCCCACGTCATAATAAAATCTAATATTTTCTTTATCTTGGCGGTCATATTGGTGGGCAAACTAAAGTGATATTTATTTGAAATTCATCCTACAGACTTTTCACTTTCTTTTCAATTCCCTTTTTTCCCCAAAATTTAAAATTTGAACACTATCAAAAAGCTCTTTAAATTCATATGTCAAAAAATTATTGATATGTATAAAGCGATAAAGACTAATTAAAGCAGTTCAATTTATACAAATTTTATAGTGTAAGTAATAAGACATTATGTTTTTACTTTCATATAAAAACAAATAATTAACACTTTTTAATTAGATATAAAAAACAGGCATCTTGGTCGAAAACATTTTTTAAACATAGCTATTCAAATAAAAAAAGAAACACTAGCGAATGCCTGCCAAGATGGCTGTCAAAGACATTATTTGCGCTTTTCACAAACGAGTCTTACGATAAACATCATCGTAAGTCAGTTTTTACAGTTTTTTGGCAATTAATGCCAAATATTTTAGAATTATGTAGAATATTGTATATCATATCATAATTATGTTTAACATCCTTCTGAGTATGAAACTGCAAAATTTATGATATTGACTAACGATGACTTGTTACGAAAGATTTTTGCGAAAAGATGCAACGTTATCAGGTGGGAACTATGTTCGTTCTAAAGAGGTGTGCAGTTTATAGTCTGGGCTCGAATTTAACAATAGACTGGACATGCAAATGTTTGCGAGTTGGTTTTATATCAACTCGCAAATTGTAAGAAATTGATTTTTTTTCTAAATTTTTATAGCATACATAGTAACATACAAAAACAAAGTACAAATGTTCTGTGTTTAACTATAAATAAAACGAGGGCGCTCTTGCAGAGGTGTGGGGGTTTCATAAGGCAAATGATATTGAACGTATTCAATCAAAATTTTTTAAACAGATTCTTGGTCTTAAGTATTCCACGAATAATGTGGCAGTCTATGGCGAATTAGGTAGGTTTCCTCTTTTTGTTACAAGAAAAATTAGACTTCTTAAATACTGGTTTAAATTACTTAATAAAAAACAGTCTTTAATGTATAAAATGTACAATATGAGAGATAATACTGGTGCATATGTTAATAAATGGTCTTTAAATATTAAGAATTTGTTAGAAGAACTTGGATTTTCATATTTATGGAACGTAGAAATTTTAACAAAATTTCAATTGCAATTGCTTATACAAAGAGTTTACGATCAGTATTTTCAAACGTGGTGTTGTGAAATAAGTTTATCTTCTAAATTGAAATCCTTCTGTCTATTTAAGCAAAACTTTGAGTATGAATCGTACTTATCCTGTATAAACAATGACTCCCATAGAATGGCTTTAAGTAGGTTTCGTTGTTCGGCACATAAACTAATGATTGAAGAAGGAAGATATAGAAATATTGCTATGGAAGATAGAATTTGTAGAAATTGTAATTTAAATTGTATTGAATCAGAATATCACTTTTTACTTGTCTGTCCAAAATATAGAAATATAAGAATGAATTGTTTACCTAATTACTATTGTTCCTGGCCAACTATCAACAAATTTTTTTTTGCTGATGAAAAATACTAACCCTAAAACTTTAAAATCACTTGCAAAATTTATTTACTTAGCTAATTTACAAAGAGAAAAATAGAATTTATATTAAATTGTTAACTATTATATCATCCATGTACATCACTTTTCTCCTTACTAAACATATACATGTGTCTTTTCCTTTTTTTCCCTTTTTCTCTTTTTTTCCCTCTATTATATATGTTTGTTCTTTTTGTTTGTTTATTGGCAAAAAACTTATGTTTGTGCTAAATAAATAAATATTGAATTGAATTGAAAATTGCAGGACAGACAAATGATATCAATATATTTTACTATGACTCTTTTATTAATGCTTTCGATCTATCTGGTCATTTTAATGCTGATTTGAGGCTCAAAAGTATAGACATTGATATTTTTGCAGCGATTTCAACTTGCAAAAATATGCGAGTTAAAATAAAAGTTACTCGCAGTTTTCAAAATCCACTCGCATTTGGCGAGTATGCGAGCTTAAATTCGCGCCCTGTCTGTAATCAACAATTTTATTTGGGTAATGTACGGCTATAGCTCATATAACCATCTTTCCTGATCTTTTTCATGTACCCTTCAACAAGGAGCCAAAAACTTTTCTCTCTACGGAGGAAAATCTATACTGAATATTAAATTTTCATGAAAGAGTAAAGCCTATCGCGGCTGGTAATTGATCCTGGAACTTCCGGTTTCAAAATCCTGCACTTTCCCACTGCGTCAGGAGGCCCTTGTGCAATCCTATATTCAAGACATGATCATGTCATGCTATATCGATTACCAAAGATATTTGTTTGTTGGGTTTAACGCCGTAGCAAAACATTATATAGGTCATATGACGGCGGTCAGTCAACCTACTAACTCCTCCTGGAAAGGCTAAATCTCTGGATTTAGCTGTTAACCAACTACTAAGCGCATACTTTCGTCAGTGACTGACATCTGCCCTACATAATTAAAAAGCATTGGTAGGAGGGAGAATGGCCGTAGAAATAAGTTCATGACCAAGCTCCACGAAAGTATGCCCCGCCCGGGAATCGAACCCACGACCCCTCAATCAGTAGACTTGAGTGCTACCAACTGAGCTAGCCGGGCAGCTTTATCAAAGATGTAAAGAATTTAAATATTAAAATTTAAAGCAAAACAAATTACCTGTAGTAATTCCTTTCTGTATTTCCAAGTAATGCCAGGCTGTATCATAAGATTATATCTAATAACAATACGAATGCTGTGGTGTATTCCGTATAATTATTCCCAAAACTAGTACAGAGTAATCTTTGCCCGGGATTGTTATATCACTTTGCGAAAGACTATTAGTTTCGATGTTGCAACCAAGACTTTTAGCTTTGTGTCTCACTGTCCGTTGTTGATTTTCCATGCTATTCGTATAGTAATACGAGTAGTACGGCGGTCGTACGACGCTCTCACGACCCGTAGGTTGTTCGTCGCACGTGTTTACGCACGACTGCCGTGCGATGATCGCGAGGCTGTCGTACAAACACTAACGACTGTCGTAAGACTGTCGTGAGATTTCGAAAAGTTTCGTACGTCATCCGTACGTCAATCGCACGACAAACGCAAACTTGTACGAGAGTCGTACGATATTCATGCGAACGCCTAATTCTTTAACTGACGTGCGACTGTCTCAAGAATGACGTACGGTTGTCTTACGGCAGTCGCACGACTGTCTTGCGGGCTCCAAAAAATCCAAAAATCGCATAGATCGGATCGCAAGAAAAATAAACATGTTGAAAATTTGACTTGCGACGTCTACGACGATGCGATCACCTGAAAAAACGCACGGCTGTCTTGCGGCGTTCGTACGAAGTTCTGCGATTTTTCAGAAAATGTTGTCGTACGGCTGCCGCAAGCGTGATGTGAAATAGGCTTAACTGTTATTAAACATATGGAACCATCAGAAACACTACTAAACATAAGTTTTACACAGACAAATACACACCGGCTGAGGGTGGTTAGGTCCCTGACATTCCATTTTGAAAAAAAATGCATGGCTTATATGTAGTAGTTAAGGAGTTATGCCAAGTTTTTTCTTCAGACAAATAAGCCTAAGCGAATTCAAATACAATGTGTTCCAATGAGTAACGCTGTTATAGTATATTGATGAAAATAATCATCTTTTGAAGAAACAAGAACATTTTTGGCGAGAAATCACGTAAAAGCTAAATTGTAGAGACAACAATATAATTTATATGTCACGATATATCATGTAAAGTTTATTGTTAACAATTCTAATGCAAAAGTAAATAAACAGTAAATTATTTGAAAATATCAAAGGGAGTGAACTCGTAAAGTATCCAAGTACACTGTAGTAAAAATGGCACAGTTCTCTCCCTTTGCTAAGCCAATTCAGACTATGGAAGAACTGAACTGCATATTTGAAAACGGGATTTAAAGTTAGGACTGGGTTCAGGATACATGTATGTGAGCGGTACAATACCAGTAGTTTTTACACGATATAGGATAAAGGATAAGGAATAAAAATAACATGTGATATCGTATCGTTATGATGTCCAAATTTTTAAATTAGCTAATATGAATACACTGTTAAAGGAACGCTTTTATCACAGACTAAATACACTAAGACTAGTAGCCTGGATTACCTGCCCCTTACCACTATCGTTATCGGGCCAGGCAAACGGGAATCATGGCGGCCTCCTTAGTTATTATACAGGTATAACGTTTTCTTAATCCTGCATGATCATGTGCTGACGATAGTTACTTAGTAGGAGTTCGGTACTATATAATACATTCGATTTCGATTTTTCAGATTACACGTATATTAAGCCGACGATTAACAAAAGCATGTCTTGAGTGAACACAATTCGGACGTGGATTAGTCTCCTAAGAATTTCGAATACTTTATTTTGCATAATTTAGTGTAACCAACCATCTAAAAAAAGTATCCGTTGCAATTCTTGTACAATGATCCTTCGATTTAAGTCTGTGTAGTGAGAAATGCTCATTTGAAAGCATAATTATCTAAATATCTAATTTATTACATAGGGCGCGGACATGATCATGGTTTGCCTGACGTACTTTTACCTGCCAAAGTACGACTGGGAACCAGACACTAAGGCTAGATCCAGAAATTGTCTGAGAGAGTTTTAGTTGAATATTTCTAGCACCAATGGGAGAATGCTCTCACGAATTACACGCAGTTTGAAGCGTAAAGTGAAAGTGCCGTTTAAACTCGGCTTCCATTTACATGTTCAGCCGGCTTTACAATTCTAGTACGATAACTCCTGATCATGAAATCACACTCAGGCAGGCGATCCCGCAGTTCCCATTAACGCAAGGGTAGGGTTGAACAATTGTAGGTAAATTTATTGCTCAATGTTATTAGCAGAGCCCCTAGTGAGAATCGAATCCGGCACCTCTCGATCCCTAAGCTCACGCCCTACCACTGGATCACTGCTCCTACTGCGTAAACGACCGAGGAACGTATGGAGCTTCTTTTAATATTTCCATTCTGCTTTTGATTTGATAAATTTTGAAACGAGACAACAAAGGCAAAGTCCGTGTGAAAATTAGAGTACATGCTGTAATTTAAATAATAACACACATATTAAATTATTTAAAAAATGTTAAAATGAGACACAATGATCTTTTTATTCAAGAAAGGAATGGCAGGATGAAAGAGTCCAGTAGAGCCTCATTTTACAAACATATTGCTAATTTTAGTTTTCAACCATATTTAATACTTGTCATATTACTTTTAGGTACATTTTCACCAGATTACGTGTTTCTTCTTATAGATTATATATTGAAAGAGGAAGATGGGCAAGGACAAACCATATACCTGTCTGGTAGGAAATGTAAAATTTGTAATGTTGTAGAAGATGAGTATCATTTTGTTTTAGAAGGTAGCATATTTGATGATCTAAAAATATGTACAACGCTATATAACAGAGTAAGACATAGCATGTATAAATTAATACAGTAAAACTTGGATATAACATACTCGCTGGGCCATAGAAAAAAGGTATGTTATAACCATGGTATGTTATATCCATATAGCATACTAAGTATGTTATATATCAGGATGAAAAATGGGCCAGAAAAAATGGTATGTTGTAACCGAGTGTATGTTATAACCGAGTATGTTATATCTGAGTTTTACTGTAGAACTTTTTAAATCTGATAATCCGGAAACTATTAGAAAATTGGGTACTTATATTTGCAAGGCATTTGAATACAGGTTATTAAATAATAATAGGTTTTAGAATATTACATACGTTTGTACTTTAAAGAATTAATCTATTAATGTTTATATATTTGTCATTTTTATTGGACAACTTATTTATTATATATATATAGTTCTGTTTGTGTACTATAATCTGATTTATGGATTTTTGGTCTTGCCGTCCAGATATGCCATTTCGGCTTGTATATATCTTGTATAATTTGTTTATGGCTTTAAAAATAAAATGCCCATTTTCAATCAATTTGATTTCTGTTGTTTTTGTCTCATGCCCTACTAGTAGACACTGGTGATGGACAGCACATAAATATTTGATATATATATTGTGATTATACAGGTATGCTGTAATGTATGTATTGGCCGCAAGGGTCTAAGACCAATCTGATTAAAACCCGATCTAAAATTTTCCGCTTGCCTACTCGCTAATTAAGATCTGGCCATTTTCAAACGAGGGTCACGTTCAGGTGACCTTTCTCGTCATAATATTCATGACGAAATTGTTATGATACGTAACTTATTTACATCGTTTACGTCACGCAATTTGAAATGAGCCGTCCAGCAGACTGTGAATAATACCGTTATTAAATTAGCTTGCAAACCTTGGTATAAAAATAGAAATTACGAAATCAAAATGTTAATAATAGTGTTTCGTCTGGATGAAAGCTACGCATTTATTGGTCGTCACAAAGTTCATCTCGACGTGACCTTCCACGGAGACAGTAGAGATCCTGTACGACAGCGGTCTACAGGATATCTGTTTACTGAGATTGGTCTAAGACCTTCCGGTTTTCTTTATTGAATAAACTTGTACGTAACAATTCAATACATGAATAGGGTAAGCCTTGATATGAGGGCTTTAATTTTATCTAATGTGTCCGTGTGTCATATCTTAATAGCCTATCTCAACTGCATGTTCCGTGTTTAATTTCAGACAAGAAGAAATGAACAAAACAAAATTTTATTCAAGAAATGTGTGCATAATACACAGTTAAAATACAATACGTACATATATAAAACCCCACAGATTTAAATACTCGATATTCGTCGATAATCCCAGTATATAACAACCGGTGTCTATTTATATCCATGATGAGTACTCAAGTACAGTAGTGAATATTTATGTACTGTAGTGTGTTCAGTTGCACTGAACGTTCCAAAACGTTACGTAACGGAAATATCGGAACAACTCAACCCATAGACAACTCAACCCGAGACAACACAATTAATACTAACGGATTGAGTTGTCCCAACTTTGAGTTGAGTATTGCACGGGTTGATTTGTCTTCGGGTTGAGTTCTCCCGTACCCGAAAAAGACAGTTGCAAAAAGTTGGTTGAGTATCGGACCTCTAACATTTTAAAAGTCACTGAACCCAGGGCTCGAATTTAAGCTTGCATACTTTGATTTTAAAAAAAATTGCGAGTTTCTTTTATTTTAATTCGCAAATTTTCACGGGTTGAAATCGCCGCAAAGATGATACTAAACTAATGAGGTTCAAATAAGCATTGCAACGACCAGAATTGTCGATAGTACGATCTTGTAGCTCTACTTAGATTATAAAGTCAAATATTTGGAGAAATGCGAGTGCTTTTTACATTTTGCGAGTGGAAATAAAATAAACTCGCAAAAATTTGCAATTCCATTATTTGAATAAATTGGAGCCTTGCTGGCGATTTTGTCGGACTCGGTCGATCATACACTGGCTAAGCTCAAATACTTTTTTCTTAAAATCAGTTTAGATAAGAGTTTGTCAACATATTACAAAAAATCTCAGTCGGTAGCGTACCAGTCTAGTGATCGAGGGTCGTAGGTTCGATTTCCGGACAGTGCATACTTTCGTGGAGCTTGGTTATAAAATAATTTTCTACGGCCATTCTCCCTCCTACCGCTGGTTCTAATTCATGTCGGGCAGTAGTCAGTCACTGGCGGAAGTATGCGCCTAGTAGTTGGTTAACAGCTGAGTCAAGAGGTTTAGCCTTTACAGGAACAATGAGTAGGTGGACTTACTGTCGTGATATAACCTATACAATATGTTGTTACGGCGTCAAACCCAACAACAACAACATTAACTAAAAAAAAGTGGAACAAATATTTTCTTTAATTCTGTATTCCTTGTTACACATGTGTCCGAATGGACAAAGCTGTTCGACGTTTTATTAAATGTAGAATAAATTTCAGTCAGAATTCGTTTTTCAATAAAAATCGCGAAAAAAACTATGTTCCACTTTCTTAGGCGTATAAATATACATGCAGCTTGTTTCCAGTTATTGTATTTTATTATATTGTTATAAGCGGCCATTTATATGACTGTTTTAAACAGCAACCTGTGAGTAAATAAGCTTAATTGTAAAAGCACGTTCATGTAAACACTGTGTATAACGGCCTGCTCCATTAAAAAACAATATTTTATTATTATTATTATAAACCACATTTGTATAACGCTCTTTTCATATTAAAAATATTTTCGAAAGCGCTTCACAATTACACGCACAATTCATGAATAAATGATAAAAATGGGTTAATATATGTTTTTAAAGAATACAAAATAAAAAAATAAATGTTGATGAATACTAAATATCAGTGATCGTAATGGTATTATTATTTTTCTTAAAACTATTTAGTTAAGCATACTTGAGTAAGTCCGGAAGAGCATTTCACAGGTTTGGTGCAGTATGACTGAAACTATACGCTTGCCAAAAGTAACTTTCCTAGACCGTGGAACAGTAATATATGGGAAATTGCTAGATCAGAGGTCTCTGTTGGGTTTGTAAACATGTATTAGGTCTTGGCTATATATGGGACAGTGGTTGTTAGGTTCTTTATATGTATATATCAAAAGCTTATAGCTGATCCGCGGACAGACAGGGAGCCAATAAAGTTCGTTTTGTTTGTCTGTTTGGAATAACGCCGCAGCAACATATTTGATAGGTCATATAACGGCCGTCAGTCAACTTACTCACTCCTCCTGGAAAGGCTAAATCTCTGGATTTAGCTGTTAGCCAACTACAAAGATCATACTTTCAACTGCCCTACAAAATCAAAAAAATCATTGGTAGGAGGGAGAAAGTTCATAGCAATAATTTCATGACCAAGCTTCACGAAAGGAATGCCCCGCCCGGGAATCGAACCCACGACCCCCCTGACTTGCATGCTACCAACTGAGCTAGCCGGACGGCTTTACAATAAAGTACTTTCAGCACTGGTGTTATATGATTATGACGATGGGTTCTGGTGATGATATTTAGGGGTGAAATGTTATACCAATTCAACAACATTATAGTCGAGTTAGTTTAATCAACTTTTAATAGCATATCATCATAATAAAACTTATAATGTTCATATGAGCTATTTATATTAAATTTAAATGTTGATAAACAAAGTGGTATGTATAAATCAGTAAAACTGATGTACATGTATCAATACATTTTCCTATTTAGTGGGTAAGTTCATTGTTTGAAGCACAAAAACACACATGACCTATTACACGAGCTGCATGTTGTTTACCAATCATATCTTTGTCCAAGTAAACGAAACAAATCTTCAGAGTACGGTTTGTAAAATGTTCTTAACGCATCTATGTCGGCTTTATCAAAGATCGTTTCTGTGTTTGGTCTACCTCGTCTCTCATCGTAACAAACCATGGTACGATTTTCCTGCATTTTTCGAACACAATAAAACGGTTTATTAGGATTTAATACGAAGTGTTCATTCGTTACAAAATGTTTAATGCCTAAAAACTTTTCAACCCTATTCACCACATTCACTGGATTTTTAATGAATTCATTTGATTCAATGATTAAAATCTGTTCACGAGGGAATACTTCTAAGTACCGTTTTATTCCTTCAGCATACATTGATTGTCTTGCTTGAAACAAGATATCATCTTTTGAGGAATTAAGTAAATCTCGAACAAAGTCTTTCATAGCCGTGGCATTTTGTATATGAGTTCTTGGTCCCATGGATTTCATTTTAAATGTTAAATCCGATAACAGTCTCTCAACAGGCTCTCTAATAATGGCCATTATCTTCATGTTTGGATTCATGGCGTGTATTTGAATGGGCTTCTTATCTTCGCCTAGAAATGAATCAGATTTTAAAACACTTAATTGATCATGATATCTACAAGGCATTTGATCTTTGATTCTTAAATAACCATAACTATTATAAAATTCATGCGATGGAATTTGATCAGGTTTTCTTTTGGACACTATGTTAGGATGGATGGACATAAAATCTAACAATTCTGTTGTTCCACATTTTGCAACTCCTACCATCATTACATCTGGAAGACTTTTAACACATTTATCGCCTTCCTTGATCTTATAACTTGCATTGTGGATACTTTCCACCTCTGCTCGTAATTGATAACTGTCATGAAGTATTGTCCAACTATCTTGATTAGTTTCTTGGTTCATTTCTTTGTTTCTCTCTCTTTCAAAGCCATGATCAATTTCTGAATTTATTTCGTTGTTTTTGTCGTCTCTTTCAAAGCCATTTTCACTCTCTGAACTCGTTTCTTTGTTATCGCCTTTCTCAAAGACATGGTCAGTGTCGAGTCTAGTTTCCTCGTTTTCAAAACTCTCACTGACCACCTTGTTAACTTTGTGATCAATGAGTTTAACAACTTCTTGCTCTTTTAAATGTGTTCGTGGTGATATTAAAAACCGAAAAAGTAATACAATGAAGAGTATTAAGAACGTCAGAGATATTGAATACAATCTTCGAGATATCCTTGTAGTCGGAAAGACCATTCTTCTGAATTGGGTGTTTACCATCTTAATATTTTATCTATACTTGTTCTTTCACAGCCAAAATGTAAACTAGTTCAGTTTTTCTTCTTCTTTCTGTGGAAAACATAAAATAACATTCAATTAAAAACAATGATAAGTTACAACTGTCTGTGTCTCTGTGGTGCTTTTCACAAAAATTCTTACGAAAACCATCTTCGTAAGTCAAAAACAAGAAACGTTGATTAAACGCTCATTTTTGGCTTATCAATTCTAAATATTATACGAATTGTTTAGAATTGTGTATACCTTTTGAATATCATATCATAGTTATGCTTATTATCCGTCTGACTTTGAAATGCTAATAAATTATATTAAACTGACTTACGAAGATCTTTTTAGTAGGAATTTTTGTGAAAAGCACCACTGATTGTTAAAAGGGATACATGTTTTTCATGGTAATCGTCGATTATACTACATAGTGTTTGTTATAGTCCTAAGGACCAAGTTCCTCGTCGGTGCATTGCAATAAAGTATCGAACTTCTCACATCGGTTACATCACGCATTGCTAAAAAGGAAAAAAAACGCTGCTTTCCACGTGATAAAAAATAATGTAATTCTTATATTGACGATCATATTGGAAGGCAAAAGGAAGGAGTCTTTGTGTAAATTACAATGAACATAACTACAGTTTTTCATTTTCGTATATTTTTTTTATTTTTGCATCAAGTTTCAAAATCTTAACTCTGTCAAAAAGCTCTTAAATTTATATGTTCTTATAAAAGCAAATAATAAGTGCGGTTAAATTAGATATAAAACATAAATATTGATCGAAAAAAATAAAATTTTACTTAAAAGCTGAAATGTTGTTATAAATGGCTAATTTTCTTACATAGTTTCATAGCGGACTTTCAGAAAAATGAATTTAAAATTATTTGATAGATTTGATTTTTTTAATTTTCCAGAAAAAAATCAGTTGACCCTTTTCTCAACAAAAGTATATAAGCCTGTCTCCTCTAACGATGTCTCTCCATTTTTCAACGATTTGCCATTCTATTAAGCCTTTAATTAGATTTTATATAAGATATAATCAACTCTTTCATGAGGGTTTCATACCGCGATCCAATCGCTCATATAACCAGCTTTCCTGGACACTGTTATTAACCAGTACTCCGCTTACCCCACCACAAGCAGTCAGCAACCTATCTCTTTACGAAGGATCATCTATTTAATAAACACACGTTTTGAATTTTCACGAAAGCGTTAAAGTATGTCGCGGTCGTTAATCGACCCCTGAACTTCCTGTTTTGATTCTTGTGCTCAAGCATTGCGACATGTAGGAGTGGGCGCGGCCGAGCGGTTACGGCGTTAGACTGAAAATCATTGGATAGCCAGCTCCGAATCCCATTCAAAACCGACCCCGTTTCCTTGAGCAAGAAACTTTATCCTATTAGTTTAGTACTGGGGGGCCAGGTAGCGGACTCGAAAGTGATAAATCTAAGTTACTAAAACTTGTTTCACAATCGAGCTAAAATAAATCAGTATAAAAAGACATTGCGACATGTCCGCGATGCAATCTTATTTAAACACTAATAATGTCTCCGTAGTAGAACTACATGTATTAAACCCATACAGAGGTTACAATGTTAAACAATAAAATGTTAAGATTGTAAAAAGTAGTGATGGAGAATCGGACAAAAATCATAATCGATAATCGAATTGAATCAAATGTAATTAATCGATTAAAAATCGATTAATAATCGAAATTCGTACAAATGCTTACTTTATCTCGACAAAAGCTTTCCTGAGAAAGTACAGGGATTTTATATAAGAAGTAGCATTAAATCTCTCCCAAAATAAATAGGAAAAACACTTCATTCAAGACACCATCCTTTATTTGCTTAAAACAAACTATATTTGCATGATTAATTTCTTTGAAAACATTTTAAAAACAAAGGAAAATAAAAAAATCACAATACTCACAAGACTTAAAAGATATGATCATAATTTTAAATGGTTTTTACTGTATTATAAAGTGAGGTAAATTCATATGCTTTCAATTTAAACCAGCAAGTATAGAGTATCTGAGTCAGATAATGTTATGCAATAATTGTTGGTATGAATTTTGTTACACAATGCCATATTGAAACCGCTTGCAGTCGTTTGATTTATTCCTTCATCATCTAGAAATATCTTTCAGTAATAGTTTGTTTTTCATAATTTTCATAAGCAAAAGATGTTGGTACAATTGTTTAATAACATAATTCACAGATAAGTAATTCATATTTATTTATTTTATTTTATTTTATTTTATTTTATTTTTTTATTCATTGGAGATAACGCCGTATCAACACAATTTAGGTCATTTCACGGCGTCCAGCGCACCTAACCTAGCTTTCCTGGACCATTGTCTATAACCAGTACTCACCTACCCTTCCACAAGGCCGGAAACTTCTCCATATTATCTAATCAATGGAGGAAAATTGACATTATTGTCAAATTTTCATGGAAGGGTAAAACTTCCCCGGGTGGGATTCGAACCCGCACCCCCTCGGGCACGAGAAGTAATTAATTCACATTCTGTCTGTATGAATGAATATGTCTTCTGATAGATTTATCCAATGCTATAAATGTCCATTCAATTAACTTTTTTTCTAAACAAATTCATTCAAGATGATTTAAAAGTGATACAGGTAAAATAAAAATAAAAATGTTAGTAACGTGTTGGTTACGAAAATTATTGAGGACGAATGTTTCACAAATCAGAGCGTTATCCTATTACATGTAACCACCCTTAATGATGGATTTTACCACCATGTTATGGAGAACCATCACGGAATAAGCTAGCTTGGCTCAGTTTCTGTTTATTGGATTCTAGTGAGTTAATTAATTTTAAACTTTATTGATACGACATAAAGAGAATAAGACCGTACCAAGATTTTACCACCATGTTATGGAGAACCATCACGGAATAAGCTAGCTTGGCTCAGTTTCTGTTTATTGGATTCTAGTGAGTTAATTAATTTTAAACTTTATTGATACGACATAAAGAGAATAAGACCGTACCCGGCTATTGAACTTTTACCATACCTCACAGTTTCCCAAAGAGATTTGGTCGTAAATTCTGATTAGGTAATTGACCTATAAATCGTAACAATTTGAGTGAGATGATTTTAACACATCTGATGTTCCAAATGTTTGTTATACAATGTGACATTTAAATTATCACATGTATCAAGAAAGCGGTATCAAGACTCGTACATTACGTCATCAATAGAAATAGACAACTTTTTGTAAATTGCTATTTATCTTTGAAATTCGCCGACATGTGTTCAAATTTTTGTTTGATATTTGACATGTGAAGGACGGGTAGAACAACGAGTTTGACTTAGACTGATAAGTTATTTACTAAATAAGACTGAAAGTTAAAAGTAACCTCATTGTCTCTTGCGTACAAGTTCAAACTGAGGTCAAGTGCGGCAAAATCTGCGGTTCTGAAACTACCAGCGACAATCGATTTTCCTTTAAGAAAATCGATTGTCGCTAATGTAAGCGTCCAGCGACGATTATTCGATTCTACTCGATCATCGTGACATCACTAGTAAAAAGTTTACCTGTGGTAATTGCTGTAAAAAGTAATTCCAGTAATTCCAAAGTAATTCCACTTTGTATTATATATATCTAAAGACCATGTATATGCTACAATGTACATGCATTGGTATCCCGTATAATTCAAAACTTGTAACTTCAGACAGGAGTAATCTGTTTCACGGCTTATTCATGTCTAAATGATGTATTTTCCTTTAAAGTAATACATGCTAATACTTGAAAGAATAAAATTACAGTTTGTAGCAATAAAAGGGATTAAAAGGAGATTAAAGTCTTAACTAAATAAAAAGTCAATGATTAATATTACAATAGTAACCTTGTTTGGACTTACACTGTATTGACATCGCTGGCAAACAGCCTGGACGAGTTTAGACTGTACAAATTTGTTTGTTTGTTTTTTACGGAACATTTTTCGTGTTTTTTGTTGTTGTTGTTTTTGTTGTTTATCTTTATTCCTCTTTTTTTGTTTGTTTAAATGTTTACAACACATGTATATCCTGCGTAAAATGTACCATCACCGGTTACCATTGTATTGTTAAATGTGTATATATATATTTTCATCTTGCTGTACAACATGTACCTGAGTTGAAAAATAAACGATTTGTTCTGTTCTGTGCTATAACTAAAATTATGATAATATAATGTCTGAGGAGAGAAGTTTAAAATAAGCTATGCTATCTCTTCGATTCTCTAAATTCCTATGATCATATTACTGTATATGTACTTTAATTAAAATATTGTTTGATAATTGTCAAAAATCGCATGATTTTGAAGTTACAAAAGTGGTCTAAATAGCGGAAGTTTCCCATAAACATAAAAATGGCCGCTAGGGCACCGAACGGGCGCCGTGCGATCAAGCTCCGCAAGGACCCGTACGAACTCTTGCGTACCCGTACGGACTGTTATGTTTTCACCAGGGTCCGTGAGATGAGCCCAGGATACACGTATCAGTTTCAAAGTCAAATCGTGAACAAAATCTTGACCGAGTATGGATTAAACATGCATATCTTCCTGCTACGGCTCCGTACGGGTGTGTTGTTTTGTACCATGTGCGTACCGTCACCTTGATACGCAAGGCTTCCCACGGCCTACGACTGTCTGGACGTACGGGTAACAAGCCACGATTTTATAGGACTGAGGCATTACTTATACTTAACTAGTTATGTTATTGTATCAAGTATATCAGATATTGTGCTTCAACCCCCGAAAGATTTTATTTACATATGAACTTAATGTTTCTGTTGACAATTTGTTTGTTATGTATCTTCTTGTGAGTAGTACTCAAAGCAAATGAAACAAAAAGAAATCAAAATAACCATATCCTATTAGTGGCAAATTTTGTTCAACTGTCAGTGGCGCATACATTAACCCTGCTGATTTAAATACTCGATGATCGTTCGTCCATTCCCGTACATACATAGGGATATCTATTTTTATCGATCGTGAGAACAGAAGTACTGTTAGTGAGTATTTAAATCAGCGATGTTAATGTATGCGTCACTGAAAGTTGAATAAAATTCAACTATACATGTAATAGTTATTGAAAATGGGACCAGCAGAAACACTACAAAACCTAAGTTTTTAAAGACAGATCTATAGTTGGTTGAGATTGGTTAGGTCTCTGACATTAATTTTGAAGAATGCATTGCATGACTCATCTGTTGTAGTGTGGGTTTTAGTATTAAGATAACTATTATAAGCTTATCAAGTCTAATATTTCATTTAAAATCAACTTTCAAAGATACAAGAACATTTTGGCGAGAAATTAAGTTTTATCATAAAATCTAAACTATAGTGCAGTTATTTATTTGAAAATGTCGAGGTGAATTAACTCTTAGAATAACCAAGTACATGTAGTTAAAAAGCACAGTTCTCTCCTTTGGCTTAATCAATTTAACATTGGAAGAGTAATTTTTTCTCATTTGAATACGGGATTTAAAAATAGGCCTCAGTGTAGGTGAGTGATATAGAAGTCTTGATACAATATGTTTTTAGAACACTGGCACCAGAGTCCATATCTTATGATTATAATGCGTACGTCACTATATATAGTTCTCTGTACATACATATATAATACTATAATGATAGTCATAACTCGTACACGGTGATGAATACGGGAGCGATTTTTAATTGACAAAATATTTAGATTTATTTAGATTTATTTAGGTATTGGCAAAATACAACAAGACATATGTAATTTAACAATACAATATGATACTATAGTAATAAATACATAAATAATAAAAGTTACATATACATACATATATACATTGCATATATTAAACCATGTCATAAAATACCAGCACCAGGGTTAGCACAAAAAAGAGTGAACTCTTGTTTCCATATGTGCGTGCATTTTAAAGAATGTGAGGACTCCAGTGCCAGTGTTTTAGAATAAGGATATTTCAATGACATGTAATATTGTATCATATTGTTGTTCAAACTTTTACACCAGCTACGCATTTTACATCTTTCTAGGGGTAGTTCTGTCAACCTCACAACGGTTCTAGTTTTCTAGATTACCTCGAGGTTTTGGACGAGTCGAGAGACTATTGGAAGAACTTCGAGGTAATCCAGAAAACTACAACCGTTGAGGGGGGTTGAGAGAACTACCGCTAGAAAGAGAACTTTGTGCTGCTTAGACTTCACTAGGTCTGATAAAAATTGATTACGTATAAATGTCATTCACCTTGTCTTTTCATCTAAATTTGTTGATCTTGTCGTCATTTTTTGCCGTGTAATGAACAATATAGATCACGTGATTCCCCACATTGAAAATGGACGTTTTTTCATAAATGGACCAAGGCTAGATCCAGGAATTCTCTAAGTGGATTGAGTTGTCTATTTCTTACAGCTGTGAGGCATGCTCTTTCGAATTACACACATTTTGAAACGGTAACGACAGGGGAACTAGAGAAAGGTATACCCTCTCCGGGTGGGATTCGAACCCGTACCGCCTTCGATGCACTATATTCGTAATCACGGTACGCTACCAACTGTGCTACCGACCCGTGTTGAGGAGATAAGAAAAAATAACTATAATACTCATGAGTGACAAATCAATACACAGACAGTGTAATTATTGATATGGGGGCTTATCATACTCAATATCTCAACTGCTTGTTCCGGATTTAATTTCACACAAGAAGAATTGAACACAATTTTATTCAAAAAATGTGTACATAGTACATAAGTTAAATTATATATGGAAAATGGTGGCTGTAAAAAGTTAGTGGACTGTTGGACCTTTTTCACTCTAAAAGTCACTGAACAGATGGCGATTATGATGGACTCGGTCCAAGGTCCAAGGACTGGATTCTCAGAATTAGTTTGTATAAGATCATTTCAACATTTTACAAACGTGTTACATCAATTAATGTTATTTGTCATAAATTGACAATGCTAACTATATAGTGGCATATTTTTGCCTTCTATTTACAACATAATTAACAAGTTAATTGTGTGTTAACTTGTTACGTAACTACATATTCACTATCCACTCATCGCAAATCGTTAATTTGTTAGTAGTTAAGTAGTTATGTCACTAAAATCACCGAACTAATAAGTTAATTTAGTAGGCAGAAATATGTCCCCATATCTAACAGACAGAATGTCACGAAAAATGAAACTACACATGTACAAAAAAGCAAGTCAAATATAATAGTTTAGCTGCGTGACACGAGGAAATACATGCATACTGACCATAAATAATAATGCATAATAAACCTTGCCAAGCTCTGTCCATTGGCATCTTTATTGTTATTGACTCAAGACAAGCACAGACCCCGAATTGAAGGTTGGACGGTCGAGCGCATAGGCGCCCGCGCGGTTTCGAATCAAAATGTATATTCATTATCAAACTATATACAGCTTTTTTTACTCAGAACTCTGGCCTTTCATCTCTGGCCGAGTACCACATTCAGGTTTTTCTAGATTTAAACTAATCCAGTCTCTTCAACAAGTCACTCTCTCACACAAGTAACAATCGTTCATTTTGATGTGTAAACCATCCCATATTTTCTTCAGCTGTGCCGGTGAGTTATTCGTCGCAGAAATTCTTCTATCGTTATGGAAAGAACAAGGGCTTGCTGGGGCCATCATATAATGTGGAAACCCTCTAGTAGGAACGATGCTTGCACCAATCACCGTTCTTAATACCCCTGTAATATATAACAAACATAGTGTATACAGGTATAGAGCTATAACTAAGTTATGATTTAACATAATAACTCATTTGGAACTACCTCTGCGATCTTCTAGGCAGATAAACCTCAGATATCATAACTTATGGTGAGAAAGTAGTTCTAACATGGATTCTGAATCATTTTCAGAGTCTGAATTTAATGGAATTTGGTTTCATGTGGTAAAATAGTCTGTAGCGTGTTCAATTACACAAAACATTACAGAACGTTACATAACGATACATTCGGAACTCCTCGGCCATATATTTGTTTACTTCAACACCGATAGTTTCAAAATAGCGTCTAAATATGTCCGAGATTATTCGCAGCAAATGGACGATGAGTTCCGACTGTATCGTTACGGAACGTTCTGTAACGTTCGCGGTAACTGAACGTAGCCCTGATTTAGACTATATTACCACGTCCACGTGAAACAAAATTCAATTAAATTCAGACTCTGAAGTATACAGAAATACAACGTGTAAGACATTGTACTCATTGAAATGACAAGTGGTCGTGTTTCAATGTATATGTAGGTAGATAATCCATGAACATTAGCTATGACTAAGACTTCTGAATGTTGTTTTGTAGCTACTCAGCAGAATAGCAGGCAAAATGATTGATAATATTGACTTTGCACGTCCATGTTTTAACAATAATAGAACTACTTGCCAGCGAGTTATTCGCCGGGACTTATAACTTGGTTGTATTCCTACTACCTCTGATATCCGATGTATCTTCGTAAAAGATCGCCTAGAGTTTTCCAAATGACGGTAGCTATTCATTTATTTCATAAAGTCATTTCATTACGGCTAAAACTGAGATCATGGGCGGCTGGCAAGGTTCCGCGCCAAAACATTGCACATGTAGTTTTTTTGAAACGCACTGGCCGCCTGTGATTGAGACAGAAATAATTACATGGGGTTCCATGTTTAGTAGGCGACTGTAGCAAATTCGCATTAAAATTTATCGCGGTCGATTACATTAGTCCGTGCGTGCGTGCGTGCGCAATTCAAGGGATAATTACGACATTAATTAATATACTGTAGTTCGCATTACGCGTTAACAAGCAGACGATATGCTTCTTGTGTAATTCAAGTACATGTATATCAAATCCGGCTTATGTAAATGACAGCTTCGCTTCCGTTTGTTATATAATCCCGTGTTAATATATTCTATCTAAACCCCATGTCCGACAGCGCTATTTCATAGATTTGCTTTGAAACCACACTTAACCATG
This sequence comes from Mactra quadrangularis, assembly GCA_025267735.1. Taxonomy (NCBI): domain Eukaryota; kingdom Metazoa; phylum Mollusca; class Bivalvia; order Venerida; family Mactridae; genus Mactra; species Mactra quadrangularis. The sequence continues at coordinate 12,337,252 of CM046309.1, forward strand.
CGAAGTTAATCGACATAAGTAAAACTTTCTCTCTCAAAACCGAAGCTCAACCAAACGACTCTCTATTAGGGATGGATACCGTCGGGGACGAAACGATACCGGTACCAATGAAACGATACGGTATTTTTACTGATACCGATACTGATACCAATATGCAGCCGTAGTACAAATTACAATGTTTAAATACAAATAACAAAAATACACGTATATCGATGTAAGATTATGAACATATAAGCTTTTGGCGGATCGAAGGGTACTCTTTCATGGTTTATTGTGTCACCAACACATGAAAACACATGATCACTGGATACACTTGTACCCAAAACAGAGAAATCTTTCAATGCAAGCTCTGCAATTTATACTGTTATTGTGCTATTCTGTTCGCTAAATGTTTTGTAGGGAAAACCCATATTAATAAATATATAACAAAGAGTTAAAAAAAACGTTCTACGTGTGACATTCATACTGAATATTTCATTCCAAAACAATGTCAATAAAATATTTTGTCGCAATTAAATATAAGGCCATGCCAAATTGGAATTCTGTTAAGCGTCAACTCAAGTTTGACAAATCTATTTACAAGAACACACAAACCGTAAACAAAAACACAAATATTTTACATATTAAATATTTCAATCACTTTCGATTCTCAAAAAGCGTTTCATGACTCGTTACAAAATACCTCACCAATCCTTTTTATACAGAGCAGGGAAATAATGTATGGTTGCAGGAGCTGCTTATGTTTTGCTGGGGATTGTGATTACGCTGTTGTTTTCGTTTGTCTTTGTGAGAAGACGAACAACCTGCACGAGTCGTACATAAAGTCGCACGATCATGGCACATGCTCCTGTCTACCCTCTCATAGTAGAAACCATTTAGTAAAATTTAACACCACTTTTTAAATTTACTTTGGCTGTTTGTTAAAAATTCATTTGCCTTGTTTCACTTAGAGAGCCATTTTGGTTAAAAAGTAACTTTATCTACAAACGAGTCATAATTATTTCATATCTATTTTCATTTTAAAATTATATAAATTTGAACATTCCTAAAAATTTTGTTGATAAAGTTACTTTTCAACCAAAATGATTCTTTAATAGAGTGAAACAATACAAAATGAATATTTGATATAAAGCCAAAGTTAATTTAAACGTGGTGTTGCCTAAAATCAAGTTACATATAGTGGTGTTTAATTTTACTAAATGTTTATACTTAGATTTAAAGAGGGGAAGACAGTGTAGCGCGACATGATCGTGCGACCTTATGCACGACTCATGCAGGTTGTTCGTCTTCTCACGAAGACAAACGAACGCAACAGCGTAAGCACTACCCCAGGCCAAACATCGACAGCTCTGGTAACCAAGCCTTACTTCCCTTCTCTATATGAGAAAGAATTGGCGTGGTGTTTTGGAACGACCTGAGCCATTAAATGCTTCACCAAAAGATGGCAAACGCTTGGTAGTGTGTTTGACTGAACGTCAAAAGTACAATACTTCATTGCGTAGTGTCATGCTTTGTATTACAGATAAAAACTATTCAGCGGTTTGCGAACTTTTTAGATTACCATGTCTATTAAATTCAAGCTGACTTTAATACAAGTAACTTTAAGACGGTATGTTCAGTGTTTATAATTTTACAAGTAATACAATTTTTATGTCAATTAATGACTTAAATAACCCATTAGATCAATATTTCAAAATTAATGTACACTTTGAATATTTTCCCTTTTATATTTTATGCTGTATATTTAAAAGATATATTTATGCCCTTAGGGCATTCAATTGAAACATATACAATACAGTATCAATTCTACTCGTATAAATATATATGCAAGGGAGACAATCTAGTCTAAGATATGAAACACCACGGTTGCTTCCCGTGGCGTTTGAATAAGGTTACCATGCATATAATAAGGCCATGCCAAATTGGAATTTTGTTAAGGGTCAACTCAAGTTTGACAAACCTAGCACTTTTCCACCAAAACACACAAATTGAAAAAAAAAACACATGTTCATTCTATCTAGTATTCGCACAAATAAGTACTTGGTAGTACATGAATGTCTATGACGTTAATGTGAGATTGAAGTAATTCTGTAAATATGTAGATACAACTAACACATGTACATTTTCATTTTTCAATTACACAGAAAGTAGCAGTTTTTCCTGAGAACATTCAGTTATCGAATCCCGGAACAATAGAATTATTTAGGAAAAATGTAGGGGAAAAAATGCGTTATTTTTAGATTGAGGACTCTAAAACCCACGCGCACGCGGACGCTTAACAAAATTTCGATATGGCATGGCCTAAGTATTTTTAGTAGCCCAGCAGACAACAATAAGTCGTTGGTGATCTTTTACTAACTATATTTCTGAGTTTTGTCCTATGCAATTTTTAACAAATAAACATAGATGTTCGTCAGAAAAATAACACAATGCTCATGTGACAGTTTACTCGTGCAGGATTTACAATCGAAAGGCAGTAATACAGAACCACAAATATTATTGTGCATGTTAATGTAAGCTTGCATGTGACCCATGTGTAACAATTTTGAGAGATCTTTCATACATTGACATCGTCGGCAACTAGGGCACGTTCCGCAGGGCGAGCGCTCTGTATCGCTACATAGCGATTTCCTATGGAACGGTCTGCTGCGATCGAGAGAATTGAATCGCTAGCTAGCGATACGTTGCAAGTTTTTTTCTTGCTAACCGTATAATTCTGAAAACTTCTGCATTTTATTTTCAAAATGGCTGCCCCTGTGGAAACGTGTTTCTTTTTTTTAGAATACTGATATAGGTTTATATTTTGTTAAAGTGGTAAAAAGAATAATCATAGTGATAATTGATTTAAATATTTTTCATTTGTTATAAATCTGAACAATTTGTTTGAGAAAACTGCCATCTTGGATTTGCTAGCTTGAAACATACCGTTCCGTAGACCTTTTACGCTACAAAACATCGCTTTAAAAAACGATAGCTAACGATCACTTTGCGGAACGTGCCCCTAGACTTAAAAAATAACGTGTAAGTAGCATTCTAATTTTCTGCAACACTGTGCCATTACTTAAATAATTATTTCAATTTGTATCAATTATCAATATGGATCTACACGGGGCATACTGGACGGTAATAAATGATATAATATACTTATCCAAAGTTTAGATCGAGTTAAATCCCTTTAAAATAAGATATATACACAGAAGTCTTGAGATTAAAGCATTGAAAATTTCGTATTTGGTTATTTTAAATCTGCCCTACTTTGTTCAAAGTACCGATTTGAGTACCGGTACCAAAACAAAACGGTATTTACCGGAAATTTTAGAAACGATACCGATACTGGTACCGGTACTTAGTACCAGTATACATCCCTACTCTCTATCTATGAAAAGTATTAATTCGTTCATGTAATCATTTGACAATGCAAGCAGTTTTACAATAAGAATAGTGTTGTTGTATTTTGAACGAAATCTTCAGCTGTATGATATAAACCGAAAGCCAAAGCAATATAAATGATAGCCAATACTTAAATTCTTATTCGACAATATCTCTTCATAATTATCCATGAATTGCGCCGAAGACCCGAGACAGATTATGGCCTAATACATGTACTCGATTGAAAAACTACACCGTACATGAAATTAACTAATGCAATGAATGAAAATGATATTTAAACTGCATTCCTAGTCTAGGAGCAGTGGTCCTGTGGTAGGATGTCAGCTTAGGGATAGAGAGGCCCTGGGTTAGATCCCACTAGGGACACTGCTAATAGTCCTGAGCAAGAAAATAACCTACAATTGTTCCACTCCACCCAGGTGTAAATGGGTACTGTGAGGGATCATATGTCTGAAGATGATTTCAATAACCAGGAGTTATCATAGAAGTATATGGAAGTAGACTATAAACCGAACTTTTTTAACTTTTAACTTAGGTCAACGTGGACCAGCTATAAACACTGTAAGTAAACTCTTACCTGTTACAAATCCATCCTCAATGCTAACATAAGGCATATGTTCACCAGCTTCAAGTAAACGACTTAGTATATTTCCAGAAATTACGTAAGTCTGCCCATTTGTATACATGGGCATTTTATTGAATGGAAATTCTTCCTTGGTCACAACCCACTTGGTTTCTGACCTTTGTATATGGTGGTTAAAGTTAACATTTCCTATTATTATACCGTGTTTAGGAACATTTTGTTTTTCTAACAGTTTTATTGCATTGTGTATATGAACAAAGCAGTCTTCATCCGTTTTCATGAAAAACTTTACACCAGGACAAAATGTTGAAGCCCATTTGATCCCCATTAAAACTTTAGTAGTTAAATTTCTGTACGTATCCAATGAACTAATTCGAATAAGATCATTGTATCTACTTAATTCCTCATCCAAAGCACTTTCCGATGAACGATTAGACTTAGCAATGATAAAAACAAGCTTAACTTTTCTGGATGCATGTTTCTGCATCCTACCCCAAGTCGTTCGTATAGACATTCTCTCAAAAGCATTGCCTGGCATTGATAAGCACATGATTAATAGATACGGTGGATGATTTGCATCACAGTGGAGCCGTTTGCTTCCTTCAAAACTGTAATCTAGTGGATTGACGCGATCTTTTCTAGGGATATAGTACTCCCTTATCACGTTCTCTTCTTCCTTTGTAAGATTTTCAGCGAGAAATTTAAAGTATGACTGCATTACAGCTTCTTTTCGTTTTGCTATATCTGTTCCCGTATATTGTGAGTCCGTTTTAACTACTTCAGCCACAACGTCTGGGGTCTTTATATGAACGTTTATTTTAGTTTCTTTGTCTATAGCTCTATATGAATTGAAGACAAACATACAGGTCGTACATATTGATATCATCAAAATCAAGTGAAAATTTCTTGACAAGTAAAAACGCCTGAAACAAAAAAAAATAATGCAATAAAGTAATAACAAACAACAATAAGTATATTTAGTTAAGCAATTAAGCCCAACAATGGTTGCATATTTCTGCAACCAAATAGCCACATACATAAAAAGTTGATTATATGGATAACTGGTTACGAAACCAGTTAACCTGTTACGTGCGAATTTAGCGATATTTTGGATAAGTGATAACATGTTAACTAGTTATTTAGCTAGTTAACCACTTACTTATGTAACTAGATAAACATTTACCAGTAAGTGATATTTTGGAAATAAGAAAGTAATGGGATATACACTAAATCGGACTGAGAAAATCACTGGTGTTTTTCCCACCAGATAAATCTGCCTAACAAATCAATAGCCAACACTATACCGTCTTAAGAAGCTATCTGCACTTTTGCTCCGCCATTTTCGCAAGCGGGTAATTTTGTTCTTCAAAAAGCCATCTACATACGTGGGATGATATATTAATATATGTGTGGTAAAAATTGTTGTCTCTATATGTTACCAGTCCGGTTATTTCTGGGTCACCCCTCGTACATGAATATAAATGACTGCACGTCAAAATGCTCCTAAGGATAAAGGTTGCATTGGGCTAATATTTTACACTACAGCTTCGGATTGTTAACAGGGCTAAATTTAAATTTCATTCATAACAGCAAATATTTTAAGCTTTTCATAAAGCCTAGATAAATCGTAATTTACAATCTAAAAATACTTATACCATATTTTATATCATAGTGAACATTTTACCATGAAAGTTTTCTATTTCACTAATTCATCCTGTTCTTATATAAAGCCGATTAAGTCGAAATATATGTCGTCTTTAAAGACAGTCATCTTGATCCCATATATGTATCATTTATACCACAGAAGCTTGACATTCTGTATCGTAGTTTTGAAAATTCCTTCCTTCTTATAATAAACTACTATACAGAATGAAAAGTTCCTGTGTTTATACGCATGTAAACCATAGGCTGCCGACAAAAAACAGCCCCCCCCCCAAAAAAAAAATATTGTGTAATATGTGTACACAGTGTTGTTTTTTTCGGGGGGAGGGGGCTGTTTTGTGCTGGCAGCCTGTGATGTAAAAAGGATGTTCACTATACCGTGTCGGGTAAATATTGTTTTAAATAAATCAGTAGAACAGATCATAACAGAACAGAAGTAGAGAACGAATTAGTCAGCTACGTGTATTGCCTGTCCAGTGGGGGTGACAACAATTTCTACGTTCGCAAAGAATGACTTTTGAATAATACTGTCTGTCTCACAGTACGCTTGGCATTTTCACCGGTCTGACAATAGGTTCAATATTAACTGCTTCCATTGGCCCTGGGTTAAAACATGCAAGTACGCTTTGAACGTGGATGGTTTGACATTTGAAAAGTAGCAAGATACATGATACAAAAAACTCTTAATAGTGATTCGACTATCATTACCTATGTCTGAAGAGATTGAACTGTTTATATTTGATGTTTTAATAACAAAATTGACAAGTTAGGAATTTCAATTAAAGAAATTAGTATTATTTACTTCAAACTCAATTTTCAAGGTTGATTAAGCGTTTCATGAGGATGATGTGTTTGTGAAACGCTCATAATGTTTATATACTTACATGAAAAATTCGACAATAATGTCGATATACCTTATATACTAGTCAAGCTTCCCATACATGTATATAAATGATTTTTTTTTCTCAAAAGTCCTTTCTTATAATATTTAGTTTTAGACAAGCTAGTAGCCTGTTCAATTACCCTAAACGTTCCAAAACGTTCCGTAACGATACATTCGGAACTCATCGGCCATTTGCTGCGAATAATCTAATCTAATAAACAAACATACGATCGTTAAGGCAATAAGTGATGTTTCAAAATTTATGGCCTAAAAACGGAACATCACTCATTGCCTAAACGACCCTATATTTGTTTACTTCAACACCGGTAGTTTCAAAATAACATCTTAATATGTCCAAGATAATTCGCAGCGAATGGCCGAAAATCGAGATCCAGAAACTGAATCTTGATAAACTCTGAGTACAAGAAGCCATAGATTCATAAGTTCACATTACTTTGAAGAACATTTCACAGCTCAAATTTTCATAGAAAACTTGCCTCTTACACAACCCTGTATTTTATATAGAGTCGTGTCTCCCCACTTAACTTTTTTCTAATATTTTAACCGATATTTCAATGTACTATTACTTAATTTATCATTTCAAATCATAATATATATATTGTTATAATATCTTACCTTGGTATCATTCTTTCAATATTTATGTACAATTAACTTCTAATATTGTATATAAAAATTCCTATAAAATATAATGTATAAACTACTCCATGTATATGTTTTACCGAGCTAACTTAAATACATTTTCTCAAATATGACACGTCACAGTTGAACATAGTTTGCTGTAAAACTATTCTCATATGTGTTTAAAATGTGATATTATGTTTCATATATTTAAATCACGACACTCTTATTACCTGCTCCAACTTAAGAAAATCCTTTTCTATAATTTTAAGTAATGAACAAATATAGCTCAACATACTATGGAGTGGTACATCAATACTTTTCAATACGTTTCGCTTGAATTACTTTTCAAACGACCCTTAACTCTTGTACACTGCAATTAAACACAGGTGGGAGTATCATAAGGAAGTTATCTTACTACATACCAATCATGGGCGGATCCAGCGGGGGATCAGGGGGTCCGGACCCCCCCTAGAATTTGGAAAATGTACATGTTCATTAGTGTATTTCTTGCTTGTAAGTCGTGTTAAGTAGTATGAAGCAATTTTTCTCGGTGCTTAACATAGATTTAGTGGTTATGTAGTTTTTATTATCTATATGTGGCATTTTTTCTGCAAAATGTGAATAATGTGGTGGTGGTTCGAGGTTTGGACCCCCCTGGAATAGTTCGATCCCCCCCAGAAAAGTTCGGACCCCCCCCTAGAGAAAAATCCTGGATCCGCCCCTGCCAATATACTATGTAACTTGTTATTATTGGCCTAAGACAAAAAATACAATATACAATATACATAATCTGCCTCAAGTCAATTTGTACACACTCAACGTATTGTACTTTATTATAATGGAACAGAACAGACTATACCTACCTCTTCCTTTTTTTATTCCCTTGTACATTACTAAGAACATACTTAAGTAATTTATATGAACATTCACACTGTCTGTAAGTGTACATACACAAGCACAGGCTACCGGCACGGTCTCGAATCAAAAGCACTATAATATACATGTAAATATTCTGGTTTTACTTAGTTTTATTCGTTTTAATGGTACAAAATTTGCCGTCAATAGTGTATTTTGTTCTTGCGACTCCTGTACCGACTAAACTAGATCTGTTTGAACGTAATGTTTGAAATCGGCCCATGACTTTATTACTGGGAGTGTGCAAAATATGTTGGTGTTATTTGAAAGAGCAAAGCCTTAGCTATACGTGCATTGTTGAATAAGTGAAATAAATTTATTTATATTGGAGAAACTGACCTCTAAGTTAAACTGGTTAAAAACTACCATTTTTTAGTAATATACCTAATATGTGTATATAGTGTTTTTCATTAGGGACCGTGACGACCGCCTGTGTACATAAGTAAATAGTTATAATTATTGATTGAATTACCCTACAACTTTATAGTCAGTGCTAAATGTACATTAACATTCTACTACTTAAAATACTTGGAAATAATATGTACATATGAGAAAGACATGTGTATAACTTGGCTACTCGCGACGTAAATATTAATACCATATACTCATTCACATGGAAATCCTAGCATTGAACGCTGGATGTGCTCCAATACAACTCTAACTGTAACATATGTTTTTTTAATATTTACACTTTTAACAATATTTTTTTTTACTTTTTAACAATTTTTTTTTACAATTTATCATATAGTTTTATAAATTTTTGCATTTTTATCATAGTTGACTTAAAACATAGTATCCTTTTTAATTTTTTGTATTAAACTTCAAATAGTTTTTAACTTAAAGATAGTTTTAAGAAACAAATAGTTTAAATTTTTGAAAAAAAGGGTTGAAAAATAGTCGGTCAAAGCCATATGGCATAGGACCGACTCAAAACAAACCCTCACTTGACTTGATAATTGATAAATGATAACGAACAGAACAGAACAGAACAGAACAGAACAGAACAGAACAGAACAGAACAGAACAGAACAGAACAGAACAGAACAGAACAGAAACTTTATTTAACCCAGATAATATACAGCATGGGATTATTTACAAAACATCATAATAATCATAGTAATAGAATACAGAAAATGGAAAAATAAAAAGTTATAAACGTTGTAAGCGACCTAATGAACGATCAGTACTGTAACCTGTGGATGAATAACACCAAGTACAAAATCTAGCGTAAAAAATACTATCATTATTTTAGCAACGGTGACTCAATCATTATATAGTTTATCAGTCATCTCGTATTACAATTAAAATAAATCTCTGATCATTTCAACATAGTCGCCGGCCTTCATGTCGACTGTTAATAAGATACCAATTGAACACGATAGCACTTGGTATTATCATAAGATTAATTATGGGTTAATACGAAACGTTATTTTACAATTTTTATTCGACAAAAACTATTTTATTCATCAAGGCAACATATTATCAAATATCTTACGATAATTTAACAATATGATTTACGACTCTATTCGGTCGTAAGGCGCTTGATAAAACGGGCTAAACTTCAGTATTGAGTTATTGATGTTCAAACTTAAGAACTGTTACTGTTTTAAGACTATAAATCTTCGTCCTATTACATAAAATTATGTATCTATATTTGTGTATCGAATTTCACAATTTTAATGACTATTCTCTTTGTTGAGAACATTTTTGAATGCTAAATATTGATTTTTTTAAAATATTTATCATAATAGAACAGATCATTATTTTAATATCCATATGTTATCGAGGTTAGAGCGCAAATCACCCGTCGGGTTAGTTCAATTGGTAGCTACGAATCAATTGGTCATGGGTTCAAATCCCATATAGGACATACATACCTTAAAACTTGAAACTTGTTCATTTCTTAAACGCATAATTCTATATTGAGACTTATTTAATGGCGTTTTACAATAACAGTGCAATTTACAAGATATCATTCTCGTACCCATAGGCTATCAAGATTCTCGATACTGTCTATAGCTAATCTTGATAACCTCAGGGTACGAGAATGACGATATCTGTACACTCGTAGGGTTTGGTCTTGAAATATTTTTCAATAAGGGACTTTAGTCAGTTATTTCCCCTTGTATACTCTTCAAAATAGGTAGGTCGAATTAGTTGTATTACTCGGATTTTACCCTTACTTTTCAATGTTAATTTCCAAATTTAATCTTAAATAACTTTTTTGTATATCATTTAATTTGTTTGAAATTCAAGCTAAGTATTGTTAGGGTAAAGAACTGTCTAAATTCCATCACTTCTGTTAATATCTTCATTAACAAGAAAGATATTAGATGAAATATTTTGTTACCCTTACATAGGAATTCAATGATAAAATCCGAGGAATCCAACTGTAAGGACCTACTTACCAAATGGATTGCTTCAGATTTTATCAGGGAAAGATAACTGACTAAGGTCCCTAATTGCTTCTGTATGCAGTTGTCAGCCACTGGTATGAGAGTACGTAAGTGCTTAGTATATGTATTAAATAAAAGCTTAGGTCATGAGATAAAGGCCGTGTAAGGCACTGTGAGTTGCACGACTTGCTACCGCAATCTGACTGGAAAATGAAACGCGTTGTTAAAAGAATTGCAAGGCAAAAGTTCAACTTCATATTTCCTCATTTCGAATTATATTTTTATAACTATGAATGCAACAGACACACTGTTATATTACTTGGCAAATATTTCTTTATTTTCTCGTAATATTTGGGGTGTTTCCTAACTAGACCCACGTGGGTCAGGTTAGCTAAAATAGATCAGTGTTAAAATATGCATTTACTGATGAGAAGATACTAGAGCTTGTTATTGTGCAACATTAGTATAATTCTATTAAAAAAGATATCCTAACCGCCTAAGAATGTTGAAAATACAAGAAGCGACCAATGAAAATGTTTAATTTCAGCAAGTACGACATATAACAAATCTACAAATAGCATGGTGATTCTCTCAGTATCCTACTTTCGTTTTCTACAATGTGTAGCCACATGTTTTAATTTGTTCAGGTGAATGTTATATGTGACAAAGTAAGTGATTTCTTACGTTCTTAATACTGTTTTAAAGACTAAACTTGGTTCTGGCACAGTCATTTGCCTGTATATCCCTTTAAGCACTTAAACACTACATAATTGAATGTCAAAATGGCAGTGTTGATAATCTTTCTGTATGAGATTGAGTATGTACACTCAAATAGGAAATAAATGAATACATGTATTTTGATTATCTGTGCTTTGTATTGAAATATTTCAAGTGGCCAATAAAGTAACATTTTAGCATACATTGTGTACCTAGTTACTATTGTCGAATAGTTTTAATTTATTGTTAGTGTCAATTACATGTAATTATATTTGTATAAGGAGCCCACAACGTAATTTTAGTTACACAAATAAGTATGGCATGAATGAATGTAATCACAACCTATCCTGCTCATGGTTTTTAACATTAACACCCCTTATTACTTGAATATTAAATGTATCATATGTCATGGAATTTACTATACAATTATCCTTTATTCAACGTAATAGTACAAATCGACAGTTCATTTTTATGAGAGCTCACTGGTTTAAGATTTTGTTAATAACGTGAAAAAGTTAAAGTCTAGTTTAAAGTCTGCTTCCATATACATGTTCAGCCGACTTTACAATATTGTACGAAATTGAATGTTCATTTGGGGCATGAACAAAACTCACATTCATAGTTTATTATAGCAGTACTTGGTCAATAGAGATCTGGTAACCCGGGTCGATAGCGCAGTTGGCCGCACCGGGATTTCGAATCTAGTGGAACGAAGGGGTTACGGGTTCGAGTCTCTCCCTGGGAGGTAATACCCTTCCATCAAATGTGAAATTATGTCAATTTCCCTCCATTTATATGGTATATTGAAAGGTTCCCGCCTAGTGGAAGGGTGCGTGAGTACTTATTATAGACAAGGGTCCAGGAAAGCTAGGTTAAGTGCGCTGGACGCCGTAAAATTACCAAAAAAAACTGACACGGAGTTAAACCCAGTATAAAAGATATCATAGTAAATTTTGTTCATGCGCTCTATGATCTAAGTTTAGGGTTAAATTTCATAGCTCGGAATCATAAGTAAGATGTTATTGTAACTGTTATTCAATACCTATTCCATCAAAATAGACACTAAACCGAATGTTCAATTCAAAATCTAGATTTTTTTATAATTAAGGAACCATCTACTTGTTTTTGTTCATCGATGATTGACAAATGCAACAATTAAGAATGTACAGTAAATACAATGAGTTTCATGTTATTTTACAGGAATTTGACATTCTGTATCGTACTTTGAAAAATATCCATCCGCCCAGAGTATTTCTAGTATCAGAAAGGAGAAGGGGTATTTTCAAAGTACGATACAGAATGTCAAGCTTCTTTGGTTATATTTGGTTATATGATACATTCCGTATTTAATTGATATAATGTTCAAACTACTCGAATCACTAATTGATTTCCGATTATATTCCAACTTTTTTTAAGTCGCATTCAACACATATATAGGTCATATACACGACGGCCAGCTCTTCCTACTATATGTTTCCTGGACACTTATCTATCACCAGTACTAACTTACCCTACCACGAGGCTGACAACTCATGTACAGGGTATGACCAGCCGCGACCGAGTTTCGAACCCGCGATCTCCGGATTCGAAGTCAGACATGCTAACCACTACGCCACGGCTGCGGCTTTATATTCCAACTATTGGTGAATATTAATATTTGTTTATATATACATTTGTATATTAATTATTTGAAGGACTGATCTATTCACGATTTGACACCGAAACCTTGACATTAAAGTTTGTTTATCATAACTAATATATGATAATTTAACTTTGTACACGTTTCTTGGATAAAGTTCTATTCTGTTATGGTATGTGAATCAAAAATATCCTGGTGTAGGAATATAGCTCATAAAGTTCGTTCGTTCTTTAAGAATTTAGTATTTCACCGGGGTCTGTCTGCACCTCACCATTTTTAACCGGGCTTTGCGGTGGATTCGACTGGTTTTAGCTTATAAAGTAATCAAAGCATGTATGATATTTTTTTAATAAACTTTCCTGTTTTAGTAACTCATCAATGCACCCTCAATAGGTTACATATGCTACCTAGAAACCTCATTTCCCCAAATATCAGCGTTATGGAACATCCCTACATAATAAGAGTCAAAACCTCCTAAACCAATTACAATTGACAAATCAGTCACATATTTTTGCAATACGAGGGGTGTCCCAGTAAATCGTGGACTCTGTTTATGGCGGAAAAATTACGCGCAACTTTAGCACCAACTTTTAACTGCCATTAAATGCATGTGTTGTGAGTAAGTATGCTAAATTTTTAGACGGTTAATTAAAAAATTAAAGTTTTCGTATTTCTTTTCGCTGTGGTCATTTTAATATCGTCACCTAAGAAGTAAAAGGTCGTAAGTGCATTTTTCATAATTTTCAGGAACAGAGTTTAAAGGTTTATACCTGTTTAAAAAAAAATCAAAACTTGAATTCAGAGAAAACAAATATTTCTTATATTAGATGTTATTATCTCATCTTTATATTGTAATATACAAACATACAAAATATCTAATCAATCAATCAATATCATCAATACTGTACATACGCCCTTTTTCTCCTTATACTTTTTCTTAAAGACATTAGAATGAAATGGTCGCATATGGCAAATATGACCTTATGCCGCCAAGGGATTGCACGTTAATAGAATAACTGTTCATTCATATAAGGTAGTATTTGACAAATACTACCCTTTCATTCTTATCAAATAGACAAAACTTACACATGCTAAGGGCGGCATATGACACATCAGACCTTTTACCAGTAACTTTTATCTAAAATCAGCACATTCAGCACATTCACAATAAAATTAATACAATAATTCCTTTTAAATACATTGAATATAACTGTTATTCATATATGTATTGAGATTAATGGGTGACAATTACTAAAATATGGCATAAACAGTCCTGTAAGCAATGGAATAAAATATATACCTGTTTAAAAGTATTAAATGATAAATGCGTAAAATCCAAGTTTTCAGGGGTAACAAAAATAAAAATTTTCACAGTTCGGCCATAATTTCATCACATAATCACAATTGTCTGTTTTTAAGATGCCATCCTAATACATCCAAACTTTTAAACACAAAATCATTCAGAGATTATTTTTCACTTGAATTTGAATACATGTTTACATTAATAAAAAAATGAAGAACTTCAACTTTATGTATAGAACACATTCTTTTTAATTTGTCTGTTACAATGTTAGCAGTTATTGTAAATTGTTCACCAATTTTAATATTCTTCATCTTTATACTCTGAATTTTCAGGAAGGAAGTCTTTGTTGGTTTGTTTGTGGGTAAGCTAGCATAATATGAGTGGAACTCTTCGGAATTATGTCTTTCGTGCAACGATTCAAGATCAGTCTTTTTCTGCACCGAAAATTCAAGACGGGAATTGTAGCACATTCCGATTTCTGTGTCGTTTTGGGGCAATGTTTTTGATCTGCCTTTGTTTCTTGTAGACATCTGCATTGAGTCAACCGTCTGAAATTCCTTCTCGTCGAAAGTATAGTTTACCAAAATCTGTGTAGGATTCTGTTTTGTAACTCTAATCCATCGTACGTTTAGCCATTTTATAAGTTTGCCATCAGATTTTTTTTGCAAGTTCAGCTTGTACTTAGAAACAAATGCTTTGAAATTAAGAACGTGTCCAAACTTCAAAGGAACTGTCACGTAAGGGTTTGATTTTCTAGCCATATTTATCACAGTGCTCCACTGACTAGGGACATAGATGGATGTTTTCTTCTTCGCATGTTCAATTGTAGAATGGACAGCATCACATTCCATTTGACTATGGCCGGACTGTAAAATTTTGTGGTTGATAGCTTTCAATTGGGGTTGTTTAGCAATCATGTATAAATATGATGCAGCAACAAATCTATTTCTATTTTGGCCACCGCATGTGTCTGAATAGTATGTAACTTCAGTAGCTCCCGATAAACAATATGATTCTGTTGTTTTCAACAAACAAGTTGCAATTTCGCAAGATCCCCTTTTGCCATGGGTTTCATCCCACAGGTGGCAAAAAACATGTCTGTCTGCAACATTGTACACTGTAAGGTTGTAGCAACAAAGTTTACGAGAATAATATAGCTCACTGACGAGTGAGCACGGAGTCGTCAGAACGGCTTGAAGGTCAAATGTTGCCACAAAGTAAGTTTGATCCGTCTTAGCTTTTTCTTTATCTTTTGCCTTCTCCTCCCTGGCTTCAACTTTCAGTTGCTGGTGAATTTCGTATTCCTTTTGTAAATCATCTGTTAATGTATCTTCTGATTTATGTCGAATGTATTTAGTGCACATGAAACATTGGTCTTTCTTAGGCTTGTAAAACGACATGTTGAAATTCTCTCTATATATCTGTCTATATTTCGATTCTTTTACTGGGACATATCCTTTTGAACTACACCAATCCTTGTAGAGTTGCCACATACGCTTTATGCTCAAATCATGTGCTAAATATTGTTTCTTAGAACTTTTCTGGCATAATGAGATTCCATTGTAGGAAAACTTTTTATATGTTCGTACACGAGTTTCACTATTGCATCATTGATTTTTGTACTGGGCGTGTGCCTACCCCTCAAATCTGTTCCTTGAAATGTATCATGCGTTTTTCTTTTAAAAGTGTACCGTATCAGCTTCTCACCAGTATCGAGAGTTTTAAGAAAGAACTTCTGGCAAACACGGATGCTTTCTTCTCCTTTGAAAAAACTGTATTTCAAAGATACTTTTCTTTTACTTTTTGTGCTTCTGACAGGATCGCTTTTCGATACCACATCGCATAAACAACGTTGCCTCTCGTAAGTTGGAAGTGCATAATACATTTCAAATATGTTTTGTCTCTCTGTTTCTGTGAAATTGCTGTTACATTTGAATCTGCATTTAGAGCAATCACTTGGTTTAACTCCTTTTCCTTGCGCTGTTTTACCCGATTTTGATTTGTACGATTTTCCTTGCAGTTTGTTTCTTTTACGTACAGACGACTGCCACTCTTCTTCATGTCTTTTTCTTAAAATTATGTAATTAGTGAAATTCTTTTGTTATCAGAAACAATTGCGCTGAAATGGTATCCTTCATAATCTATAAAACTGCTAATGAGTTCAGATAAAGGAGGCATATGTTTCACATTGAAAGTTTTGCTTAGAAGCAAAAGGGTGTAATTGGCAAATACTACCTTTTACTTCAGTTTTCGCATACGTTTTGCAAAAAAAGTTGAGAATGAAATGGGCATATTTGTCAAATCTTCCCTTTTACCATTAATTTAGTTTCACTTAAGACCTTTTACCGCTCATTAAAATTCTAAAATAGTAGTTATGACCTTTGATTTCTAATCAATAACAAAGTCAATAAACGAAATATAGCAAAGATATTTTTACAGAACATGCACATTGCTATGTGTATCACAGAAATGTTAAAATCTCATTTTCGGCAAAAATGTTAGTTACGACCTTTTACCACTCAGGTGACGAATTATGAGACCAATAATTAGGAACAAATCTTTACTTTATGTGGCATAGTCACTCGGTTGAAGCTTTTTTGACCTTATAAGGCTGAAATAACAACATACGTCGTTTTTTAAAGAAATATTTAATTCAGTACACCAACAACCCCTCAGGCGACTTGATATTAATTATCAAATAAATTGATTTTTTATCGATAAACTTATCTCTAAAAAATAAAATGCCCTAGGTCGAAATTTTGTTTCACAAATATTTGTATTATTTAGTTGTCAGGTATATAAAATGTGTATCATGGCACCAACAGCGTATCAGCCATCGGGCAGCAACCACAGGCCGTTAGCAACGATTCATTGGAAAGTCGATTTGATGCGATCTGATTTTTTTCTTTCGATTCGATTTTTTTATTTTTTTTTCGATTCGATTCATTTAATTGTAAAGTTTATACAAATGTATGTCAATACACTCATGTGAGCTTAAAACTAACTTATATTGACATAATGCAATTATTTTTCATTGACTGACTAAAAAGTTGTGGACCTTATAGCGCCACAATGAACCTTCAAACTATGAACAATACTTGAATGTGTATAAATCTTGGCGCATTTAAGCATTTCAGTACTATAGTACCTATCTGTACGAGCTAGCTGTGGCTAAATTATCAATAAATTACTGATTATCTATATGGCAGTAATATATCGATACTTGTTGCAGCTCAAGTTCTTCATAAAACATATAATTTGTGGTTCAGTGGAACAATATACTTGACATTAGTAGAACAATATACTTGACATTAGTGGAACAATATACTTGACATTAGTAGAACAATATACTTGACATTAGTGGAACAATATACTTAGAACAATATACTTGACATTAGTAGAACAATATACTTGACATTAGTGGAACAATATACTTAGAACAATATACTTGACATTAGTAGAACAATATACTTGACATCAGTAGAACAATATACTTGACATTAGTAGAACAATATACTTGACATTAGTAGAACAATATACTTGACATTAGTAGAACAATATACTTGACATTAGTGGAACAATATACTTGACATTAGTGGAACAATATACTTGACATTAGTGGAACAATATACTTGACATCAGTAGAACAATATACTTGACATCAGTAGAACAATATACTTGACATCAGTAGAACAATATACTTGACATTAGTAGAACAATATACTTGACATTAGTAGAACAATATACTTGACATTAGTAGAACAATATACTTGACATAAGTGGAACAATATACTTGACATTAGTAGAACAATATACTTGACATTAGTGGAACAATATACTTGACATTAGTGGAACAATATACTTGACATTAGTGGAACAATATACTTGACATATAAATACGGAAACTGATACAAATAGTCATTTTTATGACATATTTGTACCATATTTTATCATAATATGATCTACTTTTCGTGGCAGTACGAAATGTATATCTTGAAAATGTCAGAGGAAGCATTGCTCTTATTTTATGTTTATGTTCATTTGAATGTTACTTAAGATTTAAAAAAAGTAAATTCAAACTTGTAGAGTATCAATGAGTACGTGGTCAACTTACTCAATACATTTTTTATATTTATTTCATACTGAAATCAATAAAGCTGAAGATTTTTATACTGATTTATTTATCACTAGTTTATCATTGTAACTAAAAGTCTCAAATCATTATAACTTTTATAGACAAGTAAATAGACCAATATCGAATCGAAAATCGATGGTTCCATATCGAATCGGCACCCTCGCAATCGACTTTCGATGTATCGTATCGAATCGTTGCAGCCTAATCAGTTATGATATTTAGTGGAAGGCCATAGAAACCAAGCGTTCTAAGGCCTAATTAATCATGCTTTACAAGGTATGATGCTGATTTTTGTTCAGTTCAGTTCTTCACCGGAGTCCGCCCGCTCCAAATACTGCATTACTTGCATTACTCGTAGAGCCATAAGTTAAGTGTCTAATTGTTACATATTTTGAGAAGATCTTCTGCTACTGATATTTCGACAGCAGTAGACGCCCTCACCATCTCTCAACCGGGCTTGGGACGACTACGGCCCGGCTTGTTTGTGCTTGGCTAGATAAGCTACGACGTAATACATGTATACCTGCTGATGAGTTCTTGACCTCAGCATCAGGCAGTACAATATAAATTCTGAACAATAAGTTAAACCAATCAGGTACGTCAACAGTTTGCTACAGGAACTTCTTCTTTCCACGAACTTCGTGCAACTTTCCTGACCATGCTGTGAACGTGGAAATCAGGCCTAGGAGACGACAATGTCGATAATCTGCAAACCTTCAGCAACCATAAAAGTCCCTCGGACATGGTATTTTTCGAGTCAGGATTGTCTGAGCTACTCTTCTAGACTTCTAACCAGCTTGAGCAACAGGTAGGCAAATTTCCTGGTGATTCAACAAAGCTGTGTCTACGTAAGCGGTCAGGTAAGACTTAAGTGACTAAAATGTAGCCAAATGGAGTGACCCAAAAGTCATTACTAACTAACTTGAATTTAAGGTATAGCTATATGTACAGCATATTTAGCATAATTATTATTGTTTTGAAGTTGAGATAATTAATTTTAGCCTTGAGTGTTTAAGCTGTAAATGGGACATCTTTGAACGTTACTTTTTCTCTGTGATGACTTAAACACCAATTTAAACTTGACAGTTCGATAAGTTTTATTATAAACGCATGACATCGAAATGGTATAAGGGAGGTAACACTTCATATTTTGAAAAAGTATATATATGAGTTACTTCCCTTAGACCATAATTTAGCATTATTAAACATATTAAAGACTAGCAACATTCAAATTGCGAATCTTTGTTATATAAAAGGAAATAAGCTTTTAAACAATCTAAACTCTCAATTTAGACATGGAAACACTTTAATTTTGCGAAAATAACGCCAACATAGTGAAAACTTGTAGCAAATTTTACTCGACCGCATTTTATATCAGTCGACCGCAGTTTAGACATGACCTTACGGAAATAGCCGAAGTATTACGATTGGTTCTCCCAGCTGCTAACATTTTGTTATTAGTTTCGTATTTAAGAAAATGTAATGTCTGTCAACACAAAATGTCTCGAAATAATCGAGATACGAATAATATAAACCAAAATTATAAATTGGTTGTTGTTGGAGGCGGTGGAGTAGGAAAGAGTGCTTTAACGATACAGTTTATTCAGGTAAATACTAAATTTGTTTACTTTTCTCAATGAACATTATTCACTGTTAGTTGATGACTGACTGATGACTGAGCTGTCACAAATTATGATGCTTTACACACCCTTAGCATGAGTAGCATTGAGGGTTGCGGGGCATTTCATGCATTGTGTGTTGAGTGTACATATTCCTTATGTCATTAGTGATTGACTATTCACTTTCATGATAATCAGAGTTCAATTTGAGTTTTTCCAGTAGTGAAGCTGGTCTAAGGACCTAACCATTGATACTCTTAACTTCTGTTTTTTCTCCGATTAATGAATCAGACTCACTCTGGTGCGTTGTTATACTTTTATTCAAGATTTATACTAATTTGACTCTTAAACAGATATCTGGAGATCAGGTATCTTACCGACCTCTCCAAACAATTTACTACATATGTATACAATCAATTTACTGACAAAACAATTTACCGACATCTCCTTAATTCCTTAAACATAGTTAACAATCATAGTTAGATGGCCTGTTTGGCACTCTTGTATCAACATGGTCACTGCGAAGCTTGGCCGACCAACAGACTAAGCCTGTAAAAAATAGAATGTCTGTGTAGATCTACTGGTTCACAGGACCAACTGTTAGACTAAAAATTTGATCTTTCCAGTGTTCAACACTGTATACAATTCATCTAAATGTGTAAGATGTCACCAGTTCCGTAAGACTTTGTTTGTTTTTGTAAAAATTTGATTTTCACAGAACTTACTGCCTATTAATAAACTGTTGAGTTTGGTGGTGACTACCCAGAGGTTATTAAGATTCTCGATCAATATCTTCTGGGTACAATTATGATAACATTTGCGACAAGATTGACATCACTGGGTCAGGGTCACAGGGCTGAGCTTAGTTAAAAACATTACCCTAATTGGAGATATTTTTTGACAGACTAAAGCATTATGAGAAATTATGGATTAAAAATGCATCATCATATGTATAGGACTAAGGCTTAAGCTAAACTCAACACATGGATAGACATAACTTACATATGATTTCTGGCTTAATGATGATTTCTTAACTCAAAGAACAAATGGGTTGTCTCTAATTTTGGGTTAAAATGCCACCTCTTTGTGTTAAATAATGCCTTTATTTTGAATTGAATACACACCATCATTAGACACGCAAAGATGATCTAGCTGTTTATCTTAGGTTTATTAATTATGCACTTAACTCTTAATAGGCCTAATCTGGAATTCAAATTTATTGTGTTTTTGTCCATGTGTAACCATATAAGAATCCATGACCCGAACAGAGATTTAAACCCACAACCTCTCAAGTTGTAAGTGTACACTCCACCACGTTGTCATAAAAGCTAGCTTTAAGGCAAGGTAGTACAAGTGCAGTATTATAACTCTGCTACACACACCCCCTCCTTAACAGAATTCGTCCTCAAATTCTTGGAGCTTGAATGTCTGTGGGACAATCTAACAGTGCAATTACACAATTCCTAGTGGGTTATTTACGTTGGGCGCCAAATGTAACTCGAATATAATCCTTGGTCGGAACTGAGATTTGAACCCACAACCTCTCAAGTACAAGTGACTTATTATACCTCTTCCACACATGCACAAGTGGTTCAAACAAAATTTTCCACACATTATTTTGAAAAGCACAAATTGGATTAAATCAGTTTGTTCTTTGTACACATGTTTTCATTATAACAGTGAAAGCTTGTTTGTACCGCAGGAAAAAAACAAATAATTGTATTCTGAAATCAGAATATTATAATACTATTATAAAAGCATAAGTCTGTTACAATCAAGTGTAAAATTGAATATAATCCAGACAGAATAGTGCTTTTTAAGTAATTTCATCTCTCTTAATTACAGCACTACTTAATAATTCTATTTTACACTAACAGTGTTCTAGGATTCCGGGGATCCCTGTGATTCTTAGCTAGGGATTCCATCAGGATTCCTGATAAATGGCCCAGTTTATAGGTAAATTTGAGTTTTCAAAAATTGGTCAACACAATTTGGGACTACAATTCTGTATTCAACATTTATTTTATTGAACAAATCCATATTGTGGATCTTTGAATAGCTGACAAGGGATCGATTGGGACTTCCTTTTAGTGTTGTATCCTGTCTTAAAAGGTGTGTTAGTGCTTGACTCTGTTGTCAAAGATTATGTATTCACATAATAACCGTATGAATATGAGTGTGGGAAATAAGAGTATTTAGGTCATTGTGGTTTCTGTGTGGTGAAAGTCTTGTTGATAATTTTCTGTAATGAGCATTTGTTTCTATGGTTCAATTGATCGTATTTGCTGCTTAACCTGCTATGGTACTGATTTTACACAGTCTTCTTAGTTCTGAAGGAAGTGTCCAGAGGTACGACTTTTAATTTCGTATGACTTTGAATGTATTTGTAACAGAAGACCTCTAGCTTGTAATAAACAACTTAGTGTTTTACTCATAGGCGGATCCAGCAGGGGGGGGGGGTCGGGGGGAAAATGTACATGTCCATTAGTGTATTTCTTGCCTGTAAGTCATTTTTAAGTAGCATGAATCAACTTTTCTCGGTGCTTAACATAGATTTAATGGTTATGTAGTTTTTATTATCAATATGTTGCATTTTTTCTGCAAAATGTGTATAATGTGGTTGTGGTCCATGGTTTGAACCCCCCCCCCCCCCCTAGAAAAGTTCGGACCCCCCCTAGAAAAAAATACTGGATCCGCCCCTGTTACTTGTGCAACAAAAATATGACAGGGGAAGCAATGACAGCTGTAACATCTCTTTGAAACAACCAATGTTCTAACTTACATCAAAAGAGTCTGTTGGTAATTTTTGCATTAATTTTAATTTTCTTGATATATGTGTTAACCAGACCTTGCAGTGTCTCTTTTAAAATAAAATAAAAATGAACTGTTATTTTGCCAGTTAAACTTATTAAGCTTTAATATATATTGATATTAAATAAGGAGCAGGCATGGTCAAGTTGTTATGATGATGGACAGCTCTTCGTTGGTTGGAATCCTATCCACAACCTACCCCATTGTTTCCCTGAGCAAGAAAGTTTATCTTTCTAGCTCAGTACTGGGGAACCAGGAAGTGGACTCAAAAGTGATTAATTTAAGTTGTAAGAACTTGTTTTGCTATCAAAATTAAATCAAGATTAAATTAGTATCCTGTAGAATTTTAAACTGAATTAAGTGGATGTAAAAATGAATTGAAAACATGTTGGTAAATTGACAATCCCAGTTACATATATAGTGATCATGTAACTTGTTTGTAACATGAAAATGCATCAAAATAGCATAATTGGCAGACTTACTTGTAACATAACTTAAATACTAATAATTTCTGTATGAATAAATATCAAGTTGATAGATATGTTACATAAATAATTATGGTATTATATATTGTTGGCATTTGTAAACAATAAATGGTGGATCTAGAAGGGGGCTCTTGACCGTTGTAGGAAATATCTATACCGATTTTGTAGATCAATCTAAAATATGAATTGAAAAGATATTTTCACACCTCTTATACATATTGGAGCTGACTGATTAGCTCAGTCCATAGCGCACAAGTGTTATGATCAAAGAGTTGTAGGTTTGAGTCCTGGCTGGAAATATTTTTGTGGAGCTTTGTCATGAAATAAATTCTACTGCTATTCTCTTTCCTACCACTTACTCTAAATTATGTCTACTGGACAGTTGTCAGACCCTGAAGAAAGTATGTGCCTAGTAACTGGTTAGAACTTAGCAGCTCAATCCAGAGATTTAGCCTTTCCTACTGTTGCTAAGGCACAAGGATCCAACCAAATAAAAAGCCTTTGGAATCTAGTATGGAAAATCTCTGACCCAGAGCCAGAAAGCTCAAAATCAAGTCATTATTTTGAAAATGGTTGTTTATAAACTATAATATTTTATTGTTGATATTTTCAGTCGTATTTTGTAACTGATTATGATCCAACTATTGAAGATTCCTATGCTAAACAATGTGTCATAGATGATGAAGTGGCCAGACTTGATAGTAAGTTTACATTATGTTTTATATTTATGTCTGAAATAATCATTGACCAGGTGTATTAGTAAACAATATTGCAATTGCCCTTGATTAACGTTTGTATCCTTTATCAAATCAACTGACCAAATTTTAGTATGTAATACATGTAACTTATTTGATTTAGATTGGAAACTTAGTACATGGCTTACAAAGTTAGCCGATTGTAGCATCGATTGTAAAAACATAAGCATCAAGGGCAATTTCAATCTTGTTTATTAACAAAATAGAGCATGTCAGTAGCAGTTTGATTTTAGATTCATCAACAAGCGAAATGAGTGAATTATCTCATACAGACTTCTATGAGTATACTATTGGACTGAAACAAAACTAAAATTGTATTAATTATAATACACCCAAATTTCTGGAGTTTAAAACGCCATAATCCATCAGTTGTAAGAATTTTTATAAAAATTGCATGAGTTTAAAGAAACTGCCTATTCAGTTTTGACAAGAGGCCTTTAATAATAAGGCTTCTGTAAATTAAGTCTAAAAAGTGCAAAGTCAAAAGTTTTGTTCCATCAGAACGGATGTCTCCAGTCTAGAGGATGAAAAGGAAATGTGTACCATGCTGTAACAAGTAATCAACTTGGTACAAAGTTTAATTTGTGAAGAAAATTGTATGAAGAAATTACTGTTCTAGTATATTATATGTACAAAACACTTATATATGGAAGTATGGATATAATTGGTACTGTAACTTTCTGTTTCTATTGACTTTAAATTCTCTTAGACTGTTTGGCTATAATACAGTATAACCTCTGAGCAGTCAATTCACTAGCCTGAAGCCCAAGATTTGTGAAAATTAATTCAGGCTAGTTAAAATTACTTATTACTTTAGTTTTGGCTTGATGGTAGCGCACCAGGATTTGGAATCTTGTGTCCCGAAGGGGGTACGGGTTCTAATTCCACCCGAGGAGCTGGGGGAGGTTATACCCTTCCAGGAAAATTTGACAATAATGTCTATTTTCCTCCATTGATAAGATACATAGAGAAGTTTCCGGCCTTGTGGAAGGGTAGGTGAGTACTGGTTATAGACTGGATGCCGTAAAGTGACCTAAATTGTGTTGTCACGGCGTTAAACCCAGTAAAAAAAAGATTGGGCTTGTTGATAATTTGTCCTTTAAATCATACTACTGTTAGTGGCTGATATTTGTAGTTCAATTACCAGGCCCTAATTTTGAGAGGTTTCATTGTTATAATATAAATGTTGTAAAACTCTGGTGCATTATATTGACTTCTGAGGCTGTTTTTATCTGTATAAAAAAGATTTAAAACAAAGTTGTAGATTTATTTCCGGATGAGAACTTGATGCAGAAAAGAACCAAGTAAACTATTTATTGTGCAGAGTTGGGGCTTCAATTCAAGAATTATTTCCACTGGTTGTCCTGACAATAAATTACAATATCAAGTCAGTTTAAATCTCAATTTTGTTGTATTTTGCAAGAAAACGCAAGTATTTTAAAATATCTAAGCAAGGACACCTTAGGTGTTTGGTTAAGCTCTGATCACGAACCCTCACTTCAGACCAGACTTTGCTTTATGCTTAAAGTTATATAAACCAGCAATCTGATTAAAACCTTACCTAAAATTCTCGGCTCACCTACTTACTAATTTAGATCTGGCCGTTTCATTATAAGGGTCACGTTCAGGTGACCTTTTTTCACTACAATATTCATGATGCAATCATTATGTTCAGTAACTTGTTTACATTGTCTATGTCTTGCAATTTGAAAAGAGCCGTCTAATCTCAGTCTGTGAATAACAACACCTTCAAATTAGCTCGCATATGTTGGTAAATAAAAAGAAATTGCGAAATCTATTTAAGATGCTATTAATAGTGTTTCATCTAGACCAAAGCTAGCTATTGATTGGTAGACACTAAGATCATCTTGACGTGACCCTCCGAGTGTCCCTAAGAGATCCTATATGACAGCAATCTATAGGATATCTGTTTACAGAGATTGATAAACAAGTAAAACCACATGTATGACCCTTGGTTTGCAACAGTAACAACACTATTAAATATGTTACCATATATAGCTAGATCTGATCTAATCTCAACTTCTAGTACATGTAAACTTCCTTATAACACAATAAGGATGTAATGTGTGTTGTGATTCTATATTTATTTGTGGCTATGATTTTCTCATTTAAAACATGTATACTTCCTTCAGTAATCTATGTATAATACATGTACTTCTTTAGAAAACTAGTGATGTGTAAAGTTTCCTTATTATCATGATTTGTACATTTGTATTCAGTGTTGTTTTTTTCTGGCCATAATTGAGCCCATTACTCTCCTTTTCTGGCCATTCTGGAGCCATAATTGGGCCCATTCCACTCCTTTTCTGGCCATATTGCGGCCATAATTGGCCCCATTCCCCTCCACAAATAGTATGTATTTTTCCCCTGACTGAAGCGAATTTGCATGTCCTTAAAGTTTTGCACTATTTCATTTTTGCCTATTTTTTAACTTAACTATCATAGAGTAATCTTAGAGAAATATTTTTCCTCATTTGACTCAATAATTAAAATTTTAAATAAGAAAACAGAAATGTTCCTTTGAAAATGCTTCTGTGAAAGTTTTCTCCATATCATTTTGGTGCTATCTTCCCCACAATAAGGGCTGGGCCTGCAAACTTTTGCCTTTAAACTTAACAATATTGTTATTTTTTCCCATTTCAATGATAAGTAATTTTTTGTTTTTAAAAAAGGGTAGACAAATTGAAAAAAATGTCCTAAGAAGCTGGTAAGATATTGTGCCAGTTGCTGTATTTTTCAATTACAAAATTTAAAAAAAATGAATAAAAGTTCAATGGAAAAAATAATCATAAAACTTGTAAAAGTTCTTAATTTATCCCAATTTTGTACTTAAACTTTGGCCTGCCTTGGGCACTTATAATAAATAGCCTTTGCAAATGGCTTGGAACCAGACCAGATGCAGACCAGAGTAAAACTTAAGATGTCAGGTTCCAAGATACATGCCAGTCAAACAGTATTTCTACTAAATTTTGTTAAAATGGATCAAAATTGAAAAAAATAAGCAGATGGCATTTTGAGCAGACTGGAATTAATTACCTAGCACGCAAAGAGCTAAATACTAAAAAAAATCATTGACAATTTTGTTTTGTTTTTAAAAAAATGCATTGTAAACAAACATACAAAGGTATTAGTTTTCCTATTCAAAGTATAATCATGTTAAAATTTTCTGTGTTGTCAGCAATTTTGATAAATTCAAGATAATACAGTTTTTACATTGTTATAAAGTGTTATAGTGGTAAAACTTTCTCCTAGAAGCTTAATGTGTTGTTGTACAACATTGCATGTTAGAGAAATATAACTCAACTCTCGTTTACTTTCTTTAAGGCTGTTGAAAGCTTATTATTTGAGTATCAGTCCCACTTCAGTCTTCACTTATTATTTTGTTCCCAGCCAGTCTCCATATTAGACTCCTGTTGTAAAATTAGTGAGTATGCAAACAGAGAATTTTAGATTGGGTTTTTAATTTCAGATTCACTCACATCTTGAACAATATTTTATTTTTTAAACAAGCATGTCATAGGGACTGATCACTGATGGTCTGAGTGACATGTATACTTTAGTAAAATAAATAAATTTAATATATCATTGCTGTATAGCATGAAATTTGGCTTCTTATTTTATGAGCTCAATTCAATTTATTGCCAATTACTGTAACTATTACCTTCCAAATCCCACTTGGTGCTATTGTATAAAGAACTTTGTATGAGTAATGCATTTATTCATATTCAAGTTTATTTTCGTGGAACTCACTTAGCAAGGATGTGGTACATGCACTCATAAGTCATATTTGAAATAGAAAGTATGCAATTTCATCTTCATCTCAATGACCCAAGTTAAAACTCAACAAAATCACTACAAACTTTAAAACCCAATAATACACTCTTTGTGGTAGTATGACATAATGAGAGCATTTTCCATGTTACCATTTTTTTTGCAACCAAGACTTTACATTAACCTTAATCAAACAATAAATTAATCACAGCCTTAAGACATAAACTAGTGAAAACCCTTGAAAATTTACCTCCAAACATCTGTTATCAGGTTAGTGAGTTATTGAAAGATGTCAGTATAAAAACTATGGTAATTTTCTCCTCTCAGCTGATTAATAACTTAGTACTTGAACTGTTTTGTTACAAAATGATTGGAAGCCATATATTGTAAGCTGCCGGAGATGTCTCAGAGACCTTGAGGATGATTTCTTGGAAAGGGACGTTATTTCTTTAAGCCTTTTTTTTTTTTTTTGGAAGGTATCTTAAGTCCTCCAGGGTTATTTCTTTTAAGGTATGAGTTGAGTCTTAAGTCCTCCGGGGTTATTTCTTGGAAGGTATGAGTTAAGTCTTAACTCCTCCAGGGTATTTCTTAGAAGGTATGAGTTGAGTCTTAAGTCCTCCAGAGTTTTTCTTAGTTGATATGAGTTAAGTCTTAAGTCCTCCAGGGTATTTCTTAGAAGGTATGAGTTGAGTCTTAAGTCCTCAAGGTTATTTCTTAGTTGATATGAGTTGAGTCTTAAGTCCTCCAGAGATGTTTCTTGGAAGGTATGAGTTGAGTCTTAAGTCCTCCAGAGATGTTTCTTGGAAGGTATGAGTTGAGTCTTAAGTCCTCCAGGGTATTTCTTGGAAGGTATGAGTTGAGTTGTAAGTCCTCCAGAGTATTTTCTTGGAAGGTATGAGTTGAGTCTTTAAGTCCTCCAGGGTTGTTTCTTGGAAGGTATGGGTTGAGTTGTAAGTCCTCCAGAGTATTTTCTTGGAAGGTATGAGTTGAGTCTTTAGTTCTCCAGGGTTTTTTCTTGGGAAGAAAGATGATTCTGTGAAAAAAGACAACTTTTTGTATAGTTGAAAGTTTTAATAAAATCCAATATTACATAATTTCAGGATGATACAAGTTTGAAATTGTTGAAATATGCTAAGTCTGATCTAGTTAGATCAGCAGCTTGTTCAGTAACAACTGTTGGCTAACGTTACGGGTAATCAACATGAAGACAACTCAACCTATGGATAACTCAACTCAAAGTTGTGACAACTCAAGCTGTTAGTTGGGGATTGAGTTGTCTCGGGTTGAGTTGTCTTTGGGTTAAGTTGTTCTGACCCTAATGTTATGGAACATTACAGAACATTTGGGGTTATTGAACAGGCTGATAGTATATTTCACCAGAAACTAAGTCGCCAAGTAAACTTTAAAAAAGAAAAAGTTGAACTGCTGTTTCAAGCATCAGCTTCCATGTACATATTCCATCAACTTTATATTCTTGTACTATGACCCCTGATCATTGAAATCATCTTCAATTTCATCACAGTACCCATTTACGTCTGGTTGGAGAGGAACAACTGTAGATAAATGTGTCTTGTTAAAGGCTTGAAAAAATTGCAGTGTCCCTAGTGGGGTTCAAAACCCAGGACCTCTTGATCTCTAGGCTTGCATCCTACTACTGGACCACTGCTTCTAAATTGAGATAAAACTCTAGAAGATTAATGTTTTGTTAATGATGTGGACATTTTTGACCATCCTAGTTGAATAGTTGTACTGTTAAATTCTTTCATCTATTGTATAGCTGTTCGAAAATTATTTTTTACCATGTGACATTGGTAAGAATGGTATTTTCATTTTCTGAATATTTCTAATTGTTTGGTAGTGAAGAACAGAGGATATTATCAATTTGATGATGTCATAGAATTGGTTTAACTAATCCCACTGTAACATCACAATTATAAGTTTGGGTAAGGTTAAGTTAAACATGTCTCTGGACATCTGTTAGAATGACATGATAGAAAATGTCTTGGTTGTCAGGAGATGTCTGAATGTTTCTAGAATGGCAGCTTAGCTTATTGTGATCTATTTCTTGATGGTTCCAGTTGAAACAGTCTTCATGACAAGTTTCTATCAGCACTGGACATTCTGTCTGGCAAAATGGATTTTTTATTGGACCGAAAGAAAGTGTACTGGACCAAGACAAATCTTGGCAATATGTTAAAATATGCAATATTTTTTAATGATTTCGCATTCAATTTTATTATTATTTAATGTATATTTAATTATTTTTACTTTATATTGTTACCAGCACTAGCCTGATTTATTATATTTACAGAGCTAAATTATCAACTAGCCAAACTGTCTAAAATAAGTAGTTTCCACTTGCCCATATCCTTTTTCACAAGTTTCTAGCTTTGGTGATGACTGCATCTGCATCCCATTGTTGCTCCTTCTTTAGCTTGTCCCTGTATTTCCAATGTAATTTTCAGAATCTAATAACTGTATATTAATGCTGGTCATATTTCTACATTCGGAACTCCTTGGCCATTCACTACAAATAACCTCAGAATATATTTAGAAACCATTTTAGAACTCCCTTTGCGTCACATACCAACAAAATGCTTTGATCTTTGTTGAGGTAAACAAATCCACAATGGTTAGGTGATGATTTATCTTTTGTTTTTGGTCCATTATTTTTTTTTATAACCCAGTATAATGAAATTATTTAACTATATTTAGTCAAATACATAACATGGACATATGTTTAAACAAAGCCTTGTTTGTATTCTACAAAAACTATATCGCTTAGCCTGGCTTATGCGCTTCGCCTGGTTTATGGCGTAAAAAAAACAGTATTATTGGTGAACATCCCACAAATCCTTCCCAGATTATTAATCAATGAATGGTTGAGGTGTACTGAATGCTATTTCCAATGTATATTATATAGTTCTAGAATTCTATGTTTACTGTTTCAGTACTGGACACAGCTGGTCAAGAAGAATTTAGTGCAATGAGAGAACAGTATATGAGATCTGGTATGGGATTCTTACTGGTGTATTCTGTCACTGATAGAAGCAGGTAAATTATGTATATATACTTATATTTATTATTTTTCTTCATGCTATTTTCCAGCAAAAGTTAGACTGAAGCCTGATCATTTAGGGTAGTTTGTATTTATAAGCTTCCCTGCTTGCTCAGTCTACTGATCAAGGGTGTCGTAGGTTTGATATCCGGACAGGGCATACTTTCGTGAAGCTTGGTCATGAAGTAATTTCTACA
This sequence comes from Mactra quadrangularis, assembly GCA_025267735.1. Lineage (NCBI taxonomy): Eukaryota > Metazoa > Mollusca > Bivalvia > Venerida > Mactridae > Mactra > Mactra quadrangularis. The sequence continues at coordinate 12,368,234 of CM046309.1, forward strand.
GCCATTGTCTCTTCTACTACTGATTCTAAATAATGTAGGTCAGTTGTCAGTCTCTGATGAAATTATGCGCTTAGTTACTTGTTAACAGCTCTATCCAGCCAAGATTTCGCCTTTCCAGGAATGGTGAGTAGGTTGGCCTACTTCCAATATATAGCAATGTCACATTATGTGTTGCTACAGTGTTAAACCCAACAAAATATGAAATCTTTCGGAAAGATTGTTTTAGTTTACTATGAAAAATATGCTTCTTGTTAAATAAAAAAATTGCCACTTTCAAAGTTTTATTCGCCATTTGCGTAGTTGGCAAATCTGTCTGTAACCTTTTTTGTTATCTGTCAAAAATTAGGGCAAAGTTTTTTCACTTTGATGCAGGAATTTCGGACGCAAAAGGCGACTTCTTTGCCCTAGTTGCCCCCTTTGAAACCCCTGCTTTCTGTCACATTGTAGCGATTTGCTTACATAGTTAGTTACTGTATCTTGAGAGGCATAGATCTGAACTTAAGTTTTCAACCAATTTTACAATGCACACATCTGCAACAGTGACAGAATACTTTCCTATTCAATACAATAGAAAGTTTGTTATTGACCATATAGAAAGTATTTCGTTTATAAACTCTCACATTTAGTTTTGGTGATACAGTAATTTCCATATTGGGTAACATATGTTTTATTTCTATGATATTGAACTATTACACCATTAACCATCATAGCACATCTGGTTACAGCTATGTGTTATTTAACAATTTGAGGATTTGATCATATTTATCATATAACAGTGAAACAGTGAACAGTGATACTATGGTGGAGTGACTGGAATCTGTGGGGAAAGGGGGTGGTGGACCTTATTTTCTTAAATTTTCTTAAATTTAATGCAATTTAATGCAAAAATTGACGCTGCCTGAAGTTACCAATCCAGATGACTTAAATTGGGTTCAATACCTGGCCACAGCAAGTTATATTAGGCCTTTCAATGAAAGTTTGGTTTTTGATATTTTCACCAAAGAACCTGTTGTCTCCTGTTGAAAGTGTAAGCCAGTTCTATTAAATGAAAGTGTCTAGTTAAGTTGGCTAGGTGAGTTGGTCACCTTACATAACTTAATAAAAACAATTTAAAAAATTAAAGGCTAACTGAAACTCTATTGTATCTCCTGTTATTTTCAAATGGAGTAGCAATAGTGTTCCATTTAGCCCTTGAAATGAAATAATATTCAAAATGATATCATATTTAGGTGCTCAGACTCCTCCTCACAAAAATCTTCTGTATCTATCCATCATGGATTGTAAATCGATACAGGATTTATAGTAACAAATATAGCCTTGAATATTGATGGGTCAGAGCAAAAGTAGTCATCTTACCTTATTTACATGTAGTTAGACTAGTTTAGTACTGACCCTTTGATATACAAACCATTGATATACTGTCAGTCTCTCACATCTTATGTTTATACTGTGTAACAAAGACATAATACTTGACAATATTTCTAATTAATACTGTTATAGTTATAAGTTGTTACATCCTGAAAGGATGATTTGACTTAAAAGTATAGTTGTAGAAGACTTGTTTAACTTAAGTGTTGTATTGTTATATACATGTTTGTATTAAAGCTCTGATCACATGTACGTATTCAGAGATATACAGTTACAAGAAGCTGAAAACTTTAAAAAGAAAAAAGAAAAGTGGGAAGTTGAGAAAACTGCACTAAATTTTTGGTCTGGAAATTATTTCTAAGTTATATGTCACATTGAGAAAACTGGACTGTTGAGAAAACCGGACAGTATTGTCAGTCCTGGCACTCTAGGGTATTCTCAGTTTCAATGGTATAGCTATCTCTTTCATTTTCAAAGTTTTTCTGCCATTTTGGACACCATGGCATATTGAATTCTCAGAATTGCTTAAGGGATTTTGAGACTGGCACTTGTTAGTTTTTGTATCTACAACATTCTCATCTTACAAAAAACACTTAAAACATTTTCTGTGTCATTCATGTTTTAGCTTTAGAAGCTTATTTTGTCACAATTTCTGCTAAGACTAAAGTTTGTATAAATTTGTCTTCAATGAAGCTGCCCAGCAAGCTATGTCAGTAGCTCACTGGTCTACTGATTGAGGGGTTGTAAGTTATAATTTCTTGGTAGGGCTGGGTATACTGTAGTGGAGCCTTTAATCATGAAATAATTTTTCTTCGGCTGTTCTTCCTCCTTCCACTTACTCTAAATTATGTTGGGCAGTTTTCAGTCACTAACTAAAGTAGGCCCCTAGTAGGCCTAACATGTAAACAGCTAAATACAAAGAGGTTTAGTCTTTCCAGGAATAGTAAGTAGGTAATGACTGACCACAGTGATATACAATGTATTGCCGCAGTGGTGTTAAACCCAACCAAAAAAAATTTTCTCCAAGTCTCAAGGAATGAAACTTAGAAGCAATGTATACCATCTAGAGCTGGGTACCGCCAGGAAATTTATACCACGACATACTGCGTTTTTTTACTGAATACCACGGTATATACCACGGTATACCACAAAGTAAGCCTGTACCATGTGCAGTAGGGCTATTAATAAAAAAACACTTTTAAGAAGATCATTTATTAACTTTTAAAAACACTAAAACCCTAATTTACGGGTAATAATAGTAACAACTTCACCATTCTTTTTTTTCTCAAATTTATCGAAATTGGATGATATTTCGTAATCAAAGTTGAAAATAACAAACCTAGGTTAAAACAAATCGGTTCGTCTAATAATTGTGTCATGACGCCATACATGTTGTTAATACAAGGCACTCAAAAGGGGTTTAATATGCTAAAATTACTTTAATTAATTGGGGAATAAATACGGCATCATTTTGTGGAAAAAATGAAAATAAATTAAACAAAGGAAACTCATTCATACAAAAAATGCGCTCCACGGCTTTTAAAACCAATCGCAAAAGTAAGAATTAAATCGTAATAATTTATTTACTAATTGAATTTTACGATCAACTCATCTCAGAAAATGACGACTGTCGTAAATTAGTCAACGTTTCTGTCTCGCCGAATAAAGACAACATACAAAACGTGTAAAACCAAAATTACGAGCACTACTTGCTCACAGGTACTGCTCGCTTACCAGAAAGGTAGTTAAGGTATTAAATACCGGTATTTCCAAAAATACCGCGGTTTTGTACCGCAAGATAAAATACCACGGTAACCAGTTTACCAGTAATACCCCGCACCCCTAATACCATGGAACAATGCTTGCACCAACAAATCTAACAATACCAAAAATCTCAAATGTAGCCAAAATCTAGTTACACATTTCTACAATTAAGACAAATGCATGTTTTTTATCAGCAACTTTAAGTGATGTTAAGCTTCATTTGTTTGCTGAAAATATTGCATGTGATAAATTATAATCTATTTATGGGCTTTAATGTTATCAAGGACTTTTAATTATTTGTTTAAGCTTGATTTAGGTATTACTGTACTCTTTCACGTCAATATTTTATCTAAAACATGCTTGAAAAAATACTTATAATTGTATAATGAATGACGAGAGCACGATGGAAGTCACGATCAGTATACATGTACTGGTATTTCTACATCACGTCATATAATCTTTATGGTTAAGTTTTTGTCTTGTTGTCTCCATCTGTTTTTGCATTGTGTTGTATAATTAGATTGTATTTTTCCCCTGTTTACTGCTGTTTAAATCAAGCCAAATATGCCGGGATAGATGAGTCAGTAGCATCCAAGTCTACTAATCAAGGAGTCGTAGGTTTGATTCCTGAGCAGGGCAGTTTGATTATGAAATGATTTCTATGGCAATTTTGAAGGATAGTTGTCAGTCACTTGCAGAAGTTTGCACCTAGTTACTGGTTAAACTTCTGAATCAAAAGATTTAGTCTTTTCAGGATCAGTGAGTAGATTGACGGACCAGTGTGCTGCTACATCAACAACGCAGCGAAAAATTAAAAGATCAAGCTATTACTTTAGATCTAAACAGTACTATAATATACAACTAGAATAAGTTAGCTGTTCTCTACCAAGACTGTTCAAACAATGCCCAAAGAGTACCAAAATTTGCAAGACATTTTCAACAGTCTTTAAGTTTTCACTGTACATATCTGTTTTAATATTTTCTTCCATATAAATTCAAAAAAAACTATTCTATAATATCAACTTTTTTAAAATGTATGTGACTATGTGTCAAATTGATTTTAGATCATATGAACCAAAAGTGGTTTTAAATTTCATGTAGAAAATGTATTCATCAGTAAATGATTTTTTGATAAAATTATGGTGCATTATATGTCAAGGAAATAAATAAATGGTTTCAATAGACATATAAAAAGTAAAGTAATTGCATTTTATAGTCTAAGTTTCATGCTTACACATGTTCACCGACTTTACAGCTATTACCTCTGGTCATCGGGCTACTGGTATCTATCTATCAATCTCCCTGGGGAGTCTTTTAACTCCGCTAAGTGCAGCCGACACTTTGGCGCAACGGAATTATACCACCCTGGCAGGTACCCATTTACACTTGGGTGAAGTGAAGCAATCGCAGGTAAATTTCTTGCTCAAGGAAATTAGCAGTGTCCCTGGTGGGGTTCGAACCCGGGACCTCTCGATCCCTAAGCGTGCATCCTACCACTGGACTACTGCTCCTACATATAGGATATTAGATAATTCGTTATTATTATATTTAGAGGATTTTAAAGATTATAAAAGTTTTGTCATAATTGAAGGCTTTCTAGACTTTCGAGTATTTAAGTAATAGAATTGTTGTTTTGATGGAAGATAAGATTAGGTTGTCTCTATGTCTAGATATTGGTTTGTTTGATGTGTTTTATCATTAACTGTGAACATCTGAGACTGGGATACTATAGTTTTTAGCTCTCTTTAGTTTTTTGTGCACAAATCGATAGATTTTTGTTCTTTGTCACAAATTTTAACACTGATGTGGGAGCAACCCAGTTGCCCATTGCCTCCAAAGACTTGGAACTGTAGCCCACTGAAAAGGAAAAATGTTGGTTGGTTTTCCAGTGTGTTCGCAAACAGTATAAAACTGGCATTGATGTTGTAATGTACAGCAAATTGTGCAAACTTTCTTGCCTTACCTCAGATAAGTATCATGAAAATCCCAGGTGAAATGAAGGCTATATTATGAACATTGTCTACCATAGGGTACCAAATGGTCAAAAACTGTGATGCCATTTAACAAAACATGGTTGAGTATGTTCCATATGTTCCACCACAGTATTTGATGGTTGATCATGTGATATCTCGGTCAACCATCAAAAAAACCGTTGTCACTTTTATCAACCATGATCGTTTTGCCTGGGAATCAGACAAGAGTACGTATAAATGTACTTATAGCTCTTAGAATCTCTAAGTCAAGACGGATTGTTTATTTTTTCTTTCTTGAAATTTTAGCATTTTTGATGTCACAATCATTCGGTATTGCAACCCTGATTCCATGTCCATGGTCTGGATAGATCATCCTTGGTCATTGTGGTCCTGGATCAACATTTAGTTGAGCGATATAAGGTCCACAGAACTCTTGTATATTACAAACTTCTTGTATTTCCTATTTTCACAGTTTATAAGATTGTATTTCAAGACATAATGATGGGATTATGTGTCACATCTGTTTTATAAGCTTGTATACAGATGTATCATTACTTGATATTGGATGATAGTTTCACACAATAGATACTTCTTAAAGAAAATTTACTTTTAATAACTCTCAATGTTTACTTTGAACTTATCTATAATATACTTATTGGACAAATAGAAAGATAGATGTGATCTTATCATTCTTTGTAGCCCTATACTTGTTTCAATATATTTTCATTTAACTTGGGGGGTATTATTTTCCAGAGTATGGGGAGGGGTTTTGATTTTTTCTTAGTTGTGATGTTTGTACCTAAGAGAGGGGAGGGGGATTTATCATTTTTCGGAGTGCGCATGGGTGGGGGGGGCAGGGAGGTTGTGATATTTTCCATGGTTGAGGTATTTTTAATATTATTTGCTTTTTGAAAATTCCAGTGGGGATTTTTGACATGTCAGACCTCAAACTCAGTAATATCATTGTTTAAATTATAAGTCGTTATGAATTCACTAGCCTCACAGTAACAAAGTTTTTAAATTTAGTTTAAGTGTATTCTGTATGATAACAAGGTGCAGAAGTACTGTAGTGAGTATTTAAATCAGCAGGGTTAAAGTATGCCCCACTAACAATACTAAGAGCGTTCATATTTTAAAGATGTTAAATTTTGAGTTATCTTAAAACACAAATGTACACTGTCCTTCCTTATAAACCATAGTGGATTGTTACTTATAGCCTGTTATTGTTTAATTTTAGTTGATTGTCGTATAATGTTTCCTTTATTAAATCTTAAACACTTGTTTCATTGTCATTTACAATTAGGAAGTAATTTAGTTTCTTGGTTACAGTTTTAAATGAGTCAGATGTTTTATCTAAAATTTTAGTTACATTCATGTAAGTGTATGGACGTGATGACTGGTTTATATTTGTTTTTTGCTGCATCACGCTCAGGTGTGAGATTCAATTAAGTCCATTCAACTTGCCATTGTGTCTATTGTAGGCAGCTTTTTCTAATCCAGGTTGGTAGCACACAGGGATTTGGAATCTCATGTCCGAAAGAGGGTACAGGTTTGAATCCCACCTGGGTAGGTTATACCCTTCCATGAAAATTTGGCAATCATGTCAATTGATTTCCATTAATAAGGTATAAGGAGAAGTTTCTGGCCTTGTGAAAGGGTAAGTGAGAATGGTTATAGACAAGGGTCCAGGAAAGCTAGGTTAGGTGGGCCGAATGACGTAAAATAACCAAAATGTGTTGACACAGCATTGTTTGTAGGTAGTTCTTACATATTTCTGCTGTAGCAGGCAGAGAAGTTGTTAGCGACTAACAAAGGCATGGGTGAAATTTTTATAGACTGATATAGAAGTACTGGATCTTTGAGACGGAAGAAATGGTCATTTTCTTATTTAAAGAAATATTTTTTTTTGGAATTTTGACATTTTTTTAACTTACAGACCATGTTTAAGTCATATCACTGGTTAATGCTTAATTTGTAGTTAAGATCTACCGGCCTCTTTTGGAACTGTGAAATTGTCAACTACCCCTGTGAAATGACCATTGTCAAAACATGGTTGACCATGTTTCAAACATGGTCAACCATGTTTTTAATACATGGTTGACCATGTTTTGACCATGAATAATCCATAGTCGACCATGTTTCATGCCGTGGTTTATTGCCGCCCTGGTGACCATGGTCGACCATGTTCTTTTATAGACCATGGTCAAACTTGTTTCATGGTCTTGTAAAATGACCATGGTCAACCATGTTTCATCGTCCACGTGGTTTATTGCCGCCCTAGTAACATGGTCAACCATGGTTTGACCATGTTCTTAAATTCCTGAAAATAACCATGGTCAACCATGTTTCATTTTCTACATTGGTTATTGCCAGCCTTGTGAACATGGTCAACCATGGTCAACCATGTTTCACAGTACTGGTTATACCCAGAAAATTTTTTGGACTCATCTCTATAAGCCTCTGGCTTTTGACACAAATGAGCTTAAGTAACACATCTAAAATCAAGTAAATTACTTAATTAGGACATAAACCAACAAACAACGGCTGGGCAGAGACCATTGTCTGATCCTCCTTTACAAGATCTAGATCAAGTAGTAGACATTATACTTCCCCAACCATGCCCCTCACTACAGCCCTCTGTATCCGGCCCTGGCAAGTAATGCAAAATAAAAATATAAAAGCAAACACTGTAACTATTGAAAATTTAAAACACATACAGAGTCATAAGAACAGTTTAAACATTAAAGCAATATGGTTATCCAAAAATTGTTATCCGAAATATGTACACTTATGCTTACTTGTTTTCATCATTTTTGTCATGCTGCAGATTTTCTAAACCAAATAAGATAACCAAATTGTCTTTGCATCTTTTATAAGTTGATTATGACAATAGATGCCTAAATAACAACTCAACTTTTAGTAAAAAATTTAAAACACATACAGAGTCATAAGAACAGTTTAAACATTAAAGCAATATGGTTATTCAAAAATTGTTATCTGAAATATGTACACTTATGCTTACTTGTTTTCATCATTTTTGTCATGCTGCAGATTTTCTAAACCAAATATAAGATAACCAAATTGTCTTTGCATCTTTTATAAGTTGATTATGACAATAGATGCCTAAATAACAACTCAACTTTTAGTAAAAATCTTTTTTGAAATTGGCGGTAAAGCACTTTCAGCCATCTTTGAATTCACAAGTTTAGTTTAAAAACCAGTACCTGGTATATTCATTAAGTTAATACACAGTAGTCTCCCCTGAATTTAGGAATAACGAAACTTTAGGCCTCCCGAAGATAACTCAAGATAGGATGTACCTAGGTTCTAAAATTTTATATTTGGATAGCCCTTGGGTAGAGGAGCTTCACTATTGATTTTGAGACCCCAGGGTCAAAGGTCAAGGTCACTGGGATGTGAAATATGAAAACCTTGTCCAAACAATAACTCCAGAATTACTGAACCTAGCTTCAACAAATTTTATGTATTTATTATCTGTTTTGAAGTGAAAAACTGTAAATTGTTTTATGTCAAATATGTGAAATATTTATAGTCTACAGTGACTTATTGTCTAGAAATAACTGTTGACCTTGAATCATGGTCTGACAAAGACACATGACCATGAATCATTGTCAGTCAAGAACAATACATAAAGTGTACACAATTGCATGCTAAACTGCATAGAAATCTAAATTATTGCATTTAAAGTAAGAGACATACACTAGTGTTACAATGCAATGTTCATCATCAAATGAGTTGACTTATTGTCTAGAAATAACTGTTGACCTTGAATCATGGTCTGACAAAGACACATGACCATGAATCATTGTCAGTCAAGAACAATACATAAAGTGTACACAATTGCATGCTAAACTGCATAGAAATCTAAATTATTGCATTTAAAGTAAGAGTCATACACTAGTGTTACAATGCAATGCTCATCATCAAATGAGTTAAAAGTTGTATGATTGACAGTGTTTCATGGTCAAGAAAACATGATATTTTTAACACTGTCAGACCAAAGTCAAATCATAGTCAATCATGGTCATAATTGACCAGAGTCAAAGTCTGACAAACAACATAGTCAACCATGTTTTGACCATGGTCAACCATGGTCAATCTTGATTCATGGTTAACATTTCACAGGGGTAACTTCTCAATGTGATGGAAAATTTGTCAGAAGTGTGGAATGATTAAAACATCATAAAAACCAAAAACCTTACCAAAATAGAATGTTAGAATTGTTAACTTTTATGGTTTGGCCGTAAGCCATTTAAATTTCATTTTATTTTCAATTTCACACTTTGTTTGTAAGTGAAATCAATATGAATGAGAAACCACAGTTTTGTGTTAATTTTAGATAAACTTTTCTCATTCTCATTAATTGTATAAAACTACTGCCATGATTTACCAGCTTGATTTAAGTTTAACTCAGAATCAAACTTATAATTTAAGTTTGAATTTGGTCACCAGGCTTCCTTAGAATTTTATTTATTCATTTTACTTATTTCACTGGGTTTAACACCGTGTCAACACATTTTTAGGTCATTTTATGGCGTCCAGCGCACCTAACCTAGCTTTCCTGGACCCTTGTCTATAACCAAAACTCACCTACCCTTCCACAAGGCTGGAAACTTCTCTATATACCTTATTAATGGAGGAAAATTGACATTATTGTCAAATTTTCATGGAATGGTACAACCTCCCCAGATGGGATTTGAATCGGTACCCCCCTCGGGACAAGATATTCCAAATCCCTGTGCGCTACCAACTGCGCTATGTAACCTACCTGGATTTAAAACTTTAACAAACAATAATGTTCAATTTCTTCATTATAGAGAGTTTCCTATGATTATGACGGGTTGGCCAAGAGCTCATCACAAAAAGATTTTTTTTTTTTGGTAAATGCTTGGCATATCATGAAATAGTACATGATTGGTTAATTTTATTTAACTGTCTGTAGCACAAACATTAGCCCTGCTGATTTAAATACTTGATTATCAATATAGTGACCTCAGAAATACTGTAGTTAATATTTAAATCAGTGGGTTAATATATGCACCACTAACATATAATTTATCAATTATCTACATTAAGAAGGAAACAGAAGCTTCAAGAATGAAATAGTGAACAAAAGAAAAGTACTTTTTAACACAATGATATGCATATTGTAATGCGTAAAAATAAGTTTGATGAACTCTTATATAAATGATAAGGATGTATTAAGTGTATTGTATTCAGTTCTAAGTATTATATTTCATAAAGTGTACTGGTACTGACTGGTACAATATAATATTACTATTGATATTATTTTCCTTATTTTTGAGAGGACTGTTACATTGTACTGTTGAGTCATTATGACATCTTGAGTTCAATGATTCATAAAACAATATTTTGTAAACATTTTATATTTATTTTATGATTATAAATACAACCACTGCATTTCAGTAATAAAATATATTGTGTATTGACTTGTTGGAAAGCATACCAAATAGCAAGGCACTGCATTCAGCTATTTTTCTTCAATTCCCAATGTTTTGTCTTCTCCTTCTATCCGATTCAAGCCATTGTCCAAAAAATTCTCAAACACTGCTTATTTAATGTGTTATGTTGTAAAGAGCTAAACTATCAATTGTGAGACTTACTTCAGTATATGAAATAAGAAATTTTTACTAGCCCCAGTCAATTTCCACCCATCCTAAGGCTGAGGGTTAGTGAGTTTTGGTGATGAATGCAAGTTTATGCAAAAACTTCTTCAGTTAGGAACATGTTTATACCAGGATTGCTTTGTTAAGTTAACCATTTTTCCTTTTTTGCTGCTTTGTTCTAAATAATTTGTATTACACTTATTTCAATGACTATAATCTCACTCCTACCACTGATTCTAAATAATGTTGGGCAGCTGTCTGTCACTGACAAGCGTACAAGCCTAATAACGGGTTAACAGCTAAAGCTTACCCTTTCCAGGAATGGTGAGTAGGTTGTCTGACCACTGTGATATATTCTATTCAATGTGTTTTTAAAGTGTTAAACCCAACTAAACAAACAACAACAATTACCAGATACATACTTATAGTGGGTAATTAATTCCAAAGTTTGATAATAAATATATTTTATTGTTTATTCCAACAACCTTGCTTATGTTTATGTAATGTTTTATATCATGTTTATATCTAAATGCACTGTTTTGTTTTATTGAAATACTCACATAAAATAAACAACAGCTGTGATATTGCCATATTGTCATATTTGTGGCTGGAAAGTCTGGTAACATTTCCATTTTGTTGGGCTTGTACATAGTTTATGCAATGCCATCTGTTGTGTAAAAAGTAAATTTCTAATATATTTTATACACCCACTAGCTTGAAGGTTGATTATGTTATGTGAACAATTCCTGTGGGCTCCTAAATGGCTTACTGGGTGTATGACTGACTTTGTAAAGGGGTTGCAATAGGGTCCCTATCAAAATACTCAGATTGTACCAACATTCAAAATGGCAGCTCTTTTCCTGTGAAAAGAAAAAACAAGGCCTTTTTGAGAAACATTGGTCATTATGAGATTCACAACCAATCAAAATGCCTGAACCTCATAATAGCCAAATGATATTTCATAAAGACTGGGTAAACGTGTGTTGTTCCCATAATAACCATATATTTGGTTATAATATTATGCCATAGTGAACGCCATATAAGCCCTGAATTTGAAGTCCAATTTCGCACATTTTATAAATAATTGTGTTATATTCATTAACCCAATTATCTTAGTTAGTAGAGCATCTGTTTTGCAGGAGGTCTCAGGTTTGAGGCCCACATCTAAGGAACTTTACTTTCCCTCCTCCCTTTACATTGATGATGTGAGTGTGAGACTTGCCTCGGAATCCTAAAGCTTGGTTGAATCATATGCTGGGTTAGTAAAAATGTGGGTTGTTGCTTTGAATTATTTTAAAAGGAAAGATATATGTAGCAAGGCTGTATAGTATAGAATATGTTTAAAGTATTTGTTGCTAAATTTATCAACTCCTTAAGGTAAGTTGATAGAGCATCTAACTTGCTAGCAGAAGGTCATGTTTTTGAGTTTCTCATCAGGAACTAATTTTTTTCTTCTCCTATTTAAGACTTGTGTAGGAAAGGTTAAGCTCACACCCTTTCATAGTTCTCTAAGTTCTTATTGATATTTATGTATGAGTTATTCATGTACTTAGTTTTATGATTAGATTATTTGAAATATAATGATATATTATGTACTTTTATGTTTTCAGTTTTGATGAGATTTATAAATTCCATAAACAAATATTACGAGTGAAGGATAGAGATGAGTTTCCTATGATATTAGTTGGTAATAAATCAGACCTAGAACACCAGAGACAGGTTAGTAACTTCTACACATTCCTCACTATCAGCATTATCATTATCATCACTATCATCACTGCCAAGATCATCATTACCATTACCATCATCATTATAATTGTCATCATGATTATCATCACTGCTATCATCATCATTGTCATCATCAAAATAATTATGACCAGTGCCAACATCAATGTCATAAAACCATCATTATCATCAACGACATTATCATCATTATAATAAACATCATTATCATCATCATTATTATATTATCATCATCAATACTCAGCATCACCATCATCATCATCATGAATAATGTTTTAGACTATCCTGCAGGGATGGAAGTATCAATAGGAACACTAGACTTCCTTCCAGCTGGCTGGCTGGTACACATGAAAGAGAGCTCACTCTAAGTATTTAATGATTCTTGTTAATTCAATTTTAGAATATATCATGCTAAATAATTAAAATTGACAGCAAATTTAAACAAATCACGAACATTTTTGTCTTACTTGTTGGGTTGTAAAAAAGCAGTTTTACTAACATGATATTAACCAAAGTTTTCAGTGCTAATGAAAAAATCCATTTTGCTGCACCAAATGTCTAGTGCTAATGACAGTTTGTAGTAAAGATGGTGATAATAATGATAATTTGGTGGATAGTATATATTTCTGTACATAACTGAAACTAACAATTGTCTTAATGGTATTTCAGATAACTCTAACAGAAGGTCAAGAATTAGCTAGACAATTAAAGATAGCTCATATAGAAGCCAGTGCTAAAATGAGAATGAATGTAGACCAAGCATTTTATGAATTAGTTAGAAAAGTCAGGTAAGAATGGCACAATATAAGTTAAAGTGTAGTTTCCCTGGGTACGGCAGTTGATTGCGAAATCGAAATCGAATCGGCACCCTCGCAATCGAGTTTGGATGTATCGAATCGAATCGTTGCAGCCCTAATACCTAATGTAACCTTTACAGTACCAGTTTACTTTTTGATGGAGTGTATCACATATTAAAACAACTATGACAAAACCTTATGAGTTACTGTCAGTTTTGTCTTAGATATTAACATGCACCAGCCCTGTTTATTTACATGTATAGTGCGTAAAAAATGACACCTATCTGACCTTTCACATTTGCATCTAATAATTATCTACACATATCCCGACGAAAATCAGTATCACACATATTCTACACTTCGGCAGCGATTGTAAAATTATAGAAGTATGTTTGTGTGTTAAATTTTAACTCATAATCCTCACGGCTCAGTGTAATCGAGCAATAATACTACATTTGTATTCAATGTAATGAATATTCTTGCATAAAGGTCAGATTGGGGTCAAACATTACGCACAATATAGTAATGGACAAAACAACCAACTAGTTCGATTACACAAAGTAAGTAATTTTCACTTTCCCCAATCTATTTTCACTAGTCCTGAGATTTGTTCTAATGGGTTAAAGAGAGTTTCAGGCCTTGTGGAAGGGTAGGTGAGCACTGGTTATAGACAATGGTCCAGGAAAGCTAGGTTAGGTGCGCTGGACGTCGTAAAATGACCTAAAATTGTGTTGACATGGTGTTAACTCCAATAAATAAAAAAAAACATGTATATATATTTTTTCTTTCAGATTATTTGAATTTAATGAAAGACCACCTGTTAAGACGAAGCACAAATCTAAATCACGGTGTACAATACTATAACATTATATATTGTAATGATAACTTATATATATATATATAAACATTGTATTATAGAAGTGCCAGTTACTGATTTATGGATGGTAGTTGTTGATGATTAAGTGAAAATATTGAATTATTTATATGGTTATATCACTTCCTCATCTCTGTTGTTTTGGTATATGTCGACTTACCTGTTTGCTGTAGATGTGATTGGAACTCAAGTTTGTGTTTTTTTCCTGCTGTAAAAATTTGTTTGTATCCGATGTACCGGACGTGTAGAACAGGGTTGAAATAAGATTGTGTGTACATGGAACACAAGGATTTAATATGTGTTGCATACTTCTCAGCAATAATCTTTAAACTAACTTTGTGTGGCACATTTGCATCAGTACAAAAAAATTGATTCCGCTGAAAAATACATAAATAAGAGTTCTGAATAAGAACTATAGATTACATAGTGGTTCATAGTAAAATGAAAGAGTCATGCATTACCACTAGGTTTTTTATTGGCTCTCGTTCTATTTTTGATATTTCAAGTGTTCAATGTTAATACATAGATGAAAGTTACCTGGACTTGTCCTGATGTTAATAATATTTAAGCCCTATGAAAAGGTTCTTATACTAGGTAAAAGCATACTGAGATTATCTGGGTTGTGGGTTTAATAGTGAGTATTCTAGAACTCAGAAATGGACCAGGAGGCAGAAAAAAGGGCTGTGGGCATCACAGGGTTGGTGTTTCACAGTGAATATTTTTGCAAAGGGGGGTGCAAAAAAAGGGTGAGAGGAGAGAAAACAGGCAGGGTGTGCAGGTCCCTTCTCTTCTTCTTTAGAACAATCACTATTTGAATCCCACCAGGTACTTGAAGTTGCTTATAATTACATGAAAATTCAGTTGCTTAGGTTCATACAGTTGAAAATTTGAAATTACTTGGCCGTTCTTCAGATTATGTTACTGAATTAAAAGTCGACTTCTTTGTGTTAAAAAAGATGTTGAAGTACTCAGACGGTCTCAATCATCAATATAATTATTGTAATATATGGATTGTGATATTTTATGTAGTTAGAATTATGATGAAACTTGATATTTGTATATTTATATACCCTAACAAACATAGTTTAGAGGGGCATATAGGAGTAAGCTTGTTGGTCGGTCCATTGGTCATTTTTGGTTTTTTATGGTTTCCTATAGATATTTCACTGGAGTGAAATATGTATATAGATACACTGATGTTGAGGACAGCATTTTATCTATCAGTATCTAAGTGAATGATAAAATACTGGTCAAGTTAGAAATAGTCAATATTAAAAATTGAATTTCATGTTTACCTAAAGTTTTGTATTTGTGGTTTTACGGCAATGTGTTGGCTGCACATTAGCATTTTAACAACTCCCCATAGAGATTGATCAATAGATATTAGCAGTTTCCTGACTAAGGGTAGTGACTGTAATGTCTGTGGACATGCATCACCAAAAATACATTTACTTTTTTTAGCCAAGTCCAACAAACTTGAAAACCATACATACTTTAATTGTATTTGTTCACTGTATAGTATGTTATTGTGAATGGGCCAGAAGCCTTGTTTATCTCAATTAAGAAAGTGAAAGTAGCTTAAAAGGCTAGATCCTCATGGCTAGGTATTTTTAGGGGGATACATTATCACCTACTGTGATAGGTCTTGTGTAAATTTAATGCAAATGTATTGATGCTTTGTATATGTTAATTTATTTTATGTTGTGTAACTATTTAAATTGTGACTGTAGTATTATGTTCATGTTATATTTTAACTGATAAGTAAAGCATTGTTGTAAGCCTTTAAGGTATTCCATTCCTTGTCCTTATAAAATTACAATGTGTAACATTGATAAACCTTTTATCACTTTAAATTGCTTGAATGATTTCTTTATTATGGAATGATTTGATACAGTATTTTGCTGAGGTCATACATTTGCGCCCTTTTGTAAATGCAAAACCGAAATGGTCCTTGTGAAATCAGGTTAGTGCACCAGGGGGTGGATTTCCATCTAGTTTCATTAAAGAAAGTTTTTTGGAAATAATTCAGAGACTTAGACAAAATTTAATATTATATAAAAGTCATTTGATAGGTTCTAAAGTTAGCTTGTCTTTGCTGATGCATGGGTTAGTAAAAACGAAATTCAATTTGATATCTTTAGAATACCTAATGCAGAAATATATCAGGGTTCATACAAACTGGCAAAAATCATAGAAATTGAGAATTTTCTGGAAAAATCACGGAATTTTGATTTCAGGGAAAGTATCATGGAAAAGTTGAAGAAAATTAGTTAACATCATGCAAAAAGTTTAATGTGTCATGGAAAAAACTATTTTATATCTATTTTGGATTCAATCCATAAAAATCAATGAACAACACTAAATTCAAAATAAAATCGCAACTTTAATGCTGGGTACAAATCACACTCTCGGGTACAAAAATAAAATTTTGTTACTACACCGTTACAAAAATAAAATTGTACTAGTTTTGGGTTCAGTATGTGTTTCTGTTGTATCATGGAAAACTAAAATCATAGAATTTTGTCATTCAAAATCTGTATGAACCCTGTAATATGGTTCTTCTGGAACCAAATAAGTTTTAAATGTTGCCAACAGTTTTGACTTATGGAGTCCTTGGACAATTAGACAATTATTGGTGAAACTCAGGTTTTATGAGTACTTTTCACAACCCTTGGAAACTATTCAGTCATACTGTAGCTGTTAATCATCATACTTTCTGTCCTTGGTGAGGTTTAGAATATAAGAGTCGAACTATTGATTTTTGAAGCCTAAATTAATATTGTAATTAAGTTTAACATTGTTACACAAAAATGATTTTGTAAGCTTTAGGAATTGTTTACCTTAAAAACACATTTGTATATTATCATCCTAAGAGAAAAAGAATATAGTAATCATTGTTGTTAAAATAATAAAATTATTGTGGTACGGTGGAATAGTGGTCAGAAAATCATATAATAATAATTGTCGTTAAATATATAATTGTTGTACATTATGCTTAGTTGATAAATGTTGTATTATGGGATAGATGTTATTTTTTAAGTATTATTTATGTATTTAGGTCAAGAGAATCAATTTTTGATGATTTTTGCTCATCACCCCTATAATAGTGCTCATTTAATGGAATTTTAACATTAAGTTTGTTTTTATCATTTTTTGTATTTTTCCACACCCTTTATTGATTTTATGTCAATCCACATGTGAAGGTTTATAAAATCAACTCATTGATAGAATATAAGGCAAAGGGGCAGCAGTGGTATTCTTATTTCATCATCAGTGAGGTATGATCCATTTTTATGCAGTTAACCAATATTTTCAAAAAATTCTGACTTTGTATGAAAATATATTTCAGCCTGTCTGGTTTTGAAACTTTGACACTTTGAATGGAATTCAAGCATTCTGTCAGTGGAAACAATTATAACTTCTCTGTTCTGTACATTTTTTAAACATTCTAATCCTTAGTCGTCATTTGATCTTCCATTACAATAAAAAAAGATAAAAATCTAGTGAACAATCTGCTGATGTCATTGTTTATCCCATTTTATGCAAAAACTTTGTGGAAATTTTCAAGATTTGTGCCATTTAGTGTTCCTAATAAATATATGTTTGGCTTCCAGTTATAAATTAAATTGTGTTTTTGATATTTTATTGAACATATTGCAACATTCTTATGTCATCTTGTCAGCCTTGATAAGTTTAGAGAAATATTGAACGTGTTAGAAAACATTTGTTTACTGAGGCTTCCCTGACATAACGTGACATATTGTTGTTGACAGTTATGATCTTTCAGGACTCAACATTAAAGATTATTATAGTGCTCTGAAGACCTATATTGGAGTTCAGGGAAGTTGTTAGTGCAAGTAAACCTAAGTTCAAGCATGTAAAATGTATAGCTGATTGTCCAAATGGGCGACCCAAACTTTAAAAATCGATTTGGAGCCTAGGATCTTTTCTTATCACATTTATTGACCCTTTCTCTTTTGGCATGATTTTTTTAAGGCCATTATGTTTTTTATCATTATGTTTGCTGTGGAATTTACTTTAATCCCTTGTCAATAAAATGTGATGAAATTTCTTCAAATATATTGTTTTAAGAAATGATCTGGCCCCTTCTACAAGTACTGAAAGAAGCCTTGGATCTTATTCTAAGGTATATTAATTTTCAAGCTCATGACTGATTTCAGACTGTTTCGTTGTAATCATTTAGTACAAAAAAATATCAGATTTTCAAAATAAGATTTTTTCTTCATCTTGATTTACTAATTATTGTTTTCTTAATTGATTTATTATATTTGATTTATTTGTGTCAAATGTTTAATAAATATTGTATTTATTTTAGTGCTAAATTGATAAGTGTGGCCATGTTTTTTTCTTTCAATTTTGTATGCATTTATTTATCATTTCTGTGATGGACATCATTTGACTTACTATTGGATATATTACCATTGCACTATAATGGATATCTTACACACATGTTGAGTGACCATCTTAACCTACAAGAACAAGATGGCTGCCGCAAGTTCCTGATTGCATTATTTACCTTAACTCCCTAGCCAGATGTATGAGACTAGTAAAAATTAAATAAAGGCTAAAATTACTTATTCATGGGTGAAAGTTTTCAATTTTTGTGCTGATTTTAGTATTTTGAGAATTAATTACTCAATGTAATTTATATCAAATCTGTTGGTTTTTTCAGTATTTTTAAAGTAGGTTTCAACTTTCACCCATGTTTGAATAAAACTATAAGATGATTAAAAAATGCTATTCTAAGTTAGTGAGATCTTTTCAACTAATTTCATAAAAATCGTTAATATTTCCTTGTCTATACTCACAGGTTATTGGTATTTTAAGTATATGCCATTTTTTACGATTAATGTTTTATTTATATGGAAATAAATATTGCAAGGGAAGTAACCTCATCAAAAATTTGAATAATACATTGAATTATCTCCCTTTAGACTAAATTTTCCCCTTTTGAATTTGTTTGCAAATTATTTATGTTTGTTGCTTTGCTTTTAGAATCATTCCAATTGTTTTAACTGTAGAAAGAATAGTAGACTTTATCATAATGTTTGTGTGCTTGATGTATGATTTGTATGATATTTTTGAAACAAAATGTTTATTGGATTTAACATAGAATTCAATTAATGTGTTTGATGTGATGTCATTCAGGGCAACGGATCGGTACTCATTATCGTTGAAGAATATTAATACCCTGGGATACCAAGGATGAAGCAACGTCTTCTCCTTCAAATGGATGATTATCAATTTTTTCTTGACTGTATGTGTAACTTAATATTGACAGATCATGCCATATAGAACAGGAGATGTTTGGATACATAAGAATCTGTGTAAGACTAACACTATAAACAGAGCTACATTGCAATTTCATATGCAATGGTTTGCTACAATTAAGAGCTAGCTTGCAAATTTATTCGGAAACCCTCGGAATACCTAAGTAGGAAGTTCCTCATGCAATTGGCTCTATTTGACCAATAAAACTTGTGTTTGCGTCATAATTATTGCAATTTTGAAAAACCTTATCCAAGGCTTGCTTGAAATTTCTTTGATGACGTCACATTCATGAAATCATTATGTTTTTTAATAAAGCTCATTAGACGAGTTCTTTCTTAAATTGTTGATTTCATGGTATGCTTGTAATACTAATAAATGTTGTAGATATACATATATGTATAATCAACATTGTCAATTTTCAATCACTTGATAAACTGGTTGACTTACAATGCATCAGTTTAATACTGATTTTTTAAAGACTTATTGCATTAATTAATTATCTTCTTTAAATATTAGTTATATTAAATTAATTAAATTGGAATTGATTATTTATTGATACTGAATCATGTCATTAATTATGTTTAATTACATGTAACTGCTCAGTTTTTAAATCCTCTGACACAAAAAATTGATAGTGGGTCATGTGGGGTAAAATCTAGGCCACAAAGTCAAATCAATAAAAACCCTTTTTTCCATTGTATCAATTTCCATCAAACTTTATATTCACTTAGGTGAGTGATATATAAGGGCCATCTTGGCCCCTTATTCTTGTTTAATTATTTATGACACAATTTGCAGTACAAATAAAGCACAAATTTTAGTTTAAATATAATTTCTTTTTATTCATCATGTAAATGGTTAAAATGTATAGGTGCCTTTTAGAGAGATAGTAAAGTTTAGTTTTAACTGATATTTTTGTATATCTTATACTCAGTTTGTCTTCATCTAGTCAATATATTTATTCTTTTAGACTTATCAGCATTATAATACATATGTTCAAAATTTTCAATATATTAATGGCCTTTTTGAACACTTAATCAAAATTTATTTGTGAATCATTGTTCGTCATTTAGTTTTAATGGCAGTGCCTGATATGTGTAATATTAAAGTGGTTTCATTTCAGTCATATACTGGTATTTATGTTCCTGGCTTAGCATTTTGTAAGATTGATATTTTGAAAATCATTTGCATAAATGAAAAACATTATAGTTAAAGTGTTATGACTTTCAAAATTGTTCTTGTGGCATATATGTTGAACCTTGGCAGAATGTTATGATTGGTCTGACCCTCATTTAAAAAGGGTCAGGGAACCCTGAAAAGGGGTTGAAGGTTATAGAGGACTATGTTTGCACACATAGAGGGTATTTTTGCAGAATTTTAGGAAGGGAAAGACATAAATCGAGGGTTCAGCAGGAAAGGGTTGTAACTCAATATAAGAAAAGAGTGAGTTACGACCATTTTGTGCTTAACCCGTGAAATGGGTGAGAAGGCTAGTAACACAGACTGCAGTTTCCTGCTATATTGCTACAAAACTTTCACTAATTTTCTTTTATATTTACATTATTATAAACTCTGCAATAGCCATAAATGTTGAAAACTATGACAGGACCTAAAATGACATTTATAATTGATTTTTTATGCCATTTAATTGATGAAAAAATATGTTGATTCATTTTAACATGATTTGAATTTAATATTTTTCAAAAAAATAATGCAAATAATTTAAAACAGATTTTGATAGAGTTACATTAAAAAGCTTGTTTGATTATTGGAACGTAATAATTAAATTGATCTTTATGTAACAAATTAATAGATATTAATGAAGAAAGAACTGTCATGGAATGATAATATTTACTTGTTACTGTATGGCTATGCAAAAAATTTTCTTTTTTCTAAAACTTGATAAATGCCATATGTATTAGTTTGGAATGGTGATTAATACTCGAATAGGAGGTCCGCTGCATACAGTATATCACTGAGCTTACAATATGGTCAAACTTGTTACATAAAACAGTTAAATACTCGACTACCTAAATCACAAAATGAAATCCTGGTACCTGCTTCAGTAAAGGATTTAACTTGTACATGGGTGAAAGTTTTCAGCAGTAATACTGATTTCAGTATTTTGAGAATATATTACATAATATGTAAATTATATAAAAATGTATATCTCAGTATTTTAAAGTAGGTTTTCAGTATTTTCACAAATTTCAACTTTCACTTTGGCTTGTAAGTCAAAAGACCTTTCCATGACCTTACCTTTTAACATATTTAATAAAGGTTTACAGTTATATTTTGTCCCACAAACAAGGTGTTAACAAAAGAGCACATGGTTATATAAAATTTTGTGATGTATTGTTATTCAAATAAAAAGGCTGCACTTGGAATGATCCATTTTTCAATCACATCTTACATTACAACAAATACTGGACTATAAATGGCGTAAAATCATTGACAGACTTGATTAAGCAAAGCTGAAAATGTAGCAATAGTGTAAAGTGCCTGTACTGGTCATGCACTGTATGCTGTGGCTGCAATCTGCGCCATATGTTAACAGTTTGTGTGTGATTCAATGATTGGAAAGTTAATGTCAAAAGTCGACTGAATAGTGATACATGTACTTATAGTAGACTTCAAAAACCCTTGCTTTTACTCTATCTTTAAGTTATTATTATTCTGATTACTATTTTTTAACAATTAAAAGACCAGATAATGGTCATAATAAAGGGATCAAGAATTAATTCATTATTTAAGCAAGACAACTTACAACTTCAGGAATTACGTGTAAAAGACTTTACTGAAGCGGGTACCTGTGTATAATATAACATGTACTATTATTATTATTTATTTAATATTCTCATATTCTAATATTTTATATTTTCTTGCCAAGTTATTTATTTCTTTTCTCTAATTTGTTATATTATTTTAATTAATTACCCTGTGTTAATTATCTATGTATTAATATTACTGATATTTTCAATAATTATTGTAAAAATAATTATATCTATTTTATTTTACTTAGTTTAGTTTTTGCGACTTCCATGGAGTTATAGATACTGCATGTACTTTTGGTCTAAGAATAGATTTTCACTTTCTTTGATTAACTCGTAATTAGATGAAATGTTTATTTATTTAATGGATCTACTAATTAATTCTTGGATTAGGAGATATTCAAAGAAAACTGTATAAAATTTGATTCAGAACTCAATTTGATGAGTTATTCCAGCAAAAAACTATGTTTGTACCCATGAGGAACAGAGTTAAAATACAAGTCTTGAGTACACAGAACAATTGGATTTAATCTTGTGTGGCATACTTTTCAGCAGTAATAATGTAAACACACTTTGTTGTTCACCGATACTTCTGTTACAGACAAACCTTATTCAGCTTAAATAACCCATCAACCTGAGTTCTAAATATGTACTAATGACATTTTTTATCAGTATTTATTAGTTACCTTTTTTCTAGTCGTATTTTAACTCTTGGTATTTAAAAACGTAATTTAAATTGCATACAAATTGATGCATGTAGTTGAACTCTGTTCATTTTCATGTACCCATTTTTTATTTCTATGATATTTTAAGAAAGTTACTCATTTCTGAAAATTTAATGGTAACCATTGTCTAATGGTTTAGGATGCTGCTTCTAATCATTGTTACTTCCCCTTGAAAGAGAGTAACTGTTGTGTCTTCTAACCTAGCTTATGACTATTGCTCTTTAATATCTGCAAAAATAGACAATTGCTTATGACATATTGAGTCCATTATAGGTGCTTCCAAGAAACAATGGTCAGGTTACCTGTCCATCTCAGTTGAGTTTGACTGTTGAAAAATGATGTACAACAAAAATATAAACTTACTGTTTATTATACAATAACTGACATACTTGAGACTTACATGTAATATAAACTACATGTACATATATTTATTATAACTTATATTTTTTGAAAAGTTGGTTAAATATGATTATTTGTGTTTTTGTCCTTTAACTTAACTTTATGAAGTGCTACATTTTTAGCTCGACTTTACGAAGTAATGTAGAGCTCTCCTACTCGCCCCAGCGTCGGCGTCGGCGTCCGCGTCCGCGTCCACACTTCTGATTAAAGTTTTTGTGCAGTAAAATACTTTCTTCTATATCTTTGTTATTTCTTAAGATATTAACTTCAAACTTTAAATATATGTTCCTTACTATCAACCACATCTCATGTGACAAGGTCCATAACTCCAAACACATTTTTTCAAGAATTATCTCCCCTTGAACTGATTGAAGTTTTTGTGCACAGATTAAAGTTTTTATGCAGTAAAATACTTTCTTATGTATCTTTGTTATTTCTTAAGATATTAACTTCAAACTTTAAATATATGTTCCTTTCTATCAACCACATCTCATGTGACATGGTCCATAACTCCGAATGCATTTTTTTCAGAATTATCTCCCCTTGAACTTAGAGTTTTCTTTAAAAAATGTTTGTTTTTACTGCAACTGTTTTATTTCTTTAGGTATTGATTTCAAACTTTAAATATATGTTCCTTATTATCAACCACATCTCATGTGACAAGGTTCATAACTCCGTATACATTATTTTCAAAGTTATCCCCCTTGAACTTATAGTTTTCTTTAATAAATATTTGTTTTTACTGCAACTGTTTTATTTCTTTAGGTATTGACTTTAAATATATGTTCCTTATTATCAACCACATCTCATGTGACAAGGTTCATAACTCCAAATATATTTTTTTTCAGAATTATCTCCCCTTGAAATTAGAGTTTTCTTTAAAAAATGTTTGTTTTTACTGCAACTGTTTTATTTCTTCAGGTATTGACTTCAAACTTTAGATATATGTTCCTTATTATCAACCACATCTCATGTGACAAGATTCATAACTCCTTATACATTTTTTCAGAGTTATCCCCCTTGAACTTATAGTTTTCTATTTATTTCTTTTTTTTTCTTTGAATTTGTTAAGGTTATATTTTCAAATTTTAAAATATGTATGTTCCTTATCATCAACCACATCTCCTGTGACAAACACTTACTAAGTCGAGCATGCTGTCTCCTCTGACAGCTCTTGTTAGATTTTTATTCATGTGTGGTTTTCCCCCTTTGAACAATGGCATGAACAAGTTGTATATATATTTCTTCTATTTAAATTTTGCCTGCCAGCTATCGCTGTTTTTTTTGTGGTAAATTTGTGGTTATAAATAAAACTATATTTTTCTGTTAAATGTGGTCATTGAGTAATATAAGCTCAGCTATTGACTTGCATGTAGTTGTACCAAACTCTATATTTAATTATTATGACATATTTCCGACTTGGAAATCTCAAGTCCCCCTTTTCACCATTTGTTGTAGGGCTGTTTCGAGTATCCACGTACTCGGGTATTCGCGATCTCGACAAGAAAATCGAGTATGAATATTCGTCACGTCCAAAATCGTCACATGGCGATCTATTTTTGGAAAAAATAAAGAACATTTTCAACTTAATTACCACTAAAAATGAGTCACTCTACTAATGAAAACTTTAGTTTATGTAGGGACCGAATCATATCGTGTCAAAATTTTGATTAATACACATTTAAACAAAAATGTTATCACTGAAATGCCCATAAAACGTCTGTTAACAGAAATGTTTTGAGTTCATGATTTTCTATATAGTAAAAGCTTCTGTAATGCTTCACTTTTATTTGAAATTACATGAATTCCTGTATGCTTCTAAATTAACAAGTGATTCGTGGTTCGCTTTGTGAATCGATACACACGAATCGTGGTTCGGATCGGATCGCCACTTGCTCAACGATCCACAGCCCTAATTTGTTGACTTTTAAAAGGATAGTACAGCCCAATGTGGGATCCATCACTAAGATATTATTTTAGACTATGAATCATAAGTATGTATATGTTCTTACTTTATAACGCCATTACAATATACCTATGATGAAAGAATCTAACAATTTTCCTCATGCTAAAGCATAGTATCTTTACCTCATAGCTGGTACCAGGCCCAGATTTTACAACATTGCTGGTACCACGCCTTGATGAGTGAAGAAGAGGTTTGTTCAAAGGGACATCACTCTTGCCATGCAAAATCATTCTAATAACATAAAGTTATCCATAGAATGAAATTATTTTTTTAGTTTTAGAAAATGTGAATATACATTAAATATTGTTCATTCATTGTAATTTCTCAGTTATCTGTTCTAGATAACAACAACTTGCAGCTTGACCTTAAAAATTTTGACCTGTGGCGATTGGTTTCGTTAGCATATCACTGGCTAGCTCATTGCCCTCTATTGGTGCCATCAATTTGATATCACATACTTTATTATAATATTTGTTGTGAGAAGGGTACCAGGGAATTAAGCACTAGGTTGCGATTTCCTTAGGAAAATGGCCTACGGTTTATTGCTAGTAACTGTGACTAAGTAAATCGGATATGAAAATGAATTGAAATCTTATTAGTGCATTAACAAACCCAGTATATATATATATATCAATTGTAGTGATCACATGACTTGTAAGTTATGCAAAACTTTAGGACTTTAAAACTATTAGGAAAGATATTGGAGTAGATTAGGGCTTGACTTGGGAAAAGGAATGGACTTAAAGGTAATTTGATAGGTTGAATACTTACGCAGGGAGGCATGGGAAGCTTTTAAAGCTGATGTGAACAAATTCAAGGACTTGTATGGGATAGCATGGGAACAGAATGGAAAGATGTAAAAAAGGAGTTGGAAAGGAAAGAAATAATATAAATAAGGTCCAGGACCAAGGGTTTGGTGTTAAAAGGGTTGTGTGGATAAGGTGTTAAGATAGAAAGATTCCACAGCTGGTTGGATCAGTATTTATAAAGGCTGGGAAATGTGTCCCTGCTCATGTAAATGGGAAGAAACAGCTTGTCTAGTGTCTGAAGTCACTGGAATGACCCAGATGCTTAAATAAAGGGATTGAAGGACAGTGGTTGATGATAATAGATAACATTCAGAATTCAAATATTTGGAGTTTTCCATGCGGTACAAACAAATTTTCACCATTACAAAGAAAAATAGGATTCAATCTGTGTTTTGTGCTTTTCAGCAATAATGTGTGATAAACTTTGTTTGTACCGCCCAGTGCATGGATGGAAAACCCCATGAATTGGAGTTCGGAATTAGGACTATTGAGTGAGAGTATATATGCTGTATTATCATGTATTGTATTACTGAGATCATTATTGTTATAAAATATTCCATTTATGTGTAATGTATGATAATGTAACATGAAAAATGATGAAAAACAATATACAGTTTAATATCAAATATTTGTTGTTTTTGTCTTTTATTTTATAATGATTGGTAACCAATGAATAAACACTTCCAGGGATAACCCTAGATATAGTATGTGGTAGAAATTTGCTCAAAATGCCATTACTGTCCAGTTAACTCAGACGTATGCACAAAAGTCTACTGATTGAGGGGTTGTGGGTTCGACTTCTTGGAATGGAATACTTGCTTGGAGCTTGGTCATTATATAATTTCTATGATCATTCTCTCTCCTAACACTGATTCTATATCATGTAGAGCAGTTGTCAAACTTGTCAGTCACTGACGTTAGTACTGGCCAAGTAACTGTTAACAGCTAAATCCAGTGATACAGCCTTTCCAGAAATGGTGAGTAGGTTAACTGACCATCGTGATATGATCTATACAATGTGTTGCTACGGAGCTAAACCAAACAAAAACAAACAAAAAAAACACTGAATATACAATCAATTAAATCTGTGAAATATTGTCTCTAGTATTGACCTATGGTAATTGATCTATTATCTTAAAATGTAACTAATGAGTTTATCAACAAACAATATCATACTCTCAGTCGACTATTGTAGAATATATGAGTAATTAGAAATTCTATATTTTAATGGAGGATGTTTGTTATAACAATACTTGTTTTGAGTAGATATTTATCAATGTTGAGTGAATGTTCAAATTGGTCAATCATTGATAAAGGCAATATGATTTAAAACTAAAAAGGATTGCTTAGTAAACATGGTATATATTCATGTTATCTTCCAAATGTAAACATACTACTGTTTTTTGTTGGCAAATTCTTACAACTGTCAAAAAAAATTGGGAATATCTAAATTTCATAGTTACTAATCATTTATCAGTATTTGATGTATTTAATACAATACAAGGTCTGTTAATGATTTTCACTAGCCCACTTAACATACACACACATAAAGTAACATAACATAGAACAGCATTGTGTAGCATAGCATAGTATAGGATAGCATAGCTCATCTTTGCATAACAAAGCTTATCTTTGCATAGAATAGGTTATCTTCCATGCATAGCTTATCTTTGCATATGATAGCTTATTTTTGCAAAGCATAGCTTATCTTTGCATAGTGTAGCTCATCTTTGCATAGCATAGCTTATCTTTGCATAGCATAGCTTATCTTTGCATAACATAGCTTATCTTTGCATAGCATAGCTTATCTTTGCATAGGATATCATAGCTTATCTTTGCATAGGATATCATAGCTTATCTTTGCACAGCATTGCTTAGCATAGCATAGCATAGCTTATCTTTGCATAGCATAGCTTATCTTTGCATAGCTTAACATAACATAGCATAGGTTATCTTTGCATAACATGGCATAGCTTATCTTTGCATATAGCATCGTAAAGGATAGCTAAGCTTAGCTTTGCATAGCATATAATAGCATTGTAAAGCATATCATAGCATAGGATATAAACACAAATTAACATGTAACATATTTATTAATTTAAACTTAAACTTAAACTTTTTCATTTGATTAAACGCCTATTTCTACATAACATATTCAATGGCGTTGTACAAAAATATAGATTATAAAAAATTAATAAGTAAAAACCCTCCACCATAAATACATAATGTATATACAATAACACAAAACAAAATAAAATTTATCACACATGATGTAATATAGGGTGCAAGTGTACATGTTTTATTATATCTACATCATTCAAAGTTCATGATCCTACTTAATTTTACATTTTTATCACTGATTTTACATTTTTTTTTATTTCATATTAAAAGTTGGTGTCCTGAACAGTATTACATGATGCTACTGTGAACCGGACATGTCCTGAACAGTGTAACATAACGCCACTGTTAACCAGACATTTCCTAAAGGTGTCGAAACATCACCTTTAAAGGGCTCTTAATACATCCTCAAAGGTGTCGAAACATCACCTTTAAAGGGACAATTTATTTAGGTTGTCATTGCAGTCTTGTGAAACAAGGTAGAAAATGACAGAGAGCGAGGCAATCCTCATTCTCACGTCATAATGCACTCACTCAATCACTTAGTATGTTTACCGTAATTGTAAGGTGAGGCATTTACTAACCATGTCAATTCTAGAATAGATCATAAAAATTAGAGAAATAGTGAGTTTTCAATCGTTTTTTGAAAACATCCAAAGTAGGCGATAATTTGATATCATCTGGTAGCCTATTCCATAGCATGGGGCCAACAGTACTAAAGCTCCTGTCACTGAATGTGTTTTTTTTCTTATTTGTTGGAACCAAAAAATTCAGGTCTTTGGATTTTGCAGATCTAAGACCAGATCTGCTTTGTAAAGGCTTTCTCAGAATTTCAGTCAGATATGCAGGTGCAGTTTCAGTAAAACAGTTGTACATGAAAGTACATATTTTAAAGTAGATTCTTGCTTTGACTGGTAACCAGTGCAGTGAATACAAAGCATCTTTTGAACTGTCAGATTTTTTTAGCCTTAATACCAGTTTTGCACACATGTTTTGAATTCGCTGAAATTTGCTAAGATCTAATTTAAGATCAAACTTACAATTCATTGGCAGCAAAAAAAATAATTATATAATAAAACAGAATTATTCTTAAGTCAAGAAAATTGTTCAGTGAAAACATACAACAGAAAATGGATCAAAAAGTAGTGTGTGAAACAGAAGCAGAGAAACATGTAGGTCTTCTTATAGGACAGTTTGGAGACACGATGTAACATTGTGATAACCTGAGGATGAGAGAATGGTAATTATAATATTGTCCAAGAACTATGTATAGACACTTCTGTATTTTCAACATCTGTCTGTAACTGTAGAGGACAATATTATTAATATAGACATATGTTAAAATTCAGAAGTTTTTATACATAGTTCTTGGACAGTCTTACAATTATAGACATTTCTCTTGGGTATAAAAATTATATTGAATATTATATACAATAAATTGACCTGAGACCAGAACATACCTGTGAGGTGTTTAATGTCGATCATATACAGTGCCGTCCAAACGTCCGTGAACAATTTTTTTAAGAATAGAAAATATACATTTACCTGTGAAAAATAAAACTCATTCGTCTGTGCAAAATCCATAGTCAACGTTAATTACTCAACGACGTTTCCACTGCACTAGACCTGGTGGTTTCCATGTGCTGTGGTAGTAACATAAGACACAAATGATAGAACTGTGATTTTTTAGGGTGACTAAAATGATAGAACTATATTTTTTCAAAGAGAATCAAAGTGGGGAACTATAATATTTTCTAAGCCGTTAAATAGTAAACAGGATTATATTGTTGAATTTAACTACTCACAACTTATAATTCAAACTATGTTACATGACTAAATCATAGGCGGATCCAAGGAGGGCGGACCCGGCATACGCCCCCCCATAAAATTGCCCAAGCAATGTATTTTTTATCATTAAATATGATATTTATTAGAAATACATGTCCAAAAAAATCGCACGCTACGCGTGCAACATAGCGTATATTAACAAACAATTCCTTCTAATTATTGTAAGATTTTAACATGATTCAGCGTCTTTTAGAAAATTATATGATGTACAAATGCTTTATATTGTATACTCTGGAAAAGGATAGCTGAGGCTCTGAAAATGTGCCTGAATCCCTTAGAATTAACCAAAACTAAGGAATTTCCCTGGCCGTCTGTAACCTGGTCCCCTGATCAGGGTTTTGCCTGGGCCACTCGGGGCCCTTACGCCCCTTGGAACCCCATTCGGCTTGTCCTTTTTACGCCTCTAACTAGAATTTTACGCCCCCTCTAACCAGAAATCCTGGATCCGCCTATGTAAATTTGAGTAATACAAATGTAGTAAAATTTTGCTGATACCCGGTATATGATAAGTTTTCTCAAAATTTTGTTTTGCCAAGAACTTTTGGAGGGTAGTGTATTGTCACTTTCAGGCTATATTGATTGTAAATAAATTTTTAACATGGTGATCAAAGTTAAACAAATTGTTAAACATCTACTGTTTGAAGTTACGCCTTTCATTGTTTACTTATATAGTAATATTACTGACGTACTGTTATAGATCGGAGGGAAATATCCACCAGGTTAGGTAAACAGAACTTGAAAGAAACGTGTATTTAGTATACATATTAAATACATATATACTTATAGGGGGTAATGGTAGGCTGAAGTGGATCGATTAACCGACATTTAAATTGCTTGTCCATGACATTTCAATGAACATCTCGGCAACTAATTCGAAAAACGGCTAGAGTGATTCTATAACTAGCCCGGCCATCGAGTTTTTTCCAAATACATGTACATGAAAACAGTTGTAATACATCGACTCGCACTGTGCTCAGCTAATATCGGTGCACTTATGTCAATATAAATGCAAAGGTGCGAAAACAGGAATCAACATTAAATTTTGGAAAAAAAAACCAGAAATGCCCCATGAATCATCTCGTTGTTTTGTAAATTTCAACAGTAATATGGTCGGTCACCAAAGCTCAAAAAGAACGCATCCCCTAGTGACGGAATTTGCCGAGGTTTAGCGATTGCACTACTGCTGGGGAATGATACGGATATAGGCAATGGGCAATTAAAAACAACTCGCCGATGGTCGAACAATTTACAGAATCATACACGAGGACTTGCAAATTATAGTATTAGGGTAGGTTTTAGCATAATGCGGAACTCAACATTCAAAAGACACCGACACGGATGGTGTAGCCGCTGAACCAAGCTTAATCTGTTTATGAATAATTGAAGTTTATCCAAATGAAAAAAAAACAGTAATTAGTGTTAAATCTTTAATTAACAAAACTATCAAACTCGTTTATGAACCCAGAGCTGATCAAAAATCGCGAAAGATCGGGGATCTAAATAGCTATCAGGAAACAAGAATGTGACAAATTGGCGATCTATAGAACTCATCAAAATTTCCTCACAAATCTTTAATCCAGCTCGCGTTATAGGATTGTAGCCGCGTTTATTGAATCAATTTAGTTTTACTATCAATTATTATAGTCTCTGTTGGGTCGTATAGTAAGGTATTGTACTAGACAATTATAGGCTATTCATTGCTTTTAGTTTAATTGCCTTTTAGCGAAATTTTAATCGAAGAGTATGGGACAATAATGTTCTGTATGGAAGTAATAAAACAATTGATTTTTGTTGACAGAAGTAGACAAGTTAAACAATCTGACAAATACCTGACAAATCTTCAATACTTGAAATACTGTTGGTTAATGATAACATGGCACAGTGTTTCCAAACTGTATCGTTACACCATAGCCTGTGATTTTGTATCAACTGAAACTGTCGCGTACATTAACCTCGCCGATTTAGATACTTGATATTTGTTCCATAAAACCCGAACATAAATACAGATATCTTTTTCATGGATCGTGAGTAATGAAGTACGGTAAGGAGTATTTAAATCAGCTGAATGCGCCACTGACAGTTGAATACAGTCTAACAATACTGGGTTTGTAATAAATTATACTCTATAGCTCGTTTAGGATAACTTGAGACAAAATACAATGCTGTCATTTTTATACACAGGTGGATTTAAGTTTAGTTCACGTAATTATTGACAATTATCAGTGTGTTTTTGATGTATTAAATTTAGTACGAGAACACACCTTCCACGCATTAAGACATGTTTAATGCTTTCATTACACAAAATAAGCTGACCTCCCTGTTTTATGTAATACCTAAGTCCTAAATATGTAAACAGACAGGGTCGTTTGTCTCAAGTTATCCTAAACGAGCTATAACACATTCTCGTTCCCATCGGTTATCAAAATGCTCGAGTTTTAAATAACCTCTGTGAATGAGAAAGACTTGATCACCGAGCATTGATTTTACATTGTATGTATGTAGGAGCATTTTTCCAGTGGAAGAACGCGCTTAGGGATTTAGAGGTACCGGGTTCAAACCCCACAAGAGGCACTGCTAATTTCCGTGAGCAAGAAATTAACTTGCGATTGCTTCACTTCACACAGGTATTAATGAGTACCTGTGAGGGTGGTATAATTCCACTTCGCCAATATGACAGCTGCACTAAGCGGAGTAAAAGACTATCCAGGGAAATTGATAAATTCAGTAACCCCACTGAATTAAATACACCCTTAAGTACTGCTGTACTCACGATCGATAAAAATAGGTATCCGCGTTTTGTGAAGGGATTATCGAACAAATAGTGCGCGTAAAGTTTGACCCGATCTGACCTTTCACATTTGCATCTAATAATTATCTACACACATCCCGACTAAATCAATACCACGCCTATTCTACAATTCGACACTTAACGTATACAAAATAAACAATCGATTTACATCGTATAATCCTCTCGGCCACTGTGTTATAGACACTAATTGTATGCTTTAATACATCGAGCTTTGACGATATACTCCGATCGGTATCGAGCATTAATACTACATTCGTATTCAATGTAATGAATATTATTGCATAAAGGTCAGATCGGGGTCAAACTTTACGAACAATATTGAATGTTTAAATCATCTAAATTAAAGTATTTGCACGTATACTCTCACGTGCAACGTTCGAAAGTTTCACTCGTTCACTTTCTGCGAAGTAACGCTAGAGTATCACTAAGCAGCGAATCGAGCGTGATATATTCATATCATATAGGCAGACAGGTCGAGATCGAGCCAGGAGGGGTGATAGTCGACCATAGTATCAGTGTGTGACAGTAAATCTGAAATTATTTTGATGCTCGGCTACAATAATGCACCATAATTCCTACATTAATATTATCGAACAATATTTTATGATGTTTTAAAACGCCGGATAGGAATCTCAACTGTTCCTTTGGCGGCTTGATTTCTCAATTAGATATATTTCTCCCAGGCCATTGATATTATTTCATACTTAATTGATCATATGTCACGCTTGTCATGGAACGGTTTGTAACAGGAAATGTTCTTTAATGGATGAAGTAATGTCATGACTTAACTGACCTTTTGTGTCTATTACTATACCATGGCACAATGTTGCATATATAGGGTATATGGTCACATGGTCATCAGTATGTTGTTTGTTGTTGTTGTAGAACACGTGACTAAAGACTCAATACAATTTATTTACAGTGATGGTTCAGGAAGAAGCTGATGTAAGGGGTACAATATTTAGAAGCTTCTGAAATTATAATCAGTAGATATTTTAATGTCTATGATTCTAATATGACTGGGTACATTCGTGTTTGAGTGGTTTGTTAAAACGGAAAATTATTCCTTGTTTTATGGGTAAGTTATATCACAGGAGCTTGACATTCTGTATCGAAGTTTGAAAGATTATCTCTTTCTTATTATCGTCTATTTTTTCTCAAATGTCAAGGTTTGAATAATTTCACGGTGACTGATTACACACTATCACAGTACCATGGGTGTAAAATAAAGAGCACGAAGTCACCGTGAAATTATTCATGTTTTGACAGTTGAGAAAAACGGACTGTATAAGAAGGAGAGAATCTTTCAAACTACAATACAGATTGTCAAGCTCCTGTGGTTATATACTATTTAACGTATGTACGTCACTGTATTCGAATATTTAATCTAATATTGACATCATGACATTGCCTGAATAGATTATTTATCGTTTTCTCATAATTGTTGGTTAACTTACAGGAGCTTAATAAGTCGTTTGGAAATATGTGTAAAAACTGAAAAATTATATCTAGAATATAAAAATAAATACATGTATGCATAGTGCTGTTCTTTAGCCCGCTAAAACGTAAGCACATGCATGTATTATTCGAAGATTATATATATTTCCAGCATTGCATTAAAATTCTACTAGAAGGATACTATAAGGAACATTACAATCGATTATCTAAATAGCATTCGGAACTACCTCGGCGATCTTCTACGCAGATCTTCGTGGATGATCGCCGAGGTAGTTCCGAATGTCTAAATAGTATATTTGGTGTGAATAATATTTAATAATATTTAGACCCTTTTCTTCTCAAATGAAGCATTTAAAACCACTTAAAAGGCATTTAAGCATTTACAAAAAAAATCGTAGAAACGCATTATTAGCGACAATCAGTGTTGTATATATAGCGAAACTTTACTGTACCATCAAACTACATATAATTGTTCTTTTCACTCTGAATATATGGACCACCATTCTTACAATGATAACGATGGGTGTGTCATCGTTTGTTCAGACAAACGTTTGTTCTATAAGTACAATAAATACATCTGACCCTAGGATTTCAAATAAAAAACAGCTATGATAGTCAATTATCATCACAAATATATCAAAGTTTTCATTATTTACAATGTAAATAACAGTTTTATATCATGAGTAGTTGTGTCCATTTTAATCCATAGATATGATACAATCACACGGGTGTTCTTTCTTTTTATTTGTACTTTAGTACTTCAAAACTGCCGTCTTATTGTCTGGTCATATACTTCATTGTTACAATAAGAATGATATTAAAATGTACGTGATGTTAGCTTATGTAAATATACTGTTTTATATCTATGGTTTTTATATTGGCGGGGTCAATATGAGGCGGTTCCGACGTCGACCTCTAAAACCACCAATATAAAACGGACGCCAATATTAAGACGTATACAGTAGTTATTTCTGTTAGATTTTCTATCACAATATAGCATTGTAACTTAGGAAAAAAGAAATTCCATTAAACTAATGATTATCTAAGTAAATTTTCTAAATACGTACATATTCGTACTTACTTGACCACGTATACAATTGTCCTATAACTTATTTAGGTTAAATTTTACGTTTAAAACATTTTGGTCTGTAGCTAGATTAATGATGTCCTTAATTTTCTGTATTCAGCGTGTTGCTTCCGTTCTGGTCTTTTTGTTAGGTTTAACGCCGTAGCAATACATTGTATAGGTTATATCACGGCGGTCAGTCCACCTACTCATTGTTCCTGGAAAGGCAAAATCTCTGGATTCAGCTGTTAACCAACTACTAGGCGCATACTTCCGTCCGTAACTGACTACTGCCCTACATAATTTAGAATTAGAGGTAGACTGGAGAACGGCCGTAGAAAACTATTTCATGACCGAGCTTCACGAAAGTTTGTCCCGCCGGGAATCGAACCTACGACCCGTCGATCAGTAGATTTGGCGCAACCGACTGAGCTAGCCGGGCGGGCGCTTTTCTGATCTTACCTGATCTGGCCTGACATAATCTGATCTGTTTTAGTTCTGATTTGTTTTGCTTTCTTCTCTGATCAGTTTTGCATTGTTCTCTGTT
Source organism: Mactra quadrangularis (assembly GCA_025267735.1). Classification (NCBI taxonomy): domain Eukaryota; kingdom Metazoa; phylum Mollusca; class Bivalvia; order Venerida; family Mactridae; genus Mactra; species Mactra quadrangularis. The sequence goes on from CM046309.1 coordinate 12,404,209, forward strand.
CTTTTTTGTTCTGATATGATTTTTTCTGTTCTTTATTTATTCTATTCTGCTTTACATAGTTATCTGTTTTGTTATATTCTATTTTATACTGTTCTGTTCTGTACTCTGGCCCGCGCTGAGTTGCTTTTTCAGATTTATTCTGTTATGATCACAACTCACATATTCTCCTTATATATATATGATAATATAAATAGATTATAAACTGTCCATAAAATGATTGCGAATACAATGTACTTACTTTTAATCGCTCAAATTATATTTTAACAATAATGGAACTGTTAAGAAATTCTTTATAATTATAATTTACCAGCTGTTTTATGATATGCAGCTATTCAACAACATCAATTTCAACAGTTTAAAGCACTTGACAGGTACACATTCACAGCTTTTAACTTTAATACGAATGTTTTCTAAAACTATCAAAATTGTATGGAAATATTTTTTGGAAGCAGGAAAGCAGTGTTCTGATAATGACAATTTTAGTGCAAATTGACATACAACTACAAATGATGGTGTTTCATGTAGTAAATATCTACTCCGTATGTCACGGTACAGGCACTTCAGTGCATTTTTGTGACTTTTATTGTATATTTCTTGCAACATATAGGTAAGTTTGTCTTGAAATAATTAGAATTAAATTTTTGACACAATTGCATGTGGACACTTAATTGTATTTTGAAATTATAGAAAAAATAAACAAAACCTGTGAACTAGTACCTTTAATTTAAAAAAAAATGCGCACACTGACATATTCAATTAGAGCAATGCCGTAGCCACTTTTATTGCTGCTTGATTTGAAAATCGATTATTTAATCAATTGCAATTTCATAAATGCTTATGAAAGCATAGTTTACAACAGAACAATACCAAGCTTTCATATGGTCATTACTTATATTGTAATTTATTATTTTAAAGGTGTTTATCTGAACATTATTCATTCGTGTATCGTGGAGACACTTTAGATCTATGTAAACAGTTGATCTTGCCGTTGATAACAATTTAATAATAAAAAGCTACGTGGATCGATCCAACCTTTGAGAAATGTTTGAGAAATGAACTTTCCTTCACGTTCAACTTGTAAATCCCGGATTAAATTTTCTTTTCATTAATTTACTTTGTCAAAATAACAATCAACGGGTCACTCCGTTAACATAAATATTGGCGGATATTAACAAAGCAAAAAATATGGATACCATTTTATTGTAAGTATATAAAATACATTTTCATTGTTAAGTGTTACTTCGTATTATATCAATATTTATATAAATGATTTTGTTTTGTTCTTTGACGTGTGTTGTATGTTGATATAACATGATTGTATAACAAAATAGATTTTTATACTTATCTGTTAAATTAACAGTTAAAAGTGCGGTTTGGATTAATGGCTGCTTCCATGTTCATGTTCAGCTGACTTTACAATTTTGTACGATAGCCTCTAGTCATTGAACTCACATTCAAGCAAGCAACCCTAGCAGTGCCTAATTATACCTTGGTAAAGTGGAGCAACTATAAGTAAATATCTTGCTTAAGGAAATTAGAACTGTCCGTTGTAGGATTTGAACCCGATGCTTCTAGATCTTTAAGCGCACGTCCTATCACCTATACATTTTTTTTCGGCATTTGCAATGAAGTACCGACAGTTCATTCGAATGGCTGGTCTCACCTTTTGATTTTTGTCCTTACGGAACATAAACAAAATTACTGTTACAGTTTATCACGCGAGTGTTAGGTCAACAGGGACAATATTGAACCACAGCAGCATATAATAAAAACTAGACTATATTTTAACAATACAGTATATAAGGATATACGCTTGAAATTGGTCGTAATAGAACGATATACGACTGAAATCGGACGTAAGACGCTTGATAATACGGACCCCATGTTCTTGCACCACATGAACGTCTAGTTCATAGTATTAAATTTTGTAGTTAAATGTTCTGACAAATGCGGATCATGGCCTGCATTATTTTAAGTCTTCGAAATACAAATTTTACGGCAATGTAATAATAAGTAATAAATCATTGAATTGCAAAATGCTACTTTCTATAAACGACCAAAGATTTCGTTATCACTTTGCATGCCAATGTCTTCACCACCTACTTTGATTACAGGATCTATAATATATAATGTCTTGATTACAAACCAACTTATGAATACCCAGAGCTGCAACTACTTCTACTCAGCATTGTCTGTAGCAAATTCGTGGTTAATTCGTGCCCATCCAAAACTCCATGCAGTTATTATTTCGTCTTATTGATGGAAAGCACCCCCTGTGAGAACTTTGTACTCATCCGTGAACATGATTCACTTTGTACTGCTTTTTTATATGATTGAGAAAAACCCTCCTCGGATAGCAACCCACATTGCTCATTCTATATCATTTTTGTCTGTACACTTCCGGTACCAGCTTTTATCATTGTGTGACTATGACATGACCATCTGAGGTCCGTTCAACAATGTGAGCGCTCGGGGCGACATCGAGCACTCTCGTTCTGAACGCGGGGCCCGCGCGTGTGCTCGCCATCAAAGATGGCGCCTGGAAAAAATTAAATTTTCATCTGAAAGAGTTTTCCATGAAAAGTGGGACGCAAACTTGTGTGTTATTTGTTCTACATAACATATCCACGCAATGCATATAATATAATTTATTTGGTACAGTAAATTGCATCGTAATGATTAAAAAATGATAAAAAATGTGAAAGATCTCATGTATCAGCAGAAATAATCCCCCCTCTATTTTCAATAATGTGCTGTTTGACGGCATCTTGGATTTTACAGCAAGCGCTTGCAGTCGTTCAATAGCCTAACAATTCGCGAAGCAGTCGCTCGCTCGAGCGCTCGAGCGTTCGCATTGTTAAAAGGCACCTATGTTCATATAGACTGTAGAATAGTTTTCCCAAACAACGAGTTCTCCGTATGTTCTACCTCACAAAAAGTGTTATCTGAATAACTTTATCACACTGGCTGTTTACTTATGCATTTATCCATTAACTGTTTCAATGCATTTAAATATATATATCCCGGATATTAGCGTTCCAGAAATGTCAAAACTTCATGGAAGGTTCTGACAGTGATGACGTCATGGAAAGATAAACATTGTTTAAAGTGTCAATTACTTATTGCAATAACCATATCTACTGACAGTTGAAGCTAAAATTATGTCACATTAGATTGCATGAATGCATTTATTTTCATTTTACAAACGTCATTTATTATTGACTACCTTTCTACACTAGATCTGAAGCGTGTTCAGTAACGACTGTTAGCGAACGTTACGGGTACGGGATAACTCAACCCGAAGACAACTCAACCCGTAGATAACTCAACTCAAAGTTGGACAACTCAACCCGTTAGTAGCGATAGTGAAAGAGCGAAAATAGACCCGCTTAGATAAATGTATGCAATATTAATAGAAAAAATAGAAGTAATAGAAACAAGAGCAGTCCACGGACAGCGCGCTCGACTATACCAGGTATTCGTGTAAACGACAGCAACAACCAATCAAAACTTATGCTGGAGTTATGCAACTTAGTATTTGACCTTCATTCCTAACCCCGTTGACATGTGCAAAGTTTCAAGTAAATCCCTTCAGTAGGTTCAAAAATAAAATGTTCCACCAAACATTTTAACAAAAAAATTCTAAGTATTAGAGGGCCATAATCCAGTCAAAAATCTTGCTAGAGTTATGCAACTTGGTATTTGTCGTCAATTAGTACCCCCGTATACAGGTGTGAAGTTTCAAGTGAATCCCTTCAGTAGTAAAGTATAAAAGGGCCATAATTCAGTCCAAATTCATTCAAGAGTTATGTAACTTGGTATTTGAACTCCAATGGTAACCCCGTAAACACAAATAAAGTATTTTAGTGAATCCCTCCAGTACTTGCAAAGATATAAAAGATACAAAAATGTTGCACCTAAAAACTTAACCAAAAAGTGCTACGCCGACGCACAGCTGAGTAGGATAGCCCCACTATTCTCCGAATAGTCGAGCTAAAAATGCTCCAATCGCGTATCATTTATCTGGGTGTGACCAATTCACTATGGCACAAGGTCCATCGACAAAGCTCGCACCCATTTGGCTAAACTTTGTGATAGGCAGGAAGATCCCTATTAGAATGTTGGGTCCTTAAGTCCCTACTTAAAGGGTACCAAGGTAGGGGCCTCAGCCACAGCGGCTAGAAGTCTTTTTCAAACAGGGATGGTCCGTGGAGATTACCTGGAGTTCTGGACGCTAGAAATTGAACAGAAACCTTGTCCTAGGTTTTAAAGGCTTTAATCAAGATGTCCTATTCAATTCACGAGACATTTTAAAGAGAAATTGAAGTGCTAGAAACCGTACAAAATGCAAGATTAAATAGAGCTGTGTTTTGATTACGACATGTGAGACCCATTTAATGCACGTAAATTTGAATATAATTATTCTAAAACAAATTTACCTGATTTATTTTACATAGAGATGACAGGCCCCTTTAAATGAGAGCCTAAATTGAACATCTTTCTTTTTTTATGTACGTTAAATAAATATCCACAAATATGTCTGAATGTTATAAGACTTCTGTTCTCTCTTGAGCCACAGGCCACAGTTTCACAACAAACACACTTAAGTACAAACTCAATAACAGATTCAAGTGTTTTTAGTCTCTAAATAGCATGTCAATTCAGTTGGAATGTCTGTGACTAGATGATCATAATAATGAAAATATATAAAATGTTTCAACATAAAATATCGTGGGTTTTATCATAAACTTAAATCCACAAACTAAGATTTCATTTAAGACTAAACTCAACCCTTCACTAACAGATTCAAATCAATACAGTTGAATTAAAACCTTATTCAAACGTGTTTGTCAGTTTCATTTTGTATAAAATGACTTTAAACAACTTTTTTAGTTTCTAATGTTCATATTGGTGTTGCAATATTGACTAAATTAGCAAAATTAATGATCAAAATAAAAAAACGAGTTTGGGTACAAAGTTGAGTTTTTCCGTGAAACGGGGATGATAGAACGCTCATTAGAAAGGCCGCTCAAAACGTTATAATTAAAAACAACGATGGAGTGGACGTGGCTGAGTGATAACCAAGGTTTGGTAATCATTAGACAGCCAGCTCCGCGTTGGTTCAAATCCCATCCAAAACCTATCCCGTTGTTTCCTAAAGCATAAAACTTTATCCTGCTAGCTCAGTACTGGGGGGCCAGGAAGCAGACTCTAAAGTGTCATTCGGAACATCTCGACCATTCATTGAATAAATAATCTCGTAGGGATTCGTGGGGGCCCACCAATAATACATTTAAACAATTACAAATAACTCAAATAAACAGCAGATCATCCTGAATACTGCTAGACGATATTGAACTTTTCAACAACAAATTCAATTTGTGTCAATTTGTTAATACACGTATATATACAATGTAGCTCAGTGCATCTATATAGACATGAGTGTGCTCTTTTTTTCTTAGTCTTAGTGATATATGTTTTCACATATGTTGTGAATTATATCACGCTATTTATATATTTATTATGCTTTTCTCTGTAAATTTCTATGTATTTTGTATTATTATATGCTCTCCAGCTTGGAGGAAATAAAAGTAAAAGTAAAGTAAAAGTTATACATTTGACAATTTATTGTTCTGTGGATTTGATTGAATCGTGTATTTCAACTTGATGGACAAAAATTAAGACATTTTACAAACCTCAATCGATCGTGGATTTGTTTACTTCAACACCGGTCAGAGCATTTTGTTTGAGAATGTTACGCAAATGTAATTCCAAAATGGCGTCTAAATATGTCCGAGGTTATTCATAGTGAATGGCCGAGGAGTTCCGAGTGTCGAAAATGTTAATGACATGTCAAACAGGGGATTCCTGATCAGAAATGTTTACCCCGATTAGAAATAGAGGCAGCTTTCACCTTTATAGTAGTGTTGTATAATAATACTGTATTATAGTTACTTAATATTGATACAGACACCTGTGGTTTGTGATTAAATACATTTAATGTACATGTCTCTCTGTGTAGTCAAAACAGTAGTGTTACCATATTTGGGAGGAAAATCAAGTTTTCCCTCGTCTGTAAAAGAAGTTTTATTTTATTTTTATTTTTTGTTGAGTTTTACGCCGTAGCAACACATTGTATAGGTCATATAACGGCGGTCAGTAAACCTACTCACTTCTCCTGGAAAGGCTAAATATCTGGATTTAGCTGTTAACCAACTACTAAGCGCATACTTTTGTCAGTGACTGACAACTGCCCTACATAATTAAAAATCATTTGTACGAGGGAGAATGGCCGTGAAATTATTTCATGACCAAGCTCCACGAAAGAATGCCCCGCCCGGGAATCGAACCCACGACCCCTCGCTCAGAGACTTGCGTCCTACCAACTGAGCTAGCCGGGCGGCAAAGAAGTTTTATTCTTAATACAAACTATATTAGATTTCATTGCTACAATCTCTATCTCTATCGCCATTTGCTGTTGTTCTTCTTCTAGTATTGCGTAGGATCCCATCAGGTGATAGTCGCACGGATTTGTTAACATAGGTCAATGAAAGCGACACATCCGTAAACATTTAAAATCACTCATATAACAACCCAGTTTAGCAGCGTGTTCAATTACCCCGAACGTTCTAAAACGTTCCGTAACGTTAAGTTCGAGACAACTCAACCCAAGAAAATTCAATACCTCATTAACGGTTTGAGTTGTCCCAACTTTGGCTTGAGTTATCACGGGTTGAGTTGTCTACGGTTTGAGTTGTCCCGTATCCGTAACGTTCGCTAACAGTCGTTACTGAACACGCTGCAAGTGTGCTGAATAATGATGCATTAAAGACGTCGATGGTGCTGGTGTTTGCGTCTTCTTGCTATTATCTTATTGATAAAAGATCGTTTCTTTAAAGGAATTGCAAGGCAAAAGTTCAACTCCATATTTCCTGATTTTGAATTATATCTTTTTTATAACTGTGAATGCAACAGACACACTGTTACATTACTCAGAAAAATATTTCTACTAGAGCTTGTTATTATGCAACATTAGTATAATTCTTTTAAAAAGATATCCAAAACCACCTAAGAAATGTTGAAAAGGCCAGAAGCGACTAATGAAAATATTTAATTTCAGCAAGTACGACTTATAACAAATCTATAAATAGCTTGGTGATTTCCTCAGTATCCTACTTTCGTTTTCAACAATGAGTATGCCACATGTTTTAATTCGTTCAGTTGAATGTTATAAGTGACAAATGTTATTAGTAAGTGATTTCTTACGTTCTTAATATTGTTTTAAAGGCTAAACTTGGTTCTATACTTTTGGCACAGTCATTTGCCTGTATACCCCTTTAAAATAATATCGAATAATGATTCATTTGTGTCTCATAAAGCGAGATAAGAGCCTGACACTAATAACTTTCATCTTTGCAGGGCTACCAGCATCAGTAATCTATTCCCCTGAATCGCCATTTTTCCTAGCGAAGCTCAATATACAAATCACTAGTCCCAGCAGTGACAGCTCTTGAAAGAAGTTAACATGCAATACATTCTTGGTTATGTCAGGTTTCAGTCCGCCATTATGTTGTAATCTATAAAACACACCTCTTTTCTCTGTTGTAACAGGGATTTTGTATAACATAAATCAAGTTTTTAAGCACTGGAATAGTTTGTACAGCCTGCTTCAGCCAGTTATAGACAGTGACGATCGTGAAAATTAAAAAAAAACACTTCGTTACAAATCCCTGTCATATAGAATCCCTGGTTGTAAGGAGCTCTCCGTAGAAAGTTACTTAAGAAAATGAGAGTTTCTTAGCGTATATGGCAACCGCTGAGCGTATTGAAATGACATTAATCATTATGGGTTAGTTCTTAATTTAATATACTTTCAGAAATATTTATGATTGCATTTAATTGCGTAATTGACATGAATCTTATAATAAGGTGTTCTGTATATAAACACCTGTTTCTAATAAATCTAAATTTCAAAACACATACGGCTTGGCTGTGACCATGGCATAGCAAAATAATGATTTTAAGATAATTGCGCCATTAATATATTTGATATATTATTTATATATGCATATACATTATAATTTAGACTTGAATTTTAACTTCATATATTTTTTCGATTTGACTAGAAAATAACTCTATTCTTATATAAATCAATTTATGTTTGAAATTTAACTTCATATATATATTTTTGTTCGATTTGATTTTAAATCAACTTTATTTTTAAATAAATCAAGGACATACTTTTTGTGATATTGTATCGGTAATTGTCGCTACAACCTTCATAGATATTTATCAAAAACATGTGCGGGTTATACCAAAAGACATGACACATGCTACAGAAGTGAGTAACAATTTCTTGTCTATAATTCTTTAATAATGAGTCCAACAACTAACGAATGCCAATCTTTATATACTGTGTTTGCTCTATATTCAGTAGATCAGTGAGATTAAGTAAGATTAATTTATAAAGCCAATTGGCGCTATGATTATTTCTTCAATTGTGTAAAATAACCTTGGGAAGCTTTTATATTAACCTTACATGAATCAATTCTCAAGTGGAGTCATTTAATGCACTTTTAATACTGAATACATAAAATTTTACTTCATATTTCAAGTACGTATACGACAATCACTTCATAACGTATACTAGTTAGGGCTGTGGATCGTTGAGCAAGTGGCGGTCCGATCGGAACCACGATTCATGTGTAGCGATTCACGAATCGAACCACGAACTACATGTTAATGGAAAAGCATACAGAAATCCATGTAATAACAAATAAGTGAAAAATTATAGAAGCTTTTACTCTAGGGGAAACCATGTACTCCAAACACTACTAACATACTATTGATGGGCATTTTCAGTGATAACATTTTTGTTCAAATGTGTATCAATTGAAATTCTGACAATGAATAATTCGGTCCCTACATATATTAAAGTTTTCATTAGTCGTGCAACTCGTTTTAGTGGTAATTATGCTAAAAATGTTCTTTCATTTATTTTTCAAAACTAGATCGCGATCCGACGATTTCGGACGTGACGAATATTCGTACTCGATTTTCCGCTCGAGATTGCGAATATCCGAGTACTCGGATACTCTCCGCAGCCCTAATACTAGTAGTCATTGCGGACATCAACGTCTCGTGAAACATCGGGTAGTTTCGTATGTTTGGTATTTGAATCATGTGAAAAAAAATATATTCACCCTTGTTAGTGCCCGAGTATTTCTGCATTTTAAAGTCTTCAGACTCAATGTGTCATTCGAAACAGTGATATCTATGTAAAATTAAACCAATGAACGTATCCATAGACGGTGACTACATTTTAATGTATTAATATCGAATCATGATCCAAACGTTCGGTTATCCGGACTCCGGTTGACATCCCTAATTAAAATATTCACTCTCACTATTGTATATAGCATCATTTACTTTTTTCTACTTACATACTACTACGTTTACTGTTGTTTTTTTCTTATTATTTTATTTGTTCACTTTATATATGTTTGTAATTACTTTGTAAGTCTTCAAAAGAAAGAGACAGTAAAGATATATACTTAATGAAACTTCAAAACCGGTTTTGCATTGATAAAGAAACATGGAAACTATGCAACCAGACGAAATATGGTCCTATACACATTTCCATTATCGATCAAACACAATTGTTGAGAAATAAATCCTAAAATATGGAAATCGAAGTTTCGTTAAGAATATATTCTATATAAGGAAAGTATAAATTACAAATGTTACTATATAAATTTGTTTGTTTGTTGGGTTTAACACCGTAGCAACACATTGTATAGGTCATATAACGGCGGTCAGTCAACCTACTCAATATTCCTGGAAAGGCTAAATCTCTGCATTTAGCTGTTAACAAACTATTCAGCGCATACTTTCGTCAGTGACTGACAACTGCCCTGCATAATTAAAAATCATTAGTAGGAGGGAGAATGGCCGTAGAAATAATTTTATGACCAAGCTTAACGAAAGTATGCCCCGCCTGGGAATCGAACCCACGATCCCTCAATCAGTAGACTTGCGTGCTACCAACTGAGCTAGCCGGGCGGCTAAACCATGTAAGTAGAATTATATAAGTAGAATTATGTAACAACACTTATACAGTCATTCAAAGAGTAGTACGTCGATACATAGGTAATTGGTCTAATAAGGGACTTTAGTCAGTTATTCCCCTTGTATACTCTTCAAAATAGGTAGGTCTTATTACTTGGATTACTCGGATTTTACCCTTACTTTTCAATGTTAATCCGCAAATTTAATATTAAATTACTTTTTTGTATATCATATCATTTAATTTGTTTGAACTTTAAGCTAATTAATTTTAAATTAAAGAACTATCAAAATTCCATCACTTCTGTTAATATCTTCATTAACAAGAAAGATATTAGATGAAATATTTTGTTACTCTTACATAGGAATTCAATGATAAAATCTGAGTATTCCAACTGTAAGGACCTACTTACCAATTGGATTGCTTCAGATTATATCAGGGAAAGATAACTGACTAAAGTACCTAATCTAATGAACAATCCACATTGTTCGAATTTTCCATGTCGTTTAAAGAGACACGATCTGAAGTATCTAAAACATGGTGTATATGTTCATTAATGAAAAAACCAATAATTACGTTCCCCTTTTGAAATGAAAATTACAATGTCAATATTTGAATTCTTTATTATAAATATGTTGATATATACCTCATAAGTGAGAGTAACGTATTTTTATTTCACTGTACATAGTCAGTTAAACTGGTAGCTTTGAAGTTATTTCAGTTTTTTTATTCTTTAATCAACTTGGAATTGGGCTTCTGGACTTAATATTTTCATTAATTATTGTAGGTATGGAACATTTAAACTAATTACAAATGTACACGGAATTTATCCGGATCTTGAGATATTGATTTCGTTCATTAAATTTCTAGTATGTCGATTATTAAACTGTATAAAAAGTATGCGTTAAATTAACTTAATATTTTTATAATCAATGAGTATAAGCTAATATTTGTCTTTTGTTCTTTTTTATCTATTTGATTAGACTGAGTGGGTTTTATTCTGAAATTACAACTGAATAATATTGCATTACATAACAATTATCTATCAATCAAGGTACGGCAGAGAAATTGTTTCAATTCAATTTTTCATTTGTTTTATTTTTCATTATGGCATTTTTACATATTTGTTACCACAAAAGGTAAAGGCTACATAGAGTATACGCCTATAGATTGCAAATGAAATTAACTAGGAATAAGTAATTTTTTTTGTCTGTTAAACTTACAATTAGTCATTTTTTTTCAATAATTATTCGTAAAACATTTCTTAATATTTGAATCATGGGTGACCGGCACAGATCCAATTCAAAACACTTCATGTATTTATAGTGTTTTACTGAGAACCGTTCCGACCGCATACGGTTTAAACAGGTTTTGATATAAGTGCATATTCATATAGTGCGTTTATACAATGTTCGAACCTAACAACATACAATAATCACTTTTGACAGGATCTTTTTTCAAGTACTTTATTGCCGAGATAAATAAATATAATTGTTGGCTATTGTTGAAAAATAAAGGTTAATTAAATGTATAGAATATTTTTCATAATGTACATGTATTCTTAAATTCGCTTAAACTGTAAGCGGCGCTTACATTTACCCATGGACCCTATACATGTTAATAAAGGGTCCTTGATTTACCCCGCTGATTTTAATATTCGATACAGTACTCACGATCGATTTAAATCAGTGGGATTAATGAATATGCCACTAATAGTTGAATAAGATTTAAACTTGATTAACTACAAGCGTTCTTCACCAATTTGGACAGTTACTTCTTACATGAAATCGATATGAACTTTTGATGGTAAAACCCAGTAACAATGTCTAGGTAAACTGTCATCAGTACATGAATTGGATTGTTTAATTAGGCTTCTATCTGAATTTTGCTCTACTTCAACTTCAAGCAATTTCAGTAGGGCACATACCTATGTTCATGTACTTTTAACATCACTATGTATCTAGAAGACTTTAGTAACCCATTTCCGTCATATAAAAATCTAATACCGTCTCAAACTATTAATTCTATTGAACTTGTGATACATAAGTAGTTCATTTATTTACTGAGTACCTCATAGTAAATTATGTTAAGGTCTTAGTTCCCTTACTTTAAACCTTTTCACTGTCGATCGATGACTTATTTTGAAAAACATGTTTGTTTGTTTGTTTTGTTGGGTTTAACGCCGTAGCAACACATTGTATAGGTCATATAACGGCGGTCAGTCAACCCACTCACTCCTCCTGGAAAGGCTAAATCTCTGGATTTAAATAGCTGTTAACTAACTACTAAGCGCATACTTTCGTCAGTGACTGACAACTGCCCTACATAATTAAAATCATTGGTAGGAGGGAGAATGGCCGTAGAAATAATTTCATGACCAAACTCCACGAAAGTATGCCCCGCCCGGGAATCGAACCCACGACCCCTTGATCAGTAGATTTGCGTGCTACCAACTGAGCTAGCCGGGCGGCTGAAAAGAATATAAATGCAACGAATTTGAATTTCTAGACCTTTTACTATTCCAGATACTATAAACTTTTAACGAACAAAAATTATTAATAGCTCTAAGTGCGGAAGAAGCAGTGGTCCAGTGGTAGGACGCGTTTAGAGATCGAGAGGTTCCGGATTTGAAACCCACTAAGGACACCGCTTATTTCTTTGAGCTAGAAATTTACCTACTGTGTAATGGGTACTGTGTGGGACCACCTATACCTAAAAGGGATTTAAATAATCAAGGGTTATCGCACAGAATTGTAAAGTTGTCTGAACATGTACATGGGAGTAGGCATTAAACAGCAATGTAACTTTTAATTGTTTCGTTCATATAAAGGAAGATCATTGAACGCTTTCGTAAGTACTAATTACTTAAATACTCAATTAAATAAATATGCTTAAAATACTGTTAAGTAACTTGTAAGTAATTTCACATTTAATTAATTCATTAACTCATACCAACAATAATAAAACAGTCACCATGGGCGATTTGCTTTCAGCATATCGTTGCGTATCGCTTTGTGTCCTGGTACCCTTCTTATGCCGAAAGAAATAAGTATGTGATATCAATTTTGGGTAACAGGGGCAAAGCGCTAGGTAGCGATACGCTTAGGCAACTCGCCCCATACTTTCTACAATGTGGGCTGTCAGCTAGAAGAGTTACAAACATTCTGAGCAGAAGACCTTAATGTTCACGATCTTTTCATCTTTTGATATTATTTAACATTTATTACAAATATGTTATAATTTAGTTATATAAGTGTATAAATCACCATTCATCACACAGTAGGATTAATGTAATATAATTTAGGATGATAAGCTAATTATAGTTGATTAAACTTGATAATTGAATTACATTGAAACCTTCCACAATTGCCATCTGTCAATACCAGACACCACATATCCATCAACAGTCAGCTTTCAATATCAGCCCCTCCCAATTACAATCATTGGCGGTCAACAGGGTTATGAGTGAAATACAATAATTTTGAATCGGACCCATGCCGGCCACCTCTCAGTTAAATCCACTCCCATTTAATGGTCACTTCGCATCTACTGATTGTCCTCAACAACAATCATTTTCTAATCGCAGCTATATTTCAACGACCGGTCATCTCTCTACAACAACAGCCTTCAGCAGCCTTCTTCAACAAAATGCCACTTTTCAGTAAAGTCAACGTTCATAAACAGACACCTTAAGTTACGACCACCTCGCATTCAATCCTCTCGTACACTCTCCCGTGTAAATGACCCTCCGAACTACGGTTGCCTTTCTACATGTGTAACAATCAGATTAGCATAGTTCCAATACCGGTTGTTTTAAAAGGTTATAGTTCTATTTTATTAAACTGTCACAACTTGAATAATTACACGGTCGCTGAATGTGTTATGATTCAACTTCTTTTTAACCACTGAGCCACCGATCCATATTAATTATTGATGATCTAACTATATATGCAGCATTTTTGAATATTGGGGAAATGACAAGTTCGAAAGGAGTTGAAAAATAACAGATTCAGTGACCGTGTAATTATCTAAGTTGTGACAGGTTATTAAAATACAACGTATACATGTACTCCATTTCGTTTTTCAATTATTTCACTCACTGAATTATAATTTGTATTATTGTGAAATATTGGTATTAATGTTATTATATTGGTTTATTATTATAAGAGATTTGGTACGGTATATTATATTATACATTTCTGTCTATGGATTGTAGTCTGTAGTTTTCATGTATTCTACATTGTATTTACTGTACAGCTGAAATTTCTGAATTTAGAGTTGATAGTTGATTATCCCAGTCTACGTATGCATTATATACAGTAACTGTACAACAAAACTAACATCTAATATATATATATAACCAGCCTACATTTGACTTAGGGCCTACTCGTATAAAGACATATTAAAAATCATACAGAATGTACTAAAATTTCACATTTGCATGTATTAGTTGTAATTATGAACTTTTATATTATCTTACTTGCTGCTTGCATAATTATTATTATTTCGTCTGTAGTAATAATTTTATTATAGATCTGTATGCTTTCCACATTGTATATAATACTTGTTAGTATTTGAATGAATTTCTCTTATGTTCAGCCATAAGTACTGAGGATTGTTTTGCTATTTAATTAACGGTATACATGTTTGCACTCTTAACCTGATTCAAAGTGTATAAAGCTTTATCCGTGGTGCATTCAACAATGCGAGCGCTTGAGCGAGCGCCTGCTACGCTGCTACTACTTAGGCTATTGAACGACTGCAAGCACTCGCTGAAAAATCCAAGATGGCGTCAAACAGCACATTATTTAAAATAGCGGATGGGGGAACAATTATATCTGCTGATACATGAGATCTTTCACATTTTTATCATATATGAATCATAATGATACAATTTACTGTACCAAATAAATTCTATAATATGCATTGCGTGGATATATGTGGAACAAGTAGCAAACAAGTTTGCGTCCCACTTTTCAGGGATAATTCTTTGAGATAAAAATTTAAAATTTTCCAGTCACCATCTTTGATATCTAAGCGAAACACCTGTGAAGCTGAATCGCGAGCGCTCGCGAGCGCTCGCGCGGGCGCCCGCGTTCAGAACGATAGCGCTCGATGTCGCACCGAGCGCTCGCATTGTTGAACGCATCTCAGATGATATGAGTATACTACTTGATATGATTATTTGTACAGTTATGGTCCACTATTTGAACCATCAAAATAATTGGTCTTTACAACGGAATGGGCTTAATATAGCGGCATTTTTATTTCCAAATTATGCATTTAAACCCCTCGGAAATCTTTAAAATATCGCATGTTTTTGCACTAGCCAATGTGGTATTTGCGGTTGAACCTAACTGTAAATATCATTACTGTACAGTGGTAATATCATTTCAAAAGCCTTACTCGAGATCTGTAGCCTGCTCAATTACCCTAAACGTTCCAATAAGTTCCGTAACGATACATTCGGAACTCATCGGCCATTCGCTGCGAATAATATAATCCAATGAACCTAGACGCTATTTTGAAACTATCGGTGTTGAAGTAAACACATATACGATCGTTAAGGCAATGAGTGATGTTTCAAAATTTATGGACCAAAAACGAAACATCACTCATTGCTTAAACGATCATATATGTGTTTACTTCAACACCGGTAGTTTCAAAATAGCGTCTAGGTATGGCCGAGATTATTTGCAGCGAATGGCCATGGAGTTCCGAATGTATCGTTACGGAACGTTTAGGAACATTCAGGGTAATTGAACACGTTGCAGGTCTAACTTAAGTATACGTCGATTCTTTGCCTATGCTAATATGTTCCGTAAAGTTCATGTATATGGAAGACCAATTGTATATCTGCGCATTAAGTGTTGCAACTTTTCTGCAAGCCATTGAAACAAGTTGTTATAAATTGTTAGAAACATTGGTAAAATCGTAATTAACTATTCATATATCATACATACTAATCTAGTCTATGACGTTTTTAAAAACATCGAGGGTTGGCTGCAAGACTGTAGTAAGAGCATTGCGTTAAAGACCTATTTACTACAGTCTTGCGGGCGACCCTCGACATTATAATTGACTTAAAGAAATACATGAAAAATATATCCATTAAGTATAATTGTATTTCACCTTGAATCAAGTCTAGCTGTTCGTTCGTTTTCTACATGTATAATAGCACATAAATTGTTAAGAAAAACAACTTAATGAAAAGTGAATTCAAAAAGCAAATAATGACTATAGCCGTACAATGGATTTTTTTAACTTTGTAGATATTGGAATTTTCATAAAAAAACTTCAAGAATAAGTTCTTACTTTAACTTTTTAATAATCCCAACAATAGGGCGTTAATTATCTCAGAGTTGAACGTTAGTTTAGAAATATTGCCGATATTAACTTTTAAGTGCCTCTGTGACACAGAACGAGAATAGGAAAATGCGTAATTATACAAAAAAACTGGACTAAAGAAAATTATTTTTTCCAACAATATTGAAGTGTTGAATAAGCCGGTATAGTCAAGTCAAGTTATAGACCTCGTACAATAAGAGAAATGATACTTTGTATTTTTATTCAAAGCGGCATTTTCTCAAGATCAATCAACTATGGATTAACTTGTATCGGCGATTCTTTCTAATAATTTATGCAAATATATCTTATAGTTTGACCGTAATTGATTTTAAGTCAACATTTACATTTTTCTGAAAGTAAATGAGACATTTACGTCAATGGGATATTCTCTTATATAAATGTTCATTATAAACACCAACTAGTAAATTGTGACTTTGGTTCGCCATGGTACTGTTAAGTGACCGAAAACAAAGAAAAGTGGCCGAAAATCAAGACACTCGACTTGAGTATTTGATAAGAACTATAGACGGTCAATTATTTAGTCATTTTTGCATTGTGTTTAAAATCTTAAAAGCATGATTGTTGGTGGTTTATACATATTGGATAGTAGTTATAACACAAATTCAATAAATTAAGGTAATTTACTGAAATAAATTTAATAATATAAATGTGCTACGCAATTATTGCTGAAACTTAACAGTGGGTTCTCTGTTTTCTTATTAAACTATAATTATGAAAAGTTTAATTTTTATATATTAAATTTGGTTTATTCAAGAAATTCACGAACGTATTCATGTTCCGCTAGCTGAAAGTAATAACATGTACATGTGTATAATTGTGTACAATTGTCATATATTTTAATGAACATGGGCATTTTGCCTAAAACACGAATAAAATATGTTATAAATATGTGAAAATTTAGTCAAAGAATGAAATATTATTGTGCTTCGTGTGAACTCCGCGCTCTTATGGTGGAATCGTTAAGACTTTTTTCACGATCAGTGTTATGTTTTAGCGACTGTATACTGTAAAGCATTGTATTTGTGCATGTTAGCCGCCCGGCTTGCTCAGTTGGTAGCACGTATGCCTACTAATCGAGGCGTCGAGGGTTCGATTCCCGGGCGGGGGCTTACTTCGTGGAGCTTGATCATGAAATAATTCTACGGCAATTCTCCCTCCTACCAATGATTTTTAATTATGTAGGGCAGTTGTCAGTCACTGACAAGAGTATGCGCTTAGTAGTTGTTTAACAGCTAAATCCACAATTTTAGCCTTTTCCGGAAGGAGTAAGTAGGTTAGTAGGTTGACTGATGGCCGTTATATGACCGTATACAATGTGTTGCTACGGCATTAAACCCCCCCCCTAAAAAAAATAAACCCCACATAAACTTACCCGTTGCAATTGTTGAAGTTCAATTTTAAAGTTAAAAGGACAAATGTAGATTCGACTAAATTTATCGTAGCTAGAGCGGTAATAGGATAAACTCTATTTAAAGACATGGAAAAAATATAGTTCAAATGCATTTTTAAAATATATGTATAGGCCTCCTGGTCTAGCACCTACAAAAAGGCGCAAATGTGTATTTTACTGGATACAACTAACACCGTTATGGATCAATGTAACCATCTAGTTCACCAACAATCATTTCATTAGTTTCATGCATTTTAAACTGTTATATTATTTATTACATTTATCTTTTTCAGTTTGATTGCGGCGTCAAAATGCCTATGCAAATGAGTACCGAGAAGTTTATAAGAGCCGAAAGGAAGAACCGGCTGGAAACTCATAAACTGAAGGTCACCTACAGACATTATGATAAAGCAACGACTAGAATGAACTATGAGATTGATAGAGAGAAACGCCATATTACTAAAGCATTTAAAAGTGTTATAAAAACCTCCGGCGCTAGTGATTTGGGTATTCCACCTAAAGACGAAAATGACACCGATTTTGAGAAATGCCCATCGTACATGCAAGGTTTAAAACTCAGTACCAAACGGCTACAAGAGTGGAGAGAGTGTGAGAAACAGCTAGACAAGTTTATAGCACAGCATGAACAAGAGAGGGCGAAACAGAATCGGAAGAAATACATAAAGAAGTCGACTAGCGATTATGATGTGATACCACCTCCTAAAAAGAATGAAGATTACGACGACGATGTTTTTGAAGATAGCGATAGTGTAACAAGTACGGATAAATATTCTCCTATAGATTTACTTAAAGATAACCCTGATGATACATCTGAAGTTTTTGATATTAAGAAATGGGAAAACGATATTATTGAAAGTTATAAAACAGTAGTTTGTGCTAGTCATACTCTTACAAAACAAGACTCTACGAAAACCAATCTCAAATCATTCTCGTCCCCGACTTTCTCAACACCATACGAAGACAAAGATCGACATAAAAGAAATAGACCTCATACCGCTCAACCTCGCACCAGACCTAAATCTGCTAATACTCATACTAAACAACGTCCAGCGTCCGCTAATATTAACAACAACGCCAGTGATTCTAAGTTCCTTATCACTAAAGACAGTATATACATCAAAACTGGTCAAAGTTTTGAAAAGTTGCTTGAAAATAGACCAGTTGATACTCCATTAATGGTGAATAACTTTGTTTCCAATAATAGTTTGAAGCCTCCTACGGGTGTTGTAGAAAAGGAGCCTAGTATAGCTTCAATGAGTACTCTGTGTCCTGTTCAGGAAGGCGACGAGGAGGAAGAGCATGATCACTTTGGAAACGACGATACAGCGTCTGTTAATCACATGACAGACGGACGTGGTGATGTAACTAACAACAAATCTGATAATATTCAACTTTCTATGAAATTTCAACGTCGACTGCGTAAGAAATTGGAGAGAGCGCGAACAGCAAGTTGTTCCAGCAGCCAGTCTTTACTTAACAAAAATATGTTTAAACATTCTAACTCGGATTTAAGCTCCTATGTTGAGAGTAGTAGACGCACGCGTCGAGACTCAGGCTCAGCATCAAGTATGATGAGTATGCCAATGTCTAGAACGGGTTCTATTGTATCTAGTCACCGTCCAAGTATTTCTCTTGGTATACCAGCAGACATCGAAGAGATATCACGTGATACGGAAAAACTTCTAAGTGAAATCAAACCAGAGAAACCTCTGTCTACTAATAAACTTGTATCGGTAGGTAAAATAGTGCGCGCTGCTTTAACATTTTCTAGAGTTGCCCGCAAGAGGGCGCTCCTCAAAATGCAGGAAGAGAATTCGTCTGACTCTCACGAGATCGTGCGCCAAGAAAGATTACGTAGACTTCAGTCTCGACAAAATGTGCTCAATACTATAACTAGTCAATGGCAGATGGACCCTAACACCAATATAGAGCAAGTTGAATGATATAGTTTTTGAATATTTTGACTTCTCCTTGTAGAATTTGTTCTTGAAACAAGCAAATGACACTACTTTAACCATTCTACCATTTTATATGTTGTTCAAGTATTAAGTACTTTTGAGAGGCTCGTATGGTCAGGTTTCAGGGCAATGGTTATTGTTCTGACAGAATATTTAACGCTGTCAATAAATCGTCGGCTGAATCCAATACTGCTATAACAACATGTAGTCTTACAAATTACTTTCTTGGATTTTCTAAATTTTCTAAATGCTTCCAAAATTAAAACATTTTAACTAGAATTAAATTTTAGGGACAGATCGACATTTTTTTCTACCTGACTTTGAATACAGGCTTTGTTTTAATTCAACATTATATAGGTTTAAGACCTCATGAAAAGTTCTGAAAAACTGAGTAAGAGCAATGTTGCCTTGAGCCTATGTAATAAGGGTTTGTCATAGACAAGCCAACCTAACCACTTTGATTCTATGAAAGGAACTTCACTGTAACCTTTTGAGTATTATATCCCATTTATACGTCAACGTTTTAGCCATGAATACTGTTTGATAGTAATTGAGTGATATATAAATTGATTAATTTGATATAGTAGAAATTTCCGACTTGGCGAAATCAGTTTCCCAGAATGAAGTAGGGATTAAACGATTATTGATTATAATCGATAATTGATCGTTTCATTCGAAGTGGGAGACAATCGATTATGAAGTTAAATAATCGATTAAAATCGGCAACATGGAATTTGCCATTATTGGACAATAGATAGCGCTTTTTCTATACTGTATGGGTACTGAAAATGTCCAAAAAGTATTTTTTTATTAAAAATTGACAACAACTAAACCACTTATTATAGGTTTATTGTGCATGATTTATTTAATATTCTATATTATATGAAACAAAATCTCTCAAACCATTGCAATGTATTGTCATATATTTTTCAAACATTCTGAATGAAAACCCTGACTAAATGTTTCGATTATATGATCGATGATTGATCGAAAAGGGTTGTCCGATTATTCTGATGATCGATTATGTTTTTTTCCCGATTTTGAAACCCTAGAATGAAGCTAGAATTGGCCGGATTATCAGCTAGGAAAGAAAATGAATCTACTGTTGTCTACATATTTTTTACGTATACATGTAATAACCAAAGAGGAAATGGCCATTTTATCAAATTTTTGTCTATATATGAAACTTATACCAGAGCTTGTTAAAGGTTTTTACTGTAAGAACATTCATATTTTTCAAACTTCTCTATCATTACGCTTCGAAATCAAAGATGGCGTTTAATATGGCCGCCATTTTACAATCTATCTTTAAATCCTAATTCCCTTCCCCAAAATATGCTGTTTTCAGTAAAAGTGTATTATTTGTGTTATCTTGGTACTGATAGCAACTAGTTGGCATTCTTTGTCTTTAATTTTAATAATCTACTGACAATTCCTCATGCTATTGCTACCTAGCGCTTTGTCCCCTTGTAGGCTGGTACGCTTCTTACACCAAAAGAAATCATTCGGAACACCCCGACCTTTCATAAATGAATAATAATTAGTATATGTAATCAATTCGAGGTCAGGATACCACGGGGCGAAGCGCCACCTAGCGATTTGCTTTAAAACTGGGCAAACTAATCAATTGAGATTGTGTGTATACTCTATTTTTAAAATGGTGTGCATTGTCTTAGCTATGAATTCATTTCATCATATTAGTAAGAGTACCACTAGTGATTGGTTCAGTTTTCTTTATGACAAAATAAAATATATTTTGTATTTCTGTTGTTTCTTTTTAACATTTAAAGAATCACATTTAAAATCCTTCATTGAAAGGATCAGCCAAAAGCTTTAAAACTATTGAGGTCTGCCCTAGAATACTTGAATGGTCTTAAGTTGATTAAACGGCTCGTAGTGATCCGTTCAGCTATCTATAATACATGGACCGTTTTATTGCTAGAACACGTTCTAGATAATTGGTTTATATCCAAAATTTAACACAGCGTTTAGAACAAAATAGTTGAGCTTTGATAAAAACATTTTATGCTTTTCTACTGAATGTCAAGGGACGTAACACTGTTGGTGGTTGTACAATAAAACTAACATGGTTGTCTCCCTTACTTATAAAACTGACAACGGTTGGTTGGAGTTTGATCAAGTATTTTAAATGATTTCTCCACTTTTACGTCATTGGGTATTTAAGTGTGATCAAAAACAATGGTACAATACATAGTTTGTGCAAATTAACTTGAGACAGATTATAGAATACACCCAACGGTAACTACGCTACTTTAATGATTTTACTAATTTAATGTACGCAAATGAAATAAAATTGTATTTTAAGTCTCTGGTCAATTCTAATAAGCTATATAATGTTGGTTATTATTGGATAGCAAGCTCAGCATTGGTTAGAATCCCATCCAAAACTTACGCCGTCGTTTTCTTGAGCAAGAAGCTCAGTACTAGGGGATCTGAATGCAGACTCGAAAGTTGTGAATCTAAGTAGTATGAACTTGCATAAACTGAAATAAGTATAAACTAATCTCGTCAGCTGAACAAATACGCACTCTAGGATGTGTTACTCGATCAGTGATACTTGGTGTTGATGCATACTATATAAGCAGGGTCGGTAGCGCAGTTGGTAGCGCATCGGGATTTCGAATTAAGAGTCTGGAAGGGGGTACGGGTTCGACCCTCTCGTCTGGGGAGGTTATACCCTTACATGAAAATTTGAAAAGGATTTCAATTTGCCTCCATTAATAAGATATATGGAGAAGTATCCGGTCTTGTGGAAGGGTGAGTACTTGTTATGGACAATGATCCAGGAAAGCTAGGTTAGATGCACTGGACGCCGTTAAAGAAGCAAAATGTGATGACACAGCGTTAAACCCAGTATAAATAAATAAGTAACTGCATATTATATATGTATTATTGATGACACTTTTCCAGATGCTCAATTTTCTATGGATGGCTATCATTTCTGGCGTGCGGACAGGAACTCTCATGGAGGTGGTGTTGCAGCCTATCTACGTTCTGACATTGCCGGTGACAGGAAAAAAGATTTTGAAAGCATAAATAGTGAAACTATCAGCGTTGAGGTTAGATTTGATAATTCTAGATGGATGACAATTGGAGCATACAAAACCCCTTCTCTATGTGATACACGTAAATACTGTTGACTTTGATATGATATTAGAAAAAGCTTTGGACAAATATGACAATGTAGTGTTAACAGGAGATCTCATCTTTGATATGCTTACTCCCAACAAATGTCAAACTTTAAATCAGATATGTGATGTGTATGCCTTAGACAATTTGATAGATAAACCAACTTTTTTTCTTAAAAATTCCAATAATGTTTTACTTGATGTAGTAAAAACTAACAAGAAATCTGATGTTGCAACAACTTTTAATTTTAACAGTGGAATCAGTGATATCCATAATATGATAGGTTTTCAATTAAAAAATGTTCTTTTACCCATGAAACCACGTTACTGTTTATACAGAAGTTTTAAAATAGTTGATATTGAATGTTACAACAATGATTTAAGTAATGCTTTCTCTGGTATTGATTTTAATCAACACGATACTAACACTGTGTATGATGAATTTACTACAACTTTCCTCAATGTTGCCAATAAACATTCCCCTTTAAATAGCAAGAAAGTTTTGAAAAAAAACACTACCATATATGAATAAAGATCTAAAACGTGCAATATATAAGAAAAGAATGTTATTGAATAAATTTAATGCTAACAAGTCATCAAAACACTTTAAACGGTATAGAAAACAAAGAAGTAGCCGCGGCCGTGGCGTAGAGGTTAGCATGTCTGACTTCGAATCCGGAGATCGCGGGTTCGAATCCCGGTCGCGGCAGGTCATACCCTATACATGAGTTGTCGGCCTCGTGGTAGGGTAAGTTAGTACTGGTGATAGAAAAAGTGTCCAGGAAACCTGTAGTAGGAAGAGCTGGCCGTCGTGTATATGACCTATATATGTGTTGAATGCGACGTAAAAGAAACCAAAAAAAAGAAAACAAAGAAATCTTGTCACCAGTCTAAAAAGGAGATCATTAAATAAGTATTTTATTGATAGATGTGTTGGAGGCTGTAAATCGTCCAATTTTTGGAACATTATTAAACCATTTTTAACAAATAAGGGTAATACCAGTACAAAAGACACAATTCTATGTGCAAACAATGTTGTTAGTAATAAAACAGAAGTTTGTACTATTTTTAATAATTATTTTGAATATGTTGCGAAAGATATTGGTGACTCTGCGATCACTGTTGATGACCACCATCCTAGTATTTTGAAAATACAATCGACGAAAACACACAATGAGACATTGAATTTTAAACCTGTGTCTGACTCTTCTATTTCAAAACAAATTGATCAATTAAATACCAAAAAGGCAACCGGACATGACAATATATCCCCTAAATTATCGAAAATGGGTAAACCTGCTATTCAAGGTCCCATCACTAAACTAATGAACATGTCTTTTCATACTGAAGTATTTCCAAGCAGTTTGAAAACTGCACAAGTCATCCCCTTCATAAAAGGAATAGTACATTATAAAAGGGAAACTACAGACCGGTAACCGGTTAGTATTTTACCGACTATATCAAAAATATTTGAAAGAGCTATTAATGTGCAATTATTATGAATTAACTGAGTTTTTAATAACCATTTTAATATGTATTATCAGCTTTCAGAGAAGGTTATGGTTGTCAAACCACTTTATTAAAAATTATTGAAGACTGGAAACATGCTCTCGACCAAAATCTGCATGTAGCTCTTTGATTCAATGGTTAAGCCTATTCTCTGTTACGGTAGCCAAATCTGGGGGTTCGAATACTGTCATCAAGTTGAGTCTATTCATGCCAATTTTTGTAAAAAATACCTTGGTTTATCTAGACATATAAATGATAGCATGGCTCTTGGAGAATGCGGTAGAATTGCTCTGTGTTCAACTTACTACTTACGTTCAGTATTGGTGTCGTCTGTTAGAAATGGAATCTTATAGATACCTACGAAATTGTTATTTAATGCTTAAACAACAAGACGACATTGGTCGTCATAACTGGGCAAGTAAAGTAAAGGCCTTACTTTTTCGTTATGGCTTCGGTCATGTGTGGTTAATAGTTAACACAAGAGTTAGGTAACAAGGCATTTTTGTTTTTATTTAAACAAAGAGTGGTGGGCTGCATTAAGCAGGATTGGAGTAGTTATATACATACATCCAATAGATGTACTTTACATCAAAACTTCAAATCTCTACTTGATGTAGAACGCTATCTCACATGTAATATACCATTTTATCTTAGGAAAGCACTGTTTCGTTTTCGCTGTTCTAACCATAAACTATTTATAGAAACCGGACGTCACAGTAATATGGACAGGCAACTGCGATTTTGTAATTACTATTTAATGCACGAGGGTATAGAGGTAATTGAAGATGAAATTCATGCATTCTTCTTTTGTTAATAATACTCAGACATTCGTTTCCAATATATTTATATCTTAGTAAGTATCACAATGAATATTATAGAATCATGTCATCCCAAAATATTGAAACAATTAAAAGATGTTCCACATTTATACATCACCTGCGTAAAATAAGAAATGCATTTCAACTATGGTGAAGTATTTCATGAGTACATTATCTTTATTACCTCTATAAACACTTGAATGTATAATTTGTCATTTTCATGGTGCACCTTTATAATATTACTATTTTGAAACACATGTATGTAATGGGCCGGAGGCCTAAATCAATTAATAAAAAATGTTGTTGCTGTTGTTGTCCGTTTTAATGGATTTAAGTATAGCGTTTGATTGCTTACCACATGATTTACTTCTTCTAAAATTATAACACTATGGTACAGCTGAGTCAGCTCTGAACTTAATAGAAAGTTATCTCAAAGATAGAAAACAATGTGTTAAAATTGGACAATCCAAAAGTGATTTTTTTAACCATGTACAAGGGAGTGCCACAGGGCTCTATTTTAGAACCTGTTCTTTTTAATATTTTTATTAATGACATTTTTAATTTTGTTAATCACTGTGATCTTTATAACTAGGCTGACGATAACAAGCTGTCCAGTGCCCATCATTCTATAGAAACAGTAAAAAATGACCTTGAATCGGACAGTAAATCTTTAATTAAGTGGTTTTCAAATAATAAAATCCAAGCAAATCCAGAAAAAATTCAAGCCATTTCCATCGATAAAAATATACATAGTCAAAACCTGGTTTTTAATATTGATAGTTTTGATATACATCGTGATAAAGAGGTTAAACTTTTGGGCGTTAACTGTTGAATATAATACCGACTATAAATAAAAGTTTGTATCTTGTTGTATCTTGTATATTCAAGAAAAGTTCAGCAAATTATAAAAATCATATCCGGGTACCTCTATTTACAGTGTTACAGCTTGTTTATTCAACTTTGATGAATTATACTCTACATTCAAAATTATCTGAATTTACATTTAAATGCGAAGATTGTGATTCATTGGAAAAGAAAATAATTTTACCTATTATAGTACGATCAGCCTCGTCGTGACTAAAGTATATATTACCAACCACGCTTGGTTGAGTCAACAGCTTAAAGTCAAGGGCGTACTGTAACATATTCATGTACATACACAAGACATTTAAGATGAGAAGATGATACTTTATTTGGTATATTATGTTTAGTTCGTTAAAAATAACATTAAGTGTATGTGTAAACATTAAATTAACAAATCCATGCCTAAGATACAAAAAAGGTCGTATTCTAGGTCATGCGTGTGTTTTTACATTAACAATGGACTTGCCCACTTAAAAAGGTTAATAAGCTGATGTATGAACAGCAGTTTACTGATTTAAACATATTACTTTGATATTTAACATTAATTTGAAATAGTGCATATATATGCATTGTAATATTTTATAATGATATGTTTATAAAAGTAGTGTAAACTAACTAAAATATAAAATTGTAAAATAATTCACCCCTGAATATTGGGATGTAATGAAACAGGCTTTGTATACACTCAACAAAATTTCTAATCGGTCACTTTTTATTTCAAAATATTTTTCCGAAAAATAATTCAATTCGCTCGAATTTTTAAACATGAACGTTTGTGTACATAACTGTCCAGTGATACACATGACCCATAGAACAAATTTGTCTTAACATCCGGTTTTGCAAATTGTGCACGTTTTGCACGTGCACAAACAGGAAACAGTTGAACACGCCCGTTTGAACGCATTTTACAAACGTTGTTGATATCCAGACTGGAAAAACATATAAAATGAGAAAAATGTCCCTGGTCGATCGGACCCGTGCGGTGGGAATGTTGGAAGGAGGTACATCTTTACGTCAGGTTAGTTGAAATTCATTATTGGAATGTACTTGTTGCTATTTTATAAGCAATACGTTGTGATACAATATTGCAGACTCGTTTAAAAAATATACATGCCCATACGGCTAGCTCAAGCTCTAGCGCACAAGTCTACAGATCGAAAGGTTGTTGGTTTGATTCTCAGGCGGGGCAGACTTTCGTAGAGTTTGGTAAAGGAATATTTTTTTCCGGCAATTCTCCCTCCTACCACTGACTCTAGAAGTATGCACCTAGTTACTGGTTAACAGTCCAGTCCTGAGATTTCAAATGGTTAGGGTAGCTTGAAAGACCGCCGAGATATGACATATACGGAAGGCATTCACGCTTCTATCGTGCAGATTGGGCTTATTTATTTTATCGATGAAACCAGAATGTCATTACAAAATCCAGATGGTTGGCAACGCATCTATCAAAGACGCAATGAGAGGCAAATTGATAATTGTGTTGCTGAAGCTGACCAATTCAGGGGAGGGTCCATAATGATATGAGCAGGAATATCTATGCACACAGTCACGCTTATGGTATTGATTAACGGCAACGGGAATGTTCGACGTTATCAGAAAGAGATCATCCAGTCTGTACTGTTACCACATTTTGCTGATAATCGAGGAATGCAGCTTATTCAAGATAATGTTCCATGTCATACTGCTAGAAGATCAATATGCTTCACGAGAATAATGTGCGAGTAGTTCCTTTCTATCTAAAGAGCGCAAACTTGAATCCGATCTAACACGTTTAGGACTTGATGAAACGTCGAGTTCAAGCCCGCCACCAGCAGCGTAACCTCCATGAACTGGAGCGTGATGTTCAGGAGGTATGGAGGACTATTCCACAACGGTATGCAGAGATACATTGTATCCATGAGATCTCATTGCCGTGCTGTGGTAGCTGCCAACAGAAGTCATACTCGTTATCAATTACTTGAAGTGAATTTCTGCAGTTTGTGACTTTTTACACTCTTATAAAATAACAATTGTTGATAATATGATTATATAAAATTGTCTGAAATATACTTGATATATTTGGCTTTAATAAATATTGCGATGATAGTCCATAGTTTATTTTAGTCCTTTGAAAATAAGGAATTAATGGGGTGACCGATTAGAAATTTTGGTGAGTGTATATACGCAATGTTAACGTGGACGACCTGTTTGGTAGTATTGAAAACAAAAGTTGTATCTAGTCTTTTTAAACAAAGTTTGTTTATCTTGCTTGTAATGGTAGAACGTTTAAGGGATCGTGGGTTTGAATACCTACCTACCTTTTTGGAACGATGTCTAATAATCGTTCCAATGGTAACAAGAAAGTATAAGATTACTCTTTTCACGCTTAAACAATTTTCAACATAGACAAAAGGGCGTAGTTCAAGCGTGAAACTCATTAACATCTCATTTTAATGTATTACAACGCTGGCTTGTGTTGTCGTTCTTGAAACTCTTCAGGAAAAGGGAGGTTACTCTCAGGACATACAAACCTTGCAATGGAGACGGGACATTTCAACCCGTAGACAACTCAACCCGTGACAACTGCAATGATTACTTGTTGTCCAGAGTAAAAAGGGCCTACGATATTTTTGACATTGCATGTTATAGGCGTAACATAATTACATCATTCGATAGTAATAAACAATATTAAATGATCGTATTATATTATGTTACTTATGTCAATACATTAATGACGATATTGGTAGTTTTTGTGAGCACCGTTCTGTGCATATCTAAAACACGACGTCAACGTTGAAATAATTATTATATTTCTATAAAGGGAGGTTATTTCGGCGATTTTTTCAATTGAAATCCGCAAAAAATATTAGTCCGATAACAAAACATTTTCTATAAACAAGGGAATTCACTCTATTTTCTTCCCAAGTATATTAATTCCCTTAGATTGGTGTACGCCATTTGCTTCCTGTTTGTAATTGGACATTAATCAGGGACTACGAGTTGATATTTGGTAACTCACTCATTTTAAAATATGAATGCTGGTTGTTATTAATTAGGTAGGTATTAAAATTCACGTATATCGTTTTATTTTATGACTGTAATTGTTTAATGACCTAAATTTGCCGTCAGAAATGAAAAAAAACTTGTAAAGGTCGAGGACGACGCACAGAACGTAAACAAAGTTTTTCTTTTCAAATTTCATTCTACATGCTCCATGTTTTATTCGTTGAAGAATACTAGAAAAAGTATGAACAAAATTATAGTGTTATCCATTAAGTTTGCAAATACTTGGCCCAGAATTTAATGCAAATCAATTGTGCTGACAATGTTCAGATTGAATTGCAGGGGCTGATCCAGATTTTCAAGCGAGATGCAGAGACGAATAAACTATCTCTTGAAATATTATTTCAATGCATTTTCCCTTCTTGTGCATATAGTTGGCCCAAAATTTAATGCAAATTTATTGTGTTGACAATGTTCAGACTGAATTGCAGGGGTTGATCCAGGTTTTTTAGGGGGGGGGGGGGCGAAATCCAGAGACGAATATACTGTCGCTTGAATACTATTTCAATGCATTTTGTCTGTTCAGGAATTTCGGTTATCAACTGGTATAGCCGTTGCATTGAACATGACATCATGAACAAATAAAAAATGAGAGCATGTAATCTACATACAGTGTAAGATATCCTTTTCTTTTGAGAAAGAAAATACAATTTAGAGTGTTTATTGCTTGTGATCCTTACAAATAATGTTTTACAGCCCCCTCCCCTTGTAAAGACTGTAGATCCATAGTTAGTTCTATATTTCATTGATTGGTCTTTTAACAACTTTAACCCTTCTAATGTTTTTATTTGTTTTCAGATAATTAGCCAACAAACAACGCAAGAATGGGACACAAATGATCATGTGATAATATTGTATGATAGAGACAGTCACCAGGCTTTAGATTTTCTAATCAGATAATGATCCGGCAGAGACGTAGATTTATCTAATTTCCTGGATCCGGGTAGTCAAGTAGTCTCAAGATATTGGCATAACCTTTGACATACACCATTGCATCATCTGCATCTGTTATGTTAGAACAATTTTAGGTATGGTCAATGACTCAATATGGCAATTTTCCATTTAAATTTTATACATACAATTATGTAATCTTTTAATAGAAAGAGCTGACTGAGTGACCATTAGATAGAAGTTAAGAAAAGCTAATCCTAAGTAGATCTTGAACAGATTCTTAAGCTTGATGTACTGAAATATATGTTAAAAAGGATTTCAATTACATATTCATTATTGATCGAATAAAAACTGAAATGAAAAAATAGCTTCATTGTATGTAAAGTATAATTTCTCTTTAATTTTTATTTCAGAATGACAACCATAGAATCTGAGAAGTGTGTGTGTGTTAGAAATTAAACAAAATACTGGGATGATTGTTCAATACTGTGAAAGCGCTTGCAGTTACTATAATATATAGTGATAGTCAAATTAAATTGTCTGTCTGTATAATTTTAAAACATTACAGTTCCTCATACTTGCTATATAGGACAAACTTTAATCATGATTGAGATTGTAAAGTAGATTACAATTATACCATGTAACACCACCAAAACAACTCAATAAATACAAGTAAAAAATTGCTGCGAAATGCAACAAAGTGATTGTCACGGCAAACAAAAAAGAATTATTAAGTATAATCTAAAGGTAACTCAAAAAAGCATTATATTGAATTGTCATGTTAAGATTTTTCAGAAATAAAAAGGTAACTTGTTATGAAACGTTTTCCTGTTCATATGTAACATTCTTGTTCCCAGAGCCTAGTAAGATTCTCGATACTAGTTAGATAGAGATTCTTGATAAACTTTGGGTACGAGAATGGTCTGGATCTAGACACCATCTTTATGCCGACAGGATGTTTGGTTTCTGTTGGATTTATTTCCAGTAATTCATATTAGCATGACGCTTAAAAAGATCGACAAAAGGGAAAACATAGTCTTTCAGAACTGAAGCTACATGTGTATTTACATGACATATCGCTTCTGTTCAGTCAAGTGCTCCTTACATTGCAGATCTGTTCTTACCAATCCGTGTGCTTATTGGTACCCAAAGTGATCTTTATAATAAGGGTCGACCGTTGGTCTCCGGGCAAATTGAAAATCAAAGTACATAAAAAGAGGACTTTTAACCGCAACAGCTACTTCCCAAGAACAAAACATGACGTAACCGGTTTAAGACGTTTGCGTAAAGGTGTGTCATAATAATTATTAGATAGTTCGTCCAGAGATTAGCCCATACCGAACTGTCCAGAAGCAGTAGGATGTTGATTTGCTATACAAATTATTTTATCTCTTTATACTGCCATCCCCTCTCTCGAGTGTTACAGGCAGGATTAAGTGCACATCGGAAAGTGATAAATAAAGAAAAGTTTACAAAAATCACGAGCCAGTCATGCAATTTAAATGTGTGTGTCTCTGCCTAGAAATAGAAATATCAGTTTGCACGTAGTATTTTAGCAGAGTTAAAAAGTCAACGAGTGAATCTTTCGAACCGGTGCATTGGAGAGTAGTAATATACCTTTACTTGTTACGGAAGAATTTTGTTGCCAGATACACGAAAGGATTTAACATGTATCTCAATTCCGAAAAGATGCGCCTAAATACAAAAGGCAAGCTGTTTCGAATAGAAATCATATTTTTTTTAAATAACATGCCAGCAAATATAGAAAATTAGAAATGTAAGGTTCAAAGGACATTTTCACACGGAAAAAATACTCGGACACGAGAAAACATAGTCCATTCGAACAAATTAAAAACTGGCGAGCTTTTCACCTAGATGTAAATGTCCGTCATTTTAACTCTCTTAAAATTACCTGGTCCGCTGCAGTGAAACCTCAGGTCAATAGTCTGTCAATACCGTACGAAACTCTTCATGATTAAAAAAGTCCGCAAAAAATTATCTTACATCTGCTCGATCTATAACCTGGTCCGTAACTCTTACGCTCTTAAAATTAACTGGTCCGCTACACTTAATCATAGTTTGAAAAGATCGTCAATAGAACTCAAGCAAAAGTAAGAATTAAAAGTCAATGTTACACAATTGGCTTCTTTATTTATACAGTCCGCTAAAAAGGACAAAAAGGTATATTATTAAAATAATACATTTGAATCCTATCAAATTTGTTTTCAAATGATAAAGTCTCTAACAGTTGAAATATATAATATTTACAACAATATGTAATGAAGCAATCGATGATTCTTTTCATAGTTGAAATCTGCAAACTTTTTTCTTAAAAAAATGATTTCGATATTGGTATTTATATATTTACATTTAAATAAATATTAAATGTAATTTCCCAAAACTCTATCAAACTTATCTTTTCAAATAAAATATTGGCAAATCTCAATTATATATCTACTATACACACATTATGATACTCATATTTGTTATACTGTTCCGCAAATTATACCTACTCTTCTTCATGTGAGTCGAAAGGATTTGCGGAAATGAGTTGATATAAAACGCTGATTTTTCGTGTGTTGCACTGTTGATAAAAAATATTGTTTACATGGTTACCCCCAAAATGCTTTTTCTATGTAACTTTTAACGGAAATGGGCTGTACTATGACTGCATAAAAAAACATTAAAATATCGGCAGTAGAAATCGAAAGGATTTATGTCACGTGACTTTTGCCCATTGCTATCAAAATATACCCATCACAATATCACGGCGTTGAGACGCCGTGAAATAAACAGTTCTAAAATAGTTTTATTCTCATGAATATAAAAGTAGTATGTTAATATTAACTAGTAGTTGTGAACAGCTGTACGCTCGAGACAAGACTGAAGATACTAGACTCCCTGCATAGCAAGCTACCTGGCTTGCAATGATCACGTGTTGATCAGGCACACGACCATTGGCCAGCATACAACCAACCTCATGAATATTAAGCAACTACTACAGGCTGTATGGCAGAGGGCCATTGTATTTCATCCGTCCCCCACTAAAATTAAGTTTTGATGAATCAAAACTTAAGTAAAGCACGGGAATACAATGGACGCTAGTATCGTCGAAAGTAACCTACAATAAAACAATAAATCAAGTATATACATGCGCGCAACAACATTAAAATACGACCGATTATATTATATGACGTCATACATACATAAACATAACTACAAGGTGCACCCTATAAAGAACACAACATATTAACATAAGCACAAAATGTAACATCCAATGAAATGTAGTCCACATATTTTTAATCCATCATATTGTCAAAACAGTTATTAAATCGTCCGAATTGTGTCACCTGAAATGTTCAACTTGAAAACTTTAAAACACGAAAATTAGTTACTTAAAACAAGAAAATTAGTTAATGTTAATTTTAAATCGGCGGTTGAACCATAACCATCACCCATAAACCAGCACCCATAAACCAGCGCCATCACAGCATAAATAAATAGAAGCACATGAGTAATTGGCCATCCATCTTTTGAGACGTGCCTGTGGCCCCATGGTGAACTTTCAAGCACGACTGGTCACTTATAAAGTAGACCCGTTCATCGGTGAGTATTTGAAGATTTATTTTGCGTTGTGTGTCTTTTGTACAATATTTCCGTAGAACCATATGAATAACAAAAGTTTCTGGAAAAATACTTTCTCATTAATTGCTTTTTTTATTGCAATGTTATAGTTTGTTGACAGGTGTGATAACCCCAAGGATGTAACTTAAGTCTTGTAATTGTAGTAACATACTCGCATTCTTGTCCATCAGCACTTAACTGGTTGTAGAATCACATTATATGAACATTTATAAGTACAGTCAAACGTCGACAATATGGAACTCCAAACATAACCACATTCCAACGGATTTAATTTACAGTGCTGTATATTTACAATGTCTGATGAATCATAGAGTCACAAATGTGTTGTTTCACTATTTGACGGTACGTAGATATACGGATATAATCTCTCATCGTCTTGGCTCCTCACAGGATTCGTAGCCTGAGAGTTTCCTGGGCTCTCAACAGCCCGTTCCAATACGGCTGGGGGCAAACTACTCCCATTATCCATTGATTGGATTTCTACGTCTGGTAGAACCGTTTGGCTTTCTTACACTTAAACAATTTGACAGGCGGTTGACCATGATTTTGAGTAAATATTTCTTAAAGCAGCAGATAACCACATATACGACCCCTAGGCAAAGCAGGCCAGTGCTAACAACAAACAACATTCGTGAGGGTACCTGCATCTACCTTATCATAATCAATATTGGATAACTCACGGACTAAACTATTCATGGGCACATCCTTAATTTCAGGCAAGGTTGAAGGGATTCGAATCTCAGAGACATTAGGCAGTACGTCCTTGAAATCTTTCCAAAGCAACGACTGAGAAAAATTTGCTAACTTTAGTGGATTGACCTCACGTTGCATGTTATAAGATTTACCCATAACATACGGTGTAGCTAATGAAAAATATTTACTGGAGGTAATACATTGTTCACCCACTTGTATGATGTCTACAGGTGGCATTGTTATGATATCAGTGTGATTCCCGTTACACACTAATGACAGAGTGCCCAGGATGCACTAAACAAATATTTCCCCATAGGTAATATATCGCTACTAACTTTAATCTGACAGTATCGTGAGAGATTTCCATTTACAAAGGTATCTATAATACACGTTTTACTCATACTTATGGTAACAACGGGACTAGTTACCGTACAAAATTTGACATTAGTATGACTACACGATAGCAACTCATTGCTGGTTAACAGCTGATAGTTTGTACGTTGTTTATTTAATAACATTCCTGCGCCTTCTAGATCCACAATTGCAATCAAATCCTTATCACCATTTACTGGCGTAGGTGAGACAATTGGTACAGCCAGTGCTCTATACACTTCGAAAATTTGGTCTATTCTGATTATAGGTATAGAAAGTATTATTAATATCTGATCATCCACGAACTCTACTTCAGTCGTTAAGTGTCGATAAAATGACCATAAATCTGTTTTCGGATCACTGATAAAAGTCATTAATTTTGGAAGTTCTTTCTGAATTTGTTTTACTAAATTTTGTAATCGCGCCGGGCTGATTATTCTGGTAGATAATTTACCTTGACTTAAGGAATCTAGCTGAGCATGTAAATTAGAGATATACGACCTGGCGTCTTCTAAGAGAATTTTAATTTTATCAAGGATTAGATTTAGTTGTGTAATAATTACAATGAACTTCCTATTCTCATATATTTTATAATGGAATTCCTGTGTGAGTATCTCGAATTTCGAATCTAATTGTTCAACTGAATTTAATATCTGATTAATGGTCTGCCTATTTTCTCGAATCAGCATTCTAGATTCATTAATAATAGTCAAACTCTTAGACACGACATGAAAAATTTGCTTTTGATTATTTGCCAAATTCCCAATTTGATGCTTTATATTCTCGATATCATCTTCGCTAACTAGCCCGAATAACCATGATAGCCCTTTGCCCACTATTGGTAACAATGACCGCTTACTTCGTCCACCTATTTTCTTAAATTGACGAAATTCCGCACCAATAACAGAAAACTCCGAGTTCAAAAATTGAATTTCTTTTTTGTAAGCATCAAATATCATTTGAAACGCCTCCATAGAGGTATTCGCGTAATTATTTATGATTATTTTTGTCAAAGACCGTGCACGCTGTATATCATAATCAATAGATATAATAAATTTTTTAAACATTTCAAAGTCTATTACTATTGCGGCCAACCATTTTGCACGAGTGGTTGATACTTCATTTGTCTTATAGTATATAACTGAATCTCGAATTACAATTTCCCCCCACCAAGACTAATTAACAATACCGCCGTCAAAGTGCTTAGAGTGAACGGACTCATCTTTTTCCCCTGAAGCCATAAACACAAAAAAATATACAAGTATACTAAAACAATATGACTAAGCAACATTAACCAACATTATTAACCGACATTTCCTCCCTGTCAGAAGATGATATCATCGGGATGTTATCATCAAGACAGCTGTCACTATTTTGATGCAGAGTGTTATTTTTACGAGCACGAAGTCGATCGCGCAATTCCTGTAATGGGATATCGTCTTCAGAAGAGCTATCGCTTCGCTCATTACGATAAAAACGTGTTACTAATTGACGGTTAGTAGACGCTTGGTTATCACTGGTATCCGAATCAGAACTATAGTAAACAGGTGGAACTACATAGGTAGATGGACGTAATTTGGTAGACGGACGTAAATTACAACCAGTACCATCTTGAGGTATGTTCCAATCAGTAACTTTCGCTAATCGTAAGTGTTGGGCATGAACTTTAACTGTAGAGCCATCTAATTGGTTTTTAATGAGATAAGTAACCGGTGATGTTTGTTCTAAAATACGATAATATGGTTGCCATTTAGTATCTAATTTATTTTTGCAAGCGTTATTTTTATAGTATACAGGATCACCTATGTTGAATGACACATCAGAGGCGGACTTATTTGCAGCTTGATTACGTTTATTTTTGAGCACGCTTTCTGTTTCGATGGACCAACAAGAAAGCTTTGTGTTGTTGTTCTAAGGCAATGCGATGATCATCCTCTCCTGTATACTTACGACGAGGGCGAAGTATAGTATTAATAGGCATGACTACTTCTCTGTTATAAAGCAATCGAAATGGTGAACACTTCGTTGATTCATTGACACCGAAGCGTATTGCAGCCAATGCCTGATTAAGATACGTATCCCACGTACCAGGCTCTGAGTGTATTTTCTTAGATAATACATCAACTAATGTCCTATGGTAACGTTCAATTAACCCATTACTTTGGGGATGATAGAACGAAGTTGTAACATGATGGATATTTAATGTTTGTAGCGTTTCCTTGACAATCGCGTTGACATTCTCTGAGCCATTATCAGACAAAATCTCTAGCGGACAGGAATACCTAGGAAATATTTCATCAATTATCAAATGCGCTATTGTCTGAGCATCTTTTCTCGGGGTGGCGAAAGCTTCCGGAAAGCCCGAAAAGAGATCTATAAAGCTTACGACATATTTATTGCCTGTAAGTGATAAGGGATACGGCCCACTAACATCTATCGCGCATTTCGCCCACGCATAAGGAGGTATGTCTGATTCCTGAACAGGCGACTTAGATTTCTGGGAACTTCTTAATTGGCAAGTAACACAAATATTAACATAGTCCGTAACATCTTTATAAAGATTAACCCAGAAATATTTTGAACTTATAGCATCATAGGTCTTATCTATTCCCAAATGGCTTAACATTGTATGATGATGTTCAAGAAGTAATTGCTGTAAGTGGGATGGTATATACATGCGTAGTATAGGTTCAGAATCTACCTGAGAGATAAAATACAAAATTCCATTAGAGATAATATGTTTCTTCGCAACCGCAGTCGAAACTGTATTATTTATCAAACTTGTTTTGAGTTTCAATATATCGGGATCCTTTTCTTGTTCTGTAACCATATTTAGAGACGCTTGGATGAACTTTGGTTTTATGAGTTCATCGTTAAACATAGTGGTACATCTGGCGAACTCAGCTGGAGTGAATTGCATAGAGTTCAATTCCCCGATCTCATAAGTATGCCAATTTATATCAGGATCTACCAACGATGACTCATTATCATCACCCGGACTAGAATCTACCGGTACACGTGAAAGTAGGTCAGCGACCGTATTCTCAGTGCCTGCGAGATACTCAATCTTACAGTTATAACCGGCTATTGACAATGCCCATAACGAAATTTTCTTATTTTGCATCGGGGAATCAAGAAGATATTTCAATGGTTTATGATCACATTTAATTACAAATTCAGCATTATGAAGATAATGATCCAATTTCTGGAGACTATAATATATTGCATACGCTTCTTTCTCAATTGTAGACCACCTAGTCTGCGTATCACCTAAACGATGACTCAAATAATAAATAGGTCGTTCAACCGAACTATCTCCTTCTACAATTGTTTGTGTTAGACAAGCACCAATACACTTATCGCTAGCGTCAGTATACAACGTATATGGTAATGACGGATCAGGAAAGCATAACATAGGTATCTTTATCAACGCTTCCTTGAGTTTATCAAAAGCCATCTGGCACTTATCAGTCCAATTAAACTTCGCATACTTTCTTGTTAACGATATAATTGGTTCTGCAATCTCAGAGAACTTTGGAACAAAACGACGGTAATAACTACACATACCAATAAAACTACGCACTTCTCTAACTGTGGATGGAGGCAACAAATTCTTAATGATATTGACTTTCTCAGACTCTGGCTGGATGCCTTGTTCATTGATAATAAAACCGAGATAATTCGTCTCAGCTTTCAGAAAGCTACATTTCTTCAACTTAAGACGTAGTTTGTGTTCCCGTAACCTATTGAATACTGTCTGGATGTGAGTTAAATGATCTTCCAATGTTTCTGAATATATAAGTATGTCATTCAGATATGCAGTGGAAAAATCACTCAAGCCTTCCAATACTCGGTTCATTAACTCTTGAAATATAGCAGGTGCATTAATTAAGCCAAATGGCATGACGTTAAAGCTGAACAGGCCCCTGTGACAAGTAAACGTTACTTTGTTTAAGGAATTTTTGTCCATTTCCACCTGCCAGTACCCTTGTTTTAAGTCTAATGTCGTGAAATACCTAGCATTCGATAGTAATGCTAATATATCATCGATGACAGGTAATGGATATGCATTTGCTTTGGTAACTTTATTTAACTTCCTGAAATCTACACAAAATCGCTTCGAACCGTCCTTCTTATCAACAATAACAACTGGGAACGACCATTCTGACCTACTTCTTTGAATTATACCAGCATTCAACATTTCATCTACAGCTTTATCAATTACTTTTCTATTGTTTATCTGAGTGCGATAAGGTTTTAATTTAATTGGCGGACTGTTTCCAGTATCTATTCGCATTCTCACAGTGTCAGTGTGACTTAGATCCGCGTCTGTTGTGGCAAACAAATCAGAATTTCTTAGAAGTAACTTTTTTACATCGGTGCTATATTCCAACGGAACATCGACGTCGTTAAAAAGATTACACCTGTTCATTTTATTTCCCTTATCACCTTTAATACTCTCGGTTACTGAAGTGATACCTGTCTGTTCTACTCTCACAATTATACCTACAGGAGAACCACGTTTTAATGACAATACTTTGTTTGTCGTATTTACTATCAAAACAGGAACTTTACGACCATTTGCGAGATTACATATCGAATTCGTAATCAAAACACCTGGCTCGTTTGCCAGCGAACTATGCTCTAACTCTGAAATTTCGTACAATTCATTGTCTGGTATTCCGGGATGTTTACGAACTGAACAAAGACAGATTGACGCGGTTTGCGGCCGGATCATGACCTTGGACTTTAATCTAATAATAGAAGCCACACGAATATCATCAACTAGTGGAACGTAAGTATCATGTACACGTATACAAGCGAGATCGTGATACACGCGTACGCCACGTGATTGAAGCCAGTCAATACCCAATATGACATTACGGTTAAGATTTCGAACAAAATAGAACTTGTGGCTCATCGCTAACCCCCCGATATTGAATTTGATTTCGGCTACACCGTCTACATGAAGTGGAGTATTGCCAGCTGTTGCTAAATTTAGATTATTTTTGCTCAATTTTGGTTTTTGTTTCAAGCTATCATACGCTCTGCGATGAATCAGTGAGACCTCAGCTCCGGAATCTAGGAGTGCCCTATATTTATTTTTTTCTAATTTTATCAGAAGAGAATTATAACTTGAACTAGCGGAATTAATAAAATAGTATGCCCGTTTCTGTGTTTATTTACCCTTCTCACATTGGTCTCAGCATGTGAGAAGGCCCTTAGTTTAAATGTTTGTTTTTATTTTGGATTCCTACACTTGCCTGGCAATGCTTTGCTATGTGTCCCGGCCGATTACATTTATAACAAATTACATTTTGCTTGGCCTTATTTTCTCTATACTTTATGTCGGCAGCATTAATCTGTCTATCTCTTCGGCGTTTTCTACAATCTTTCTCAACATGACCCAATTTATCACAGTACCTACAACGAATTTTTGGGCGCATATGGTCTACCTCCATAGGCGTCTCTTCTCTAGACCCTGAATCTCCTATACCATGCCCTGTGCGCAACTGGAACCTCTTACGAAGGTTCTGTTCTTCAGTCGCAACACCAACTGCGTTTACAAATATTGATGGGTTTGACCTCATGACCTTCAATTTAAGATGGTCATCTCTGAGCCCATCAACGAAATAACCAACCATTTGTTGGTCGCGGACTCCTTGAGGCATCCCCTCAAAAGCGTCCTCAGCGAAAAAATTGAGCCGCTCGGCGTACACTTGAACTGTCTCACCTATCTTCTGTCGGCATTTACGCAGTAAAAGTAGCGCATGTTGCGAATCTACAATTTCCCCAAAATTAACCCTCAACGAGTTTTTAACCTGATCCCAGTTGTGATCAGCATGTACCTCTATATACTTTCGCAGGAAATCCGACACAGGACCCTGACTTGCCTGATACGCTACTAATTTTGTATGCTCAACAGGAGTTTTCGTTAATACTACATATTTATCTATGCTCTTTACCCACTCCTTAAAGTCTTTTGGATTCGAGCCATCAAATTGTTTGACTGACTTTGCAACACACTGAGTGCCCATAGAAGTGGTTAGAGAACCCATTTGGTGGTTTACAGAAGTAAAGGACGTGGTCAGTGAAGCCATCTGCTGATCTACGGAATGCAACATATTTAATAAAATGTCCTCACGAGTTGGAGGTAAGGGAACATCACGTCCAACTTCCGCCATAGTCAATTATGTTGTGTAAGAAAATACAAATAGAACTTACGGTTCGTTGAATAGTAGTAGAAAATCCACGGTACTGTACACACTTGAATCACTGTACTTCGCACTAAATGTTCTCTTCACACAATGCTTTTGCGACAACCAAAATTCATTTAAAATTCAATATTTCAAATATCAAATATTTCAATATCCTGGTCACGGCACCAAATAAGGTATGAAACACCACCAAAACAACTCAATAAATATAAACAGTTCTAAAATAGTTTTATTCTCATGAATATAAAAGTAGTACAGTGTATGTTAATATTAACTAGTAGTTGTTAACAGCTGTACGCTCGAGACAAGACTGAAGATACTAGACTCTCTGCATAGCAAGCTACCTGGCTTGTAATGATCACGTGTTGATCAGGCACACGACCATTGGCCAGCATACAACCAACCTGATGAATATTAAGCAACTACTACAGGCTGTATGGCAGAGGGCCATTGTATTACATCCATAACATCTTATCTAATATAATTGAAAAATATTTCATTGATATGTTCTGACATTCCAATATATTTGTTGTTTGTCAATTTATATAAACTGTACTTGACTGAAAGATGCTTATATAGTTATTATGGAATAAAAAAAAACGGCTCTTTTGTATGTAGTGCTTGTGGTTAATTATTTTGAGAATAATGTGGGCAGGATTTTAGTGAAAACGTGTATTCCTAACTGAACACATGGTGCAGTGTAAGAGCTTAGAATTACAAATCTGTAGATTCCTGGCTCAATCTCCAGTCATTGCAGGTTATATCAGTGTATGAAAACTTGATTTTAATATCAAATTACTTGCACAAAATGAGAAGTTGTCAGCTCCTTGTGGTCAAAGAAAATAGTCCAGAATAATCTTTAGTTTGGTGAGATGGCTGCTGTACATGACCCTAAAATGTGTTGATGAAAATTGCTAAATCCTAATAATTCTTTGACTGGTTTATTTTGTTTGATAAGTAAGATAAACCTTGACATGAGCAAACCACTTGAGAAGTCTAGTGCTGTCCTCTTGTTAAATTCTGTTAATTGATACTTAATACTTAATTTTATAGATAATATTTATATTTTGACATAATTATATATTCTTCAATCAATAAATAAGTTCAGGACATCGTTCCTTCAGCACTCCAGTGCTTTGATTGAAGTTAGGTCACAGAGAGCTTCCTACATCCATTCTCTCGCATACCTCATTATCAAGAAGGGCAGTTGTCAGCCTCTGGCTGGGTTAAAAGCTTGAGCCCAACGATAAAGTCCTATCGAATGACTTTGAGAAGGGCGACTGGTCGCCGCAATATGCCGATACATGGTTAAATATGCGACGTAAAGAAACACTCATTAAGTCTTTAAATCAATGTCCAAGAGGATTTATACACATAATTGAATTCTGTTACAAAACAAGATCGTAGTTCTGAACGAGAACTCTAAACTTGAAATGAATTTGCGTTCGTGATGGCTTCAACATCCATGAATACACTAAATGAATATTAAATTTATTTCATTCAATGATACAGGGTGGAGAATCAAAACCAGTTCGTATCACTCAAAACGTAAACAAACGGACGCCATTTTGGAAAATTTCAGGTAATTTTTCTAATTTACTCTTTTAATCGTCCACCAATGAAAAAACGAAAATTACTATAACACGCTACTCATTTTTCCGCTTCTTGTGATGTATATTACCTACAGATTCAATTAGAATTTCAACAAGTTATCCCGGACATTGGAATCGAAGTGAGCAAAAATTGGATCGTATTTGACGGATGCGAACTGGTTCAAATTCATACTTTAGCCTAGTTTATTACAAAAAAGCATTTATTCTCGTTAAAATTGCTATGTATAACCCACGGAACACGTATGTAGTCTTGTAGTAAAGTATCAACTCCTCCAGATATAGTTTGGACATAAAAATAGAATTTTTGAAGAATGATGCGAACCGGTTCAGATTAATACAATGATACAAACCGGTTCAGATTTATTATATTTTACATTTTTACTTCATTTGCATACGTTCTTTGTCGATGTCTGTTTCACGGCATTAATATTAAAAACTTGCACAATCGTCATTCTGTACACAAACGGTCTGACTGACCTTTGTACGGAGACGCCGAGCATCATGGGTATAACTGTTTATTTACCTAAAAACACGTGGCAAAGTTTACATTCTAGTAATTTCCCCAAACAAGTATACTCAACATATAGAGTATGTATTTTGTGTCTACTCAATGAAATTTTGCTATCCAACCAACTTTCCTCATTAATTAAACTTTTACAGTAATTAAACCTCCGTCGTAACGTGTTTACATCTGTCATTCTTTACACATACATTTGAAATCGAAAGTAGAATACACAGCTTAACTATGCATCTGTACCTTTAGATGTTTAAATGTACTTTGAATACATGGATTTATATTCCTGTAGCTATAATTGATAATTTATTTTAAATTTTAACAATGATTTTCTCAAAAACCGAAAAAATCCAAAGATTTTGTCTTCATGCGCCGCACTATATTATGTTGCGTACTAAAACGCCGAAATCTGGGAAGGTTGTGCGGGTTAGTATACGGGTGATATCTTCACCATCTCTTTATAGAATGCAATGTCGTTCATTTAAATGTCGAACAGTATTGTACCATAATTATTTTAGGACCAAAATTAAAGATACACATGTTTTCCCTTTCTCGACCGACGACCAAAAACCCGCCCACTCATAGTTTTTATTGCCGAAATCAG
The DNA here is from genome assembly GCA_025267735.1 of Mactra quadrangularis. Taxonomy (NCBI): domain Eukaryota; kingdom Metazoa; phylum Mollusca; class Bivalvia; order Venerida; family Mactridae; genus Mactra; species Mactra quadrangularis. The sequence continues at coordinate 12,447,945 of CM046309.1, forward strand.
GATTTTTTTCAATCCAATCTGGATGTAGGACTTTCAACAACGATTTTTTTCCGACCCGGCGTTCAAACAGTGATTCATTTTGCCGTGCGTCCTGCGTTAGAGACGCAAACTTTGAACCGCGGACATGCGTCAATTGTTTGCAGTTACGTGTTTGCAGTTAATTTATACATAGAAGGTTAGGTGATACTTAGCACCGAGTAATGACTGTTTTAGTAAAATTTGTCGTGATTTTGACATTTTTTTATACATGTATTTATGAATATCCATAAAATATCGTAATTTTTACAGGCATATAATTTATTTTTTTTATCCGAGTAAGAACACAGCTCTAATAATAACGTCATTAAAATCAATTTAATGTGAGTCGGCTCTGTGTCCCTTCGAACTTATTGTTAATGTATATCAACCCGACCTTAATTATATAATGACGGACGATGTTTTGTTATTGATTTGAGAGCTGTGTGGTCGGTTGTAAGTGAATGAACTCATATTTATTGATAATTGATAGTATGATTATGGGCCGTTGCACCGTAACTTTAAACCTGTTTCACCACAAAGAGTGAAATTATGCGATCCTAACAAATTCGATTTCGCCGTGAAAAAAACCCGGCCATAAGCTATTTCTTTTCGATTTTGCCAAAGAAATCGGACGCGAGATTTTTTCTTTTCGCCGAAAAATCGGCCGATCATCTCGATTTCGCCGAATAAATCGGCTGATTATTTTCAGATTTTGCTCAGATTTTTTAATGCGCGTTATACCCGTAAAATTAAAGTAAACCTCAGCTGAAAACTACAGAGTTCTGCAGTATGACATGAAAGGTTACTATCGAATATTACGAATTTTACAGTATATTATAAATGTGTGTGGCTATTATTTTAATAGAGATTTAAACCCACATCATTTAATGATGATTTAGTATTATGTATACAATTGATCAAACCATTTACTTGACTATAATCAAAGTACTGAAAGTACTGTTGGAAGGAATTTTTGAACAATTTTAGGAGTTCAAGTTACTATTTCGATATCCTACATAATTTCTTTATCATTCATAACCAAATGCGTTTCATATTTCATTTTACATGCACATTATTCTACTGATCGAGAAGTTGTATGTTTTGATTCACGGGCAGGACATACTTTCGTGGAGCTATGTCATGGAATAATTTCTTGTGTCATTCTCCCTCCTACCACTGATTTTAAATCATTTTAATACGGCAGTGTTCAGTCACTGAATTGCATCCAGTAGTAATCCAGAGATTGAGTCTATTCAGGAACAGTGATAGATGGATTGATGGTCACGATGTAACCTAAACAATGTGTTGCCATGGAGTTAGGGTCACGACAAATTGATCACATGTTCTATGTATTTTGTTCCAAAGAATGGAGCTTCAGAGCAAATATTTTTTTCCATATTTTGAATTTTGAGAAGCGAGCAAAAGCGAAGAATAAATTTGTGCGGTTTCTAAGACATTTATTTACCATAAGTTAAAACGAGCATAAAAAGTATGGACATTCTTATATAACATATAACCATATATCTATAGACTATAGTGTAATCACGTAATAAGAAGTTCTATGCTATATAAAGCCAGTTAACAATTACTCCAGATGAAAATTCAATTGAATTTAAAACTAGTTAGAAGTAGGGTAGAAGAGGTTTACACCTTCATGAGTTCATACGTAAAAGATAACTTCATTTTTCTTTGGTATTACTTTTATTAATACTAGATAACTAGGAAGCACAGATTACCAATTAACAGCGCCACACTATTATGGACCAGCCCGGTTCACTTTTTGTGTATACAATGTAATTAGATTTTGGTAAATTATGCTAATGTCTAATAATACCACTAGAATTAAATCAAGCCTGATATGTTATTTTGGGACATCAAAATTGTAGGAATGAAAATTTTTCTCCCTGTCCTACCTGCTCTCTATGGATTAATCTTCATATTTTAAACTACAAAGACACGTATGACGTCACACATCAAGATAAGGTGTGTAGAGAGAGTAAATGTTCAGTTTACGGTCTAAGACAGAGTGCAGTTATCATATTTCTAAACAAAGGATTGTGTCATTGAAATTTCTAATGCCGTATGTTAGCAAGAATTCGTTACTGCTTTACCGTAACAGTGAAATTATGCTGATTTATATTGCTATTTAGAATTCAAATTACTAATTGTCAGTTCAATTCTACTTGGCCGAGGGTCAAAACTCTTCATTTTACGATATTTATGACGCGTTAATTTCATTTTTTTTTATTTTCAGATATTAAGGTGCGAGAAATCAGACGAACATAACGATTAATTTGTTGTGGTCTAATAAAAAAAAACATTTACGAAATTCGCTTCGCGCTATCATTAAACCTCTACGGACACCCATCCAGAGATTAACCCCACATTACGTTGCTTAACTTCGATATAAAATATTCAGCGCTTTACGCTCTCAAAGTAAACTCCTGCTGTGAAAACCGGTCGTTAAAATTGTACTTATATACAAGCGTGTGATAGATACTAATGCGCAATAATACAATAAAACTTCTCTCCAAGCACAGTTAGAATGTTGTTTGATTAATATGTAAAAAAAACATTAAATATCATAATTTTAAGTATTTGTTTAAATTACTTTTTTTCAACTTATCTACTTTTGATAGTACACATATTTTTCTGCTGCACTATTTCTTGGTCGCATTGACTCATTGATTTCTATCGAGTTGAGGGTGTTGTTCGTTCTTTTTTCAAATCTTGCAGAGCGCTGACATAGAAAGGAATTGTTTGAAAACAATTCCTTCCAAAAAGTAAATGGCATCGTGAAATTTAACTTATGTCCACAAAAATTTTGTAAACGTGGCCGATCATAATATTTTGTACTGTGGTGTGTGTAAAACAATTCCAAATTAATCCAAGTTAATTAATGTATATAGAAATAAAAAAATGTAATCATTTAGAAATAAACAAGCTAAAATTGATAAATACTTCACAATAACAGATAATGACTCAGTCTGCAATTTATCATGAAATTATGTTTTAACATTACAAATAATTCACAAAACTTATTTACTAATGAAAATGAATGTGATAATACTAATATAAAATACACCAAGTCATTGAGACTACACAATAATATTGAATGAAAAATGATTGTTTAAAAATCATGCATTATTTGAAGGACATGCTTTAGTGACCAAAATCTCCAGATTCGTTGTTTTTTGGGTGGGACTCATTGTTTCAAAATATGTCCCATGGACTAATGTTTTCCAGCTTCAAAATAAATCACTGCGCAAGTAATAATGTGCTGTTGGTCAGTGTTTTTCACGTCGGATATTTTGAGTTTAACAAAATGAATACAGACAGACAGTCTTAAGTAAAATTAACCCAGTGATAAACCAGATTTTGTGTTTGTGTAAGTGTAACCGCTGTCTCCAGTCCCCAAACGTCGAAATGGATATGTTTTCCAAAAAAGCCGACATACCTACCTACATATGTGTTTTATAAATCATGTTTAGGAAAGATGAAACATAAATATTTTTATTGTGAAATTAAAATTTCGTCAGCTTGTCATGCACTTTTCGATTCGTACTTGAATCTATTAAGGAGTAATTTTAGTATGTATTTATTAGGTTTCAATGTGTACGAAAGTCTTTCAATACTTTGAATAGCGAATTGTGATCGTCATTTTGTCTCAATTTAACAACTTTCGCAAACGATTTGACTAATTCGGGATTTTTATCTGAAAATGACTTTATACTTAACCGACCACCATCTCTATTTTGGATGATAAAAATGTCAACGTTCCATTCGCATTTACTTTTTCTCCACCTGACCATGCATATGTCCACAGTCATGTCTTCATAAACGTAACCGGTGAGTTATATGGCAATATGAATTCATTTTCAGCTAAAACTCCCAAAAAAATCAGATCGTAGTAAAAAGTTTTGAAATCGAGACGAAAACGAAATAAGATTGAGTAAGTTTGGAAAAAAATGCCGTGAAACTGACATCGACAAAGCACGTATGCAAATAAAAATTAAATTTCAAAATACCATAAATCTGAACCGGTTCGTATCATTGTATAAACCTGAACCGGTTCGCATCATTCTCAAAAAATTCTATTTTTATGTCAAAATTAAGTCAGGAAGAGTTAATACTTTTCTACAAGACTACACACTTGCTCCGTGGGTTATACATGGCAAATTTAACGAGAAGAAATGCATTTTGTGATAAACTAGGCAAAAGCATGAATTTGAACCAGTTCGCATCCGTCAAAAATGACCTAATTCTTGCTCACTTCGATTCCAATGTCCGGGATAACTTGTTGAAATTCTAATTGAATCTGTAGGTAATATATACCCAAACGAAAAAGAAACGCAGGGTAAAATGATATGGAATAACTTTTTATCGCCTTTGTGTGAGTTGATGAAAATTGGTCAGATTATTATCAAGGCATCTATTTACTCAACACATAATGAAAAGTTACTGAAGCATGAAACGTTCAGTGTCACGTAATACAAGCAAAGAAATGCAAAAATTTCGTGCAGAATAAATTTGATAATTTCTTCAACACATCTTTTCATATCACCCAATACTCTAGACATTAATACACTGTTTTCCGTATAAAAACTCTGTTTTAACTTTCTTCGTTAATGGCAAGGTTTACTGACGTTCAGCGGGGTCAGGCTATTACGTTGCTAATGCAAGGTCAAACGCAACAGCAGGTGGATATGCAGTCTGGCGTGAATGTTTCGACCATAGTGCGACTTGTTCGTCGACTTAGGGAAACTGGAAGGCTTGCCGACCGGCATCGGACAGGGCATCCGCGCGTCACGACACGACGTCAGGACAGGGCTATACTCTCGCACACCTGCGTAATCGTTATGTTACTGCCACTGAAACTGCTAACAATACAGCAGACAATCATAACCGTCGTATTCACCCCAAAACTGTTAGGAACCGATTACGTGAGGCGGGTCTTCGTTGTAGACTTCCATGCATTGGTTTGCCTCTTACTCCTCCACTTCGGGCGCGTCGAATGACTTGGTTAGCGGCACATTCCCCTCGGGAATAACACAAAAAGTAAAGGTCAAAATCCAACGAAAATTTCCGAATTTAGTTCACGAAAGATAGTTCTTGATAAATCAATATCCCAATTTTAATATCATTCTTATAATTTACCATAAAACACCACTGAAGTTTACCCTGCGTTTCTTTTTCGTTTGAGTATACATCATTAGAAGCGGAAAAATGAGTAGCGTGTTATGGTAATTTTTGTTTTTTCATTGGTGGACGATTAAAAGAGTAAATTAGAAAAAATACCTGAAATTTTCCAAAATGGCGTCCGTTTATTTACATTTTATATGATACGAACTGGTTTTGATTCTCCACCCTGTGATACACTACAGTGAAATGGATGGGTAGCAGTATAGGCGACCGGCACGGTTCCGAATCAAAACACTATATATATGCATGTTCATGTACAGTGATAGTGTTTTTGATCAGGAACCGTGCCGGTCGCCATGGGTAGCAGTAATGTACGCCCATGGATGAAAGTTTTATCTTCCTCTTTTAAGAAGTTCTGATTGGCTACCCGGTATGCTGAAGTCACTGCCTCGCATCACTTAACCCATTTATTTTCACTTCTTTCGTCGTGATTTATATCTTTAAGATTATCACTGTACCTACAACATAGTATCCATTCTCTCACTCATGAAATAGATTTACGAGGTGTATCATATGAAAGGATAGACCGATGCATACATTATACGAGTATACATCGTATGTTTAACTTGGACTTTAATTTACATATAACTTGTCAGAATATGACAGTTTAGAATTAAATTTGATTTTGATTTACAATTGCGTTACATTTGTTGCCTATGAAATCGTATAACATTTAGTTTTAGCAGTGAAATACAGAACAATAACAATATAGTTAACAAAAATGCGAGTTTTACTGAATTTAGTGTTTATTTTGTGTTGTGGAATTACTTCTTGTCTTGCAGAAGGTAAGAATATGCTTTTTGTTTACTTTTAAGTTCAAACAGCGTGTACAGTTTCATAACTACCGTTTGCAAAAATCTTTGGTTTGATATATGGGAACCATTACAGTAACCGTTGCGACCAATGTCTAGAGATACATGTAAGACACTGGATTGTTTTTATGTTTAATGTTGGTTAGCGCGTAGATTTTCGACTTGATTAACAACATTATAATCAAAGTACTGAAAGTACTGTTGGAAGAAATTTCTGAAAGTTTTAAGAGTTCAAAGTTACTATTTCGATATCCATCATTATCTCTTTATCATTCATTGTCAACTAAGTTTCATATTTCACTTCAAATGCACATTATTCTACTGATCGATGGGTTGTCTTTTCGTGGATCTTAGGTATGAAATATGTTCTACGGTCATTCTCCCTTCCTACCACTGATTCTAAATCATGCAGGGCAGTAGTCAGTCACTGACAGCTAAATCCAGAGATTTCGCCCTTTCAGGAACAGTATGTGGACTGATCGCCGTGATATAACCTACACAATGTGTTGCAATGGCCACAACAAATTGATCATACTAATTATGTTCTATGGAACTTGTCTAAAAATGTACCTAGCATGCAAAATAAAAATGTTTTTCTCATTTTGAGAAGCGAGCGAAAGGCGGAGAATAAATATGTGATATTTTCATGAACATATATGTACCAAATGTATAAAAACATGCTAAATATGGACTTTTTACCGAACAAAAAATCATAATACGTAATTCATAAAAGCATTATAAGTTACTTTATATAGTTTTATATAGATATTTTAAATAAGATATGTCGAAGTTCCTTGGACTTTATTATTTTGATCTTTGGATACTAATAAAATTTCTGATAATCTTGCAGGTTGTTGATAGAAAGATTATTTTTTGTTAGCCTGCATAAATGCTTTAATATGGTAAAAACATCATAAATGACTGTTTTTTGTTCAAGTCGCATTTTCTGTCCAATATCATTATGCTGCATAGCTAACACATTTAGTGAATTCATTCAATATTAGTCTTCAATTAAATACTTCTAATATTTCTGTATAAATCAGATCTGCTTACATCATGATGGAAAGTCTACAACGGTCATTCAGTCAGCCATTTATTGACACTTTGCAATCGCTCTACGTTCTCACAGAAAAACTCAAGCTGTGGAAATCGTCTGCTAAGTAGTATATATCATATACAAGCGTGTGGCAGATCATATTGCGCAATAATTACAAAATAACTATGTACACAATACGAATAATGTTTTATTAATGTAAAGAAACATTAAATATCATAATTTTAAGTATTTGGTTAAATTATTTTTTTCCATTCATCTACTTTTGATAGTATTCATATTTTTCTACTGCACTATTTTCTTCGGCGCATTTACTCATTGTTAGGTGTTGTTCGTTCTTTTTCAAATTTCGTAGAGCGCTGACATAAAAAGGATTTTTTTATAAAAAATTCCTTCCAAAAATGATACAAACTTTGCCATCAGAGTTCGATGCAAAAGAACAATTAACCGTGTATTTGTGTTTTAATCAGTGTCAGGCATTGGCCCTAATCTGATTTTGACCGATAATTAGAATTCATGTCATGTCCTCCTTATTTAATGTCTGCAAAAATATATCTTAAGTTGATAATTGAATTATGGAAACGCGTGTCTTATTTGTCATTTTTCTTAAAGTGGTATTCCACTAACACAAAACAATGTTAATGGCCACATAAATTTTGTCCGAGATTTGGTTTCTTATTGTGCATCGTATTTCTTACATTTTCTCCATGTCGTATGTTCAAATTGTAATGACCATTGTATTGTATATGCCCATTTAAAAATCATGATGTTCATATCAAAGGAAAATATCTACTTACTTTCACAAAAAGTTGTCATTGATAACTAGAACACAACATAATGTTTTAAAATTCATGAATCTAATACATGTATGCAAAACGAATAAAAACTTGTTGCAATTATTGAAGTATATAACGTTTTGTTTGTTATCAATTATCATGAGTTCTAATGTATATAATCAGGGGCGGATCCAGGATTTTTCTTAAATTCTTTTTTTAGGGGGACGAACTTTTCTATGGGGGGGGCGAACCTCGAACAACAACCACATTATGCACATTTTGTGGAAAAAATGCAATATATTGATTGTAAAAACTACATAACAATTAAATCTATGTTAAGCACCGAGAAAAAAATACTTCATACTATTTTAAAATGAATTGCAAGCAAGAAATACACTATTGGACATGTACGTTTTCCAAAATCTATAGGGGATCCGGGCCCCTTGACCCCCCCTGCTGGATCCGCCCATGAAAATGATTGTCAATTAGCATTATCATTATTTTGCCTTGCAAGAGACACAGTTTACATCTCACACCATTTGGTTTATCGTTTCAGAGAAAAATCAGTTTGTTGATTTCTGCAAACACACGTATGTGAACAAATCTATGGACATGTTAATACTGAATGGTCCAACAGCCTTTCAGAAAATGGAACAGATGAGCTGTAATTGTACAGTCGAAACAATCAAGGGGGTCCACCTGAAGGTTATAGTGTCCAGACAGAACTTCTCAGAATTCAAACACTGTAATACGGGGTTAAATCTGACCACTGATACTCCTCTGATTTGCAATTCTACCAGTCACACTATCTACCAAAAAGCTTTTCGCTTTGATCTCCTTATAACTTCAGAAATAACTTGGACATCTAAACAACCAATTTTTGAAGTACGCGTGAAACCAGGTATGCATAAATTGTTTTTTACCTTAAACAATAAGGAATAGTAGCTTTATATGAAGCCTCTACATCTAGGGTTTATAGTCACGTGATCTATAAAAGTAAACGCAACTCTAGGTCATGTGTGTTTTTGTATTTTAAATAATGGACTTGCCCACTGAATAGGTGAATAAGCTGATGTATGAAAGCATTTTACGGATTTAAACATACAACTTTGATATTTAACATTTTTTGAGTACTGTATACCGGGATATGCACATTTTAAATTTTATACAGTGGTATGTTCATAAAATAAGTGTCAAATAACTTAACTATATTACTGAAAAAATAATACATCCCTAAATTTTGGTGTGAAATAAAACTGCCCTGCGTTCAGTTACCGCGAACGTTACAAAATGTTCCGTAACGATAAATTCGGAACTCATTGACCATTCGCTGCGAATAATCTAGGACATAATTAAAGGCTGTTTTGAAACTACCGGTGTTAAAGTAAACAAATATAATTAATAATGATCGTTTAGGCATTGAGTGATGTTTCGTTTTTAGTCCGTAAATTTTGAAACATCACTCATTGCCTTAACGATCTCAAGTTTGTGTATTAGATTAGATTATTCGCAGCGAAAGGCCGAGGAGTTTCGAATGCATCGTTATGTAACGTTCTGTAACGTTTTGTGTAATTGAACACGCTACTGGCTATGTTTATATACGCAATGTTTATGTGGACGAGTATTTATCAAAGTTTTGCGTCAGCTAAAGTAAAGAGACGATTCAAAAAGTGCATAAAATAACTATTACATTTCCTTGTCCCAAACAGCTTATAAAATTCTGTGAATTGTATTTGTTAATTTTGAATCCTATGCACAAACTAATTTTCATGTTTTGTTCAAATTAAGTTTGTATGGCGGATTTTAGCTAGCAATCAATATTCACAGAATCAATTGGAAATTTTTCGGGAAAGAAATGAAGTAATTATTTTATGCGCTATTTGATGTGATTTAATTATTAGTCTAAAAGTGGATTCAGTCATAACATGCTTGGTGTCCATATTAGTTGCTGTTGTTTTAGATCACGTGACTATAACCCTGATAAAGCTCGTTTAGGATATAAGGAAACATCGTTCACAAAGAATATTGTTAGGATTTGTCTAAAGCTATCCTAAACGAGCTATATTAAGACTTGTAATACGCATATACTGCAAAACACAGGCGGTCAGCATGGTCCCGAATATGAAGAAACACCCTATTTAAATGTTAGGTTACAAAAGCCGAATGGAGTCACAAAAATTATACTATGTCGTTATGACGAGATAACTAGCTCGTGATAACGACATAACTAAGTCTTAATTACGAGATATAAAAATAGAAGTTTTGTTAATCAAGTTCAACTAAAGGCCATTTTCTCCATTGTAATAAATTCATTTCACATATCTATACATTCACGAGTGGCTAAGGCTCTGTTACATCGCATAACACCAACATATTATTTTGCATAGGCCGAAAATTAAGATAGGCAGATTTGAAACGTCACAATCAAAACTGACTGGTAAATTTAGGATTGAATTTCATGATATTGTATCCTTTTACCAGAAGCTCGTTCAATTACCTTAAATGTTCCAAAACGTCCAGTAACGCTATATCCGGAACTACTTAGTCATTCGCTGCGAATAATCTAATCTAATAAACTAATATACGATCGTTAAGACAATGAGTGATGTTTCAAAATTTATGGACTAAAAACGAAACATCACTCAGTACCTAAACGATCGTATATTTGTTTACTTCAACACCGGTAGTTTCTAAATAGCGTCTAAATATGTCCGAGATTATTCGCAGCGAATGGCCGAGGAGTTCTAAATGCAACGTTACAGACCGTTTGGAACGTAAGGGGTAATTGAACAGATGTTCTTGCAGCTGTGATTGAATACCTGAATCACTAAAAGTGATAAAATCAAACCAACGGCTTTTGCTTTTTCGTCTATGTCTCAATGTAAATGTAGCGTCTAAAATTAGCTCTCGACTAATCGTATCATATGCGAGCACTATAAGCTTCCCCAAAAAAGTTCTTTTACAGTACAATTAATTGAATTGCTTTCACTGCCGGGTTTATATTTGAAGAACAATGGCCAATGTATGATAAAGAACAAGGGTCATGTTTGTGATATGTTTGCAAATTTACATCAAAAAGGAAAACTCACTGATTTCAAAACGCTTAATTGAAACTCATTTACCACTAAACTGTACCTACAACTTTTGGTAATTTCACTAAGGAGAAATATTTGTAAGGAAATGTACATGTATATACAGCTTGTTTAGGATACAAAACGACTCGGTTTGTTTACAAATTTTAGACTCCGGTATTACATTAAACATCGAAGTCAGCTGAATACTTAAATCCACCCATGTATAAAAATGGTATCGTTGTATTTTGTCTTAATTTATCCAAAACGAGCTATAGTGGTTTTTACTCGAAACCATGTCTGATGCTTATGTGTCCGATAGATGTTCGCTGATATTCAATAAGATGGGACAATGAAGATTTGAAAAATGCGAAAAATAAAGTTTTGTCTATTTTTGTTTTGACTGATTTTATAAGTTGCTGTATGTATGAGGCTTGATATGGTGCAAGGGTTTCAACAATCTCATACTAAATAAAATTTTACACGTATTTGAATACATGCACCTATATTCTTTAGTAACGTATGTTTCTATACGGACCACACTAATAAAACATATATTTTTTGGTCTGCATTTGTATGTTTGTCTATGATTTAAGCACTTTAAGAAGGCAATGGGTTGATACAGGAAATACATACTACAAAATGATAAATTCAAAACACCCCTCGCTCAAATATGACTTAAATTTTAGATCAACTTATAAAAAATTACAGAGATACACTTATAAACCTTGATACAATGATTTTCCAACTTGAAACAAACATCAAAGGAAACTAAAGTATAATAACCGTGAACAGTCAACATTACTGTACAGTGTATACATTTTAAAAGTTTGTATACTTTACTCACTAAAAAATTCATTATTATGAACGGTTTAAGAAATAACTGGTTAGTAACGTATGTTACAACAACATTGTTTAAACTATCATATCCCAATGTTATCAGTCATACCCAGTACAACTGTTTAAAGCATTTTATGGTTTAACTAACTATTTTCTATGTACTATGTCATATTTATATACTGTTAATAGGATTGCGTTCAAAATTAAGTGAAAACCTGTTTAAAATTAAGAGTTAAAAAGATTACGAATTAGTCTAAAAAATCAAAACAGTTTAATCGTTTTCAAAGTTCACATAGTAAAATTCACTTAAATATACAATTCAAGTAAAAATCGAAACATTCTCCAGGACATTCCATGAGGTACTGGCACACTAATTTCATAAAAAATCATTTGTCACCCTAATTACATCCTCATGGGTTTGCCATTGGATAAGAGATCGGCGCTGCTGTATGAACGATGTGTTTGCTTCCTTATCATGCTCGATTTGTAGCACCATGCTAATGTACCATTTTCCTTTACCTTAAATATTTCTGCAACAAAATATTTCGTGACATATTCTAGTTCATGTACTACAAAAGATAAACTCCGATACATCTTGTTTGTGTCGTCAGGAATTACAACAACCTGTGGTAACGTATGTTTATAAAATGTGAACTACATTTTTTCGCTGCTGTTAAACTTAAAAGACGTGCTGTGTTCCTTTGCACTCAAAGAGAGAATATAAAAGAAACATTCAGGACTTGAACGTTTCAAGTTTCGAAAAAATAAGCGAAACATTGTGAGACAAGCAAACAAACAAGCATCAACTATGATATATTTCATATGAAACATACGTTACCAAACGTAACGTATGTTTCAATTCATAAAACCATGCCTTATTGAATAAGATGCGAACAAAGGAAAATAAATCAGATTTGTTTTCATCTAGTAATTATTGAAGTTGCTAATGAATTGCAAAAAACATCTATTTGAGTAATTATATGTAGGATTTTATGCTTACATTGCATGCTATGGTTAAAAATCTCCAGACTCGTTAATATGTCAACGCCATTGAGACGCAAGCAATATCAAGTTTTTTCATGCCTGGTTGATGATGTCATATATTTTGGAATGAGTTAATGGCACCGTTTAACCCTTTGCCGCATTGTAAGATCGGTATATCATTTTAACGGTAACGTATGTTACATCACGTTTGTTACATTTGATACTTTAGACAGCAGTATCCCTGGACGATCCTGAGGAATGGCAAATGTAGTTATCATAAAATGAAGAGTAACTCATTAGCAAACTTGAATAAAACTAAGATATTTACTATTAGTTGAACAACCATGGTCACGAATGTTTTATTCTTAAAAGTCTACGCGAAAATCTCAAATGTGATGATTATTGAAATGCCTTTGAATACTTAATGGCAATCGTTTTTATTTCATATATTTTCATATCTGATCTTAAGTTTTAAAATATTTTACAATTATAATATCTTTCCGAATTTGAAAAAAACTTTGGGTCTTTTTTATGGTCACGTATGTTTCTACACTCTTGGCGACAAAGTTTAAGAGCTGTGTGTTAGTTTATATTCCTGAGAAACAAGATAAAAATCTTCTTTTACATACAGGAACGTTGTTAAAAAACAAGTGTATTAAGACAACCTGATGTGCCTATTTTTCGTAGTCTGTGCTCAAAGGCAGACCATCGAGATGGCGACAGTAACGTATGTTACATTTTAGGGTACTTATGGGATCAGTATGAACACATACTTATGTACATTTCAAAAATCTTTTTTGTCCCAAATGCCCACACACAGCATACAACTTTTGCATACTAATGCAACTCACCGTCTATTTGTATTTAGTCAGTAACACATGGAACATTAAATGTGCCGTCTTATTGAATATGAGCGTGTTATGGAATTCAAACTATTGTGATTCCAATGCCACTGACGAACAATAAACAGCTTTATGGAGCCTATTTTTTGCGACATGATATATTGACATCTTTGTCTATGTTTCAAACATTTTAAGATATCTTATCCTCATAAAAACAGCTTAGGACTTTAAACAAACTCTTATTCTTAGTTGTTAACTGTTTGTTTTCTACTATTTTCCACAGGCGACCAATATTTGACATTAGTGGCCTCTGTGTGGACCGTGCGTAAAGAGAAAGTATTTGAACATTAATAATGATATTTTAATTACCATCTTTTGTTACATTTCAGAAATTCAAACTCATATTTTAGCTAATTGCTCAACAGGCATCGAGAAGCCATTAACACCTTCTGCGACACCAAAGACGACATTAAAAAAATCTAGGACAACAAAGACGTCATTCAAAAGTACAACGTCACCGAAGAAGTCGGTTATCGCCGGCCTGGAGGACGGTACAAACAAAGTTGTATACACATTATTGCTAAACAGCACGAACTATGAATTAATAACTGCTGTTCTTTTTTACACACGTTTTCATTGAAACAGTGAAAGTTTGTTTGTACTGGAGGGGAAAACCCAAATATATATTCGGATATAGTCTTTTCGCTTTATGACAGTTACTAATTTGCAAAATGTACTGGAACTATTTTGTTTCAGGTTGTTTCATATTCACGTACAATATACTAAAACCGTTAGCTGTTGGCCTTAAACGTTTTCCGCGAACAGGCCGTTTAATTATGACTGTTAGCGAACATTACAGAACGTTCGCGGTAACTGCACGCAGGGCTGATTTGTTACAGACTCGCGTTTATCGTATACGAAACGCTACATTCATGATGAAAAAGTCAATTATTAATGTTGTACTGTCTGAAGTAAAAATGATACTGTCTCTGCATGCTGAACTTTTCAGCTGTTACTGTATAATAACTGTCGAACTCACTTTCTCATTGAGGCCAACAGTAAGTCAAAATATGTTCCAAAAAACGGCAGGACAAGAAGTATTAGATAATTAAATTGTTAAATCTGGTGTGTTTTTGTATACATTTTATTTATTCTGTTAAGCATTTATAAATCATGTTGTTTAAAAGGAGTTTCTCCAAGAAAATACTAATTATCTTCTCCTCTAAACCCTGCAGCATGTTCAGTAACGACTGCTAGCGAACGTAATAGATACAGGACAACTCAATCCGAAGACAACTCAACCCGTGCATAACTCAACTCAAAGTTGGGACAACTCAACCTGTTAGTAGGGGATTGAGTTGGCTCGGGTTGAGTTGCTTCTTATATATCTTTGTTTTCTCTTTTGTGTATGTACACATAATGTTATCACTATCCGGCGGTATTTAATGCTTTGCATTAAACTTTTCTTGTCAAAAACTGTACCCAGAACTACATTACCAATTGCTGCTTCGTCTAGTTCTAATCACACTTGTAAGTTGACCATTCTGAATTATAAGTATCAATATACTATTCTGGTCAATGGATCTTTGGTCCTCAATTTTTAACTGCCATGATCACTAAATTGATCACTCATCCTTAAATTCATAAAATGCGACTTATTGTTTAGTTTTGTCTATCCATGCGATTAGAACAAAGTCCATTCGGAACTTAGATGGTGTTAACTTTCTTTGTACCGGATGTACTGTTGTTGTTTGTTGGCTCTAACGCCGTAGCAACACATTGTATAGGTCACATAACGGCGGTCAGACAACCTACTCAGTCCTCCTGAAAAGGCTAAATCTCTGGATATAGCTGTTAACCAACTTCTAAGCGCATACTTTCTTCAGCGACTGACAACTGCCCTACATAATTACAAATCATTGGTAGGAGTCCGTAGAAATAACTTCATGACTAAGCTCCACGAAAGTATGACCCGCCCGGGAATCAAACCCACGACCCCTCGATCAGTAGCCTTGTATGCTACCAAATGAGCTAGCCGGGCGGCTTTACCGGATGTACTGACCAGAACAAAGATAAAATAGATATCTGTGTATATCATGTATTGTACGCATTCAGAACTATATGATTTTATCTGTGTTGCATGTCTTTAAGCAGTATTATGTAATATAACTTCGTTGCGCATATGCATCCGGTAGACAAAAACGATTACAATCGAGTTCCGTGTATTAACTATTCGTGAAAAATCTGTTTGTACCATGTACATTTCAATGATCATTTTATTAAACACTAATTTGAGCAAGAAACTCTATTTAGAAAATGGATAAGTTTTTTTAAAACTCGTGTTGCATTTACAAATGTACTAGAGAAATTCAACTGTAATCCTAGATTTTATGTTAAGCATGTAAAACACGGAGTGTGTTTGCTTTGCATTTTTGCGCTAACATACCTTATTCAAAAATACTTGGGTTACGTATTACGGTATACGCCAGAATAACCATAATTCAGGATGATTTTAAAGTATCTATTCATAAACCACAATGATCTTACGGATCTTAGGCCCTGATAAAGCTCCTTTAAAATAACAGGAGACATCGACTGTACACATAAAATATCGTTTAGATTTGTCTAAAGTTATCCTAAATGAGCTTTATCAAGACTTGTAATATTCATACACTGCAAAACACAGGCGGTCGCCTTGATTCCGAATATGAAAAGAAAACACTTTATTCAAAATAGTAGTTTTGTTAATAAAGTTAAACTGGAGGCCATTTTTTCCGTTGTAATGAATTTATTTCACATATTTATACTTTCATGCGTAGCTAAGGCTTTGCTCTTTCGAAAGACACCAACATATTTTATTTTGCATGCGCCAAGAAATAAGGTAGGCAGATCTGAAACGTTACTATCAAAATAGACATGTAAATCTAGGATTGAATTTCATGATATTGTATTTTTTCATCAGTAGCCTGTTCAATTACCCTAAACGTTCCAAAACGTTCCGTAACGCTTTAACCCTAAACGTTCCAAAACGTCCCGTTACGCTACACACGGAACTACTTAGTCATTTGCTGCGAATAATTTAATCTAATAAACTTATATACGATCGTTAAGACAATGAGTGATGTTTCAAAATTTATGGACTAAAAACAAAACATCGCTCAGTACCTAAACGATCGTATATTTGTTTACTTCAACACCGGTAGTTTCTAAATAGCGTCTAAATATGTCCGAGATTATTCGCAGCGAATGGCCGAGGAGTTCTAAATGAAACGTTACAGACCGTTTGGAACGTAAGGGGTAATTGAACAGATGTTCTTGCGGCTGTGATTGAATACCTGAATCACTAAAAGTGATAAAATCAAACCAACGGCTTTTGCTTTTTCGTCTATGTCTCAATGTAAATGTAGCGTCTAAAATTAGCTCTCGACTAATCGTATCATATGCGAGCACTATAAGCTTCCCTAAAAAAGTTATTTTATAGTACAATAAATTGAACTGCTTTCACTGCCGGGTTCATATTTGAAGAACAATGGCCAATGTATGATAAAGAACAAGGGTCATGTTTGTGATATGTTTGCAAATTTACATCCAAAAGAAAAACTCACTGATTTCAAAATGCTTAATTGAAACTCATTTACCACTAAACTGTACTTCAACTTTTGGAAATTTTACTAAGGAGAAATATTTGTAGGGAACTTTACATGTATATGCAGCTCGTTTAGGATAAAAAACGACTCGGGTTGTTTACAAATTTTAGACTCCAATTTTACATAAAATATCGAGGTCAGCTGAATACTTAAATCCACCTGTGTATAAAAATGGTATCGTTATATTTTGTCTTAATTTATCCAAAACGAGGTATAGTGGTTTTTACTCGAAACCATGTCAGATGCTAATGTGTCCGATAGATGTAATGGAATCAAACTATTGTGTTTTCAATGCCACTGCCGAACAATAAACAGCTTCATGGAGCCTATTTTTTGCAACATGATATATTGACATCTTTGTCCATGTTTCAAAGATTCTAAGATATCTTATCCTCATAAAAACAGCTTAGGACTTTAAATAAACTCTTATTCTTAGTCGTAAAGTGTTCGTTCTCTACTATCTTCCACAGGCAACCAAAATTTGACTTTTGTGGCCAATGTGTGGACCATGTTAAAAGAGAAAGTATTTGAACATTAATAATGATATTTTAACAACCACATTTTGTTACATTTCAGATGGTCCAAATCAGAATGTTTCTAATTGCTTCATATGCATCACGGGACACGTTTATAATAGGACGTCATCAACAACTTCAACGTCACAGCATACCTCATTTGCTGAATCGTCGAGTAAGTTGACCATTCTGAATTATAAGTATCAATATCCTTTTCTGGTCAATGAAACTTTGGTCCCCAATTTGTTACTGCCATGATCACTAATTGATCACTCATCCTTAAAATACAAATAAATCGACATAATGTCTAGTTTTGTCTATCCATGCGATTAGAACAAATTTCATCCGAAACTAAGATGTTGTAAACTTTTTTGTGTACCGGAAGTACTGTTGTTTGTTGGCTTTAACGCCGTAGCAACGCATTGTATAGGCCACATAACGGCGGTCTGGCAATCTACTCAGTCCTCCTGGAAAGGCTAAATCTTTGGATATAGCTATTAACCAACTACAAAGCGAATACTTCCATCAGCGAAAGGCAACTGACCTACATAATTAAAAAATCATTGGTAGGGGCCCTAGAAATTATTTCATGACCAAGTTCACGAAAGTATGCCCCCCCCGGGAATCGAACCCACGACCCCTCGATCAGTAGATTTGCGTGCTACCAACTGAGCGAGCCGGGTGGCTTTATTTGATGTACTGACCAGAACAAAGATAAAATAGATATCTGTGTATACAAAACAATAGGATTTTATCTGTGTTGCATGTCTTTTAGCAATATTATGTATCATAACTTCGTTGCGCGTATTTATCCGGTACACAGAAGTCTTTTCGGCTGAAAAAAAGATTAAATTCGAGTTCCGTTTATTAACTTTTCGTGGAAATTCTTTTTGTACAATGTACATTTCAATGATTATTTTACTAAACACTTATTTTAGCCAGAAACTGTATTTAGAAAATGGACAAGTTTTTTTGAAACTCGTATTTCATTTACCAATGTACTTGCGATATTCAATTGTAATCCTAGATTTTATGTTAAGCATGTAAAACAAGGAGACGAGTGTGTTTTTTTGAATTTTGCTCAAGCATACCTCATTCAAAGCTACTTGGGTTACGTCTAGCGGAATACGCCAGGGTTAACATAATTCAACATGATTTTAAAGTATCTATTCATAAACCATAATGATCTTACGGTTAAGTAAATGCGTTTGTCAAGATTTTAATTATACCCATCCATCAAAAATTTAAAAACTCCTTTCTATCCACTTACTCTTCTCCCACAGTCTCGCTATAAATGTTGATACAAGCTCGTGAAAGACTTTTACCACTGGCACCAGAGTCTTCGCACTCGTTAAATAAGCACACATATAATATTTTGTCAACCAACACAATTAAACACAGGGAACTATATTTAGGGACGTACGCATTTTTTTATAATCATATGGATATTGACTCTGGTGCCAGTGTCTTTTACATGCACTTTACCTGCGCACTAAATCGCATCTCCGGTATTACATTAAATATGGAGGTCAGCTGAATACTTAAATCCACCTGTGTATAAAAATGGTATCGTTGTATTTTGTCTCAACTTATCCAAATTAAGCTATAGTGGTTTTTACTCGAAACCATGTCTGATGCTAATGTGTCCGATAGATGTTATGGAATTCAAAATATTGTGTTTTCAATGCCACTGACGAACGACAAACAGCTTTATGGAGTCTATTTTTTGCAACATGATATATTGACATCTTTGTCCATGTTTCAAAGATTTTAAGATATCTTATTCCCATACAAACAGCTAAGGATTTTAAACAAACTCTTATTCTTAGTTGTTAAGTGTTTGTTCTCTACTATTTTCCACAGGCGACCAAAATTTGACATTTGTGACCTATGTGTGGACCATGCGTAAAGAGAAAGTATTTAAACATTAATAATGATATTTTAATTACCATCTTTTGTTACCTTTCAGAGGGGGCATCAACAAATCCAAGTACAACGAATACGTCATCAACAAATTATACGACACCGAGTTCTAATGACACTGGTAAGTTGACCATTCTGAATTATAAGTATCAATATACTATTCTGGTCAATGGATCTTTGGTCCCCAAAATTTTAACTGCCATGATCACTAAATTGATCACTCATCCTTAAAATACATAAAATGCGTCTTATTGTCTAGTTTTGTCTATCCATGCGATTAGAACAAATTTCATTCGAAACTTAGATGGTGTTAACTTTCTTTGTACCGGATGTACTGTTGTTGTTTGTTGGCTCTAACGCCGTAGCAACACATTGTATAGGTCACATAACGGCGGTCAGACAACCTACTCAGTCCTCCTGGAAAGGCTAAATCTCTGGATATAGCTGTTAACCAACTACAAAGCGCATACTTTCATCAGCAACTGACAACTGACCTACATAATTAAAAATCATTGGTAGGAGGCCGTAGAAATTATTTCATGACTAAGCTCCACGAAAGTATAACCCGCCCGGGAATCGAACCCACGACCCCTCGATCAGTAGACTTGCGTTCTACCAACTGAGCGAGCCGGGCGGCTATACCGGATGTACTGACCAGAACAAAGATAAAATAGATATATGTGTATACAGAACAATAGGATTTTATCTGTGTTGCATGTCTTTAAGCAATATTATGTAACATAACTTCGTTGCGCGTATGCATCCGGTACACAGAAGTCTTTTCGACTAAAAAAACGATTAAATTCGAGTTCCGTGTATTAACTATTCGTGGAAATTCTGTATGTACCATGTACATTTCAATGATCATTTTACTAAACACTAATTTTAGCAAGAAACTCTATTTAGAAAATGGACAAGTTTTTTTGAAACTCGTATTGCATTTACCAATGTATTAGCGATATTCAACTGTAATCCTAGATTTTATGTTAAGCATGTAAAACAAGGAGACGAGTGTGTTTGCTTTGCATTTTGCTCAAACATACCTTATTCAAAGCTACTTGGGTTACGTCTTGCGGAATATGCCAGGGTTAACATAATTCAGGATGATTTTAAAGTATATATTCATAAACCATAATGATCTTACGGTTAAGTAAATGCGTTTGTCAAGATTCAAATAATACCTATCCATCAAAAGTTTTGAAAACTTCTTCTTATCTATCCACTTACTCTACTACCACAGTCTCGTTATATATGTTGATACAAGCTCGTGAACACTTTTACCACTGGCACCAGAGTCTTCGCACTCGTTAAATAAGCACACATATAATATTTTGTCAACAAACACAATTAAACACAGGGAACTATATATAGGGACGTACGCATTTTTTTATAATCATATGGATATTGACTCTGGTGCCAGTGTCTTGTACATGCACTTTACCTGCGCACTAAATCGCATCTCCGGTATTACATAAAATATGGAGGTCAGCTGAATACTTAAATCCACATGTGTGTAAAAATGGTATCGTTGTATTTTGTCTCAACTTATCCAAATTAAGCTA
Source organism: Mactra quadrangularis (assembly GCA_025267735.1). Classification (NCBI taxonomy): domain Eukaryota; kingdom Metazoa; phylum Mollusca; class Bivalvia; order Venerida; family Mactridae; genus Mactra; species Mactra quadrangularis. The sequence goes on from CM046309.1 coordinate 12,469,191, forward strand.
TAGTGGTTTTTACTCGAAACCATGTATGATGCTAATGTGTCCGATAGATGTTATGGAATTCATGTTGAAACATGTTAGAATTGTGTTCCATGTCTCAAGTCAATGTGAACATGTTAGAATCGTAATCCCAAAAGTATAGAATCAAGTTAAGTCTTATAAACAGTATCAAGAACGTAAGAAATCACTTACATGTACTAATAACATTTGCCACGTAGAATATTCAATTGAACGAATTAAAATACATTGTATATGGCATACACATTCTTAAAACAAAAGTAGGATATTGAGGGAATCACCAAACTATTTATAGATTTGTTATATGTCGTACTTGCTGAAATTTAACATTTTCATTGGTAGCTAATTGTCTTTTCAACATTGTTAGGCGGTTAAGATATCTTTTTAATAGCATCATACTAATGTTTCACAATAACCAGAAATTCAACTTTTGCCTGTATATTCCTTTAAATTTAAAAACATAATTAAAAATCTTACATGTAATGGAAAAAATATCATTAACATAATGTTCACTATATTACTGTACTTTAAGATTTAACGACAAAACCACCAACGACAACAACAACAAAAACAACACCAACAACAACAACAAGTGTCGCCACAGAGACAGAGACAACAGGTGACAGTAAGTTGATATTTTTATCTAAATATTAGTCACTTAATTCAAATCTTAGATGGTCAATAGTTTAAATCATTTAGTCAGGGAAAATCCTAGATAAAAACTAATGACCCGAAATGTATTTGACAATAGGGGTCAATAGTTTTTTTTTGGCAGAATAGTTTGAACTATGGATCTACTGTACTTGATATATATTCAACAAATTCTATTACCTCTGACGACAGTGGCAGCCATCCCTTAACACATATTTAGTTTAAAGCTAGGTTTTTATACTGTATTTTGGCTCTATTCTCGGTTGCGACTGGTTTTGTGATTCACTCAAAAATAAGAACAATGATTACCAGATAGTCTCTTAATCACTAATCAAATAAAACGTTCAGCTAAGTTTGCCTTTGATTTTACATATCAGCAATGGTCACACAAGATATGAATATGATGTCATGTTAGATCATGATGTGTTTCCAATGTCACTGACGAACGACAAACAGCTTTATGGAGTCTATTTTTTGCAACATGATATATTGACATCTTTGTCCATGTTTCAAAGATTTTAAGATATCTTATCCTCATACAAACAGCTTAGGATTTTAAACAAACTCTTATTCTTAGTTGTTAAGTGTTTGTTCTCTACTATTTTCCACAGGCGACCAAAATTTAACATTTGTGACCTATGTGTGGACCATGCGTAAAGAGAAAGTATTTAAACATTAATAATGATATTTTATTTACCATCTTTTGTTACATTTCAGGGGGGACATCAACAAATCAAAAAACAACGAATACGCCATCAACAAATTCTACGACATCGAGTTCTAATGACACTGGTAAGTTGATCATTCTGAATTATAAGTATCAATATACTATTCTGGTCAATGGATCTTTGGTCCCCAAAATTTTAACTGCCATGATCACTAAATTGATCACTCATCCTTAAATACATAAAATGCGACTTATTGTCTAGTTTTGTCTATCCATGCGATTAGAACAAATTTCATTCGGAACTTAGATGGTGTTAACTTTCTTTGTACCGGATGTACTGTTGTTGTTTGTTGGCTTTAACGCCGTAGCAACACATTGAATAGGTCACATAACGGCGGTCAGTCAACCTACTCAGTCCTCCTGGAAAGGCTAAATTTCTGGATATAGCTGTTAACCAACTACAAAGCGCATACTTTCATCAGCAACTGACAACTGACCTACATAATTAAAAATCATTGGTAGGAAGCCGTAGAAATTATTTCCTGACTAAGCTCCACGAAAGTGTGACCCGCCCGAGAATCGAACCCACGACCCCTCGATCAGTAGACTTGCGTTCTACCAACTGAGCGAGCCGGGCGGCTATACCGGATGTACTGACCAGAACAAAGATAAAATAGATATATGTGTATACAGAACAATAGGATTTTATCTGTGTTGCATGTTTTTAAGGAATATTATGTAACATAACTTCGTTGCGCGTATGCATCCGGTACACAGAAGTCTTTTCGACTGAAAAAAACGATTAAATTCGAGTTCCGTGTATTAACTATTCGTGGAAATTCTGTTTGTACCATGTACATTTCAATGATCATTTTACTAAACACTAATTTGAGCATGAAACTCTATTTAGAAAATGGACAAGTTTTTTTGAAACTCGTATTGCATTTACCAATGTATTAGCGATATTCAACTGTAATCCTAGATTTTATGTTAAGCATGTAAAACAAGGAGACGAGTGTGTTTGCTTTGCATTTTGCTCAAACATACCTTATTCAAAGCTACTTGGGTTACGTCTTGCGGAATACGCCAGGGTTAACATAATTCAGGGTGATTTTAAAGTATCTATTCATAAACCATAATAATCTTACGGTTAAGTAAATGCGTTTGTCAAGATTCAAATAATACCCATCCATCAAAAGTTTTTAAAAACTTCTTCTTATCTATCCTTTTACTCTACTACCAGACTTTTGGTCTCAGCAGTAAAGTTATTATTGGTAGATTAATTACATATTTATTTAAACTCATTAACTCTTGAGTATTATTGCTCACTTTCAAATTTTCCCGCCAATTTTTGTTTATTTATACATACATGTACTAGATTATTAATCGTAATGTATATTGTATATGTTCTCTTAACGTGTGTGTATATTATTTGCAATATATTTTGTACTTTATATATTTTATGTCCTTAAATTCAGTATGTTGTCTTTCGTAAAATATATACATTGTGTTCTTAACCTCACGGTAATGCATTACAGATAATGCATGTTTATGTTTATTTATTGTCATGTAATCTACTTTTTTTTCTTTGTTGTTGTTGTAAACTTTGCACTATTCTAATGTCATGTAATGTATATGTATATCCTTTCTAAAAAGGGATATAAATCGTATATATATGTATGTATGTATGCACAGAGAACTATAGGAGGGACGTGCGCATTTTTTATAATCATATGGATATAATCTCTGGTGCCAGTGTCTTTTACATGCACTTTACCTGCGCACTAAATCGCTTCTCTATGAAATATTCAAATTATTGTACATTATCATTGCACACTTCCTGATTTGTAAAGAATAAGTTAAATATGTTGTCATCTAAATTGTCGTCTGTCAAAATGTACTTCCAAGAACGATAAGGTGTATTCTTATATTTACACTTGTATAGTGCCTGCAAACAGTTCTTCGGCAAATAAAATTTTAGAAAAAGGTAATCATGCACTCTCCCGAATAATTTACCATAATTTATGTCTATTTATGCAAAATAGTTTAGTTTACACGTAGGTCTTCATGCTTCATATCCAAGCCTCGGCTAACGCCAATTGTCCCGTGTTTTTAAAAAATGTATTTATCTTTTTTTCAGTCGTTATTGTTGGTGCAGTTGTGGGTATGGGAATTCCAATGTTAGTTCTTATATCATGTCTATATTGTTATATAGCCAGGTAAGTTATCATTACCTTCTCTAAATAAAATTTTGACTCTATCAATGTAGTCTTGTGTTTAATGTTTTAAAACTGATGATCCTTTTTATATGCCCGAAATTCTTATACCCCCCTGGCGTCCGTCCGTCCGTCCGTCTGTTAGCAATTTGGTTTCCGGAGCATAACTTAAGTTCCATTTGGCCCACAATATTCAAACTTCATACGGTGATTGTCCATATCGGGTAAAAGACCCCTATTGATTTTTGGGTCAGAAGGTCAAAGGCAAGGTCACTATTACCTTAAAACTGAAAACAGTTTCCGGTGCATAACTTAAGTTGAAATATTCTCATGTTTTACAAATGCTTCATCTTAACTAAAAACAACACTTTCGGGCATATAATGCTCCGCATAGCGGTGCTCTTGTTTTGTAATGTTTGATGTTAAACTAGTACAAAAGTACCAAAAATTACATCGGAACCCGTTCACTTAATACGTGGACTAATATATTTTATCACAATTGTGACATTCAAGTTTTACCAATTACATTTACTGAATACTTAATAATATCAAGGCCATTGTATATGTATGGTTGGTTTTTTTTGGGGGGGGGGTGTTTTATGCTGACAGTCTATGGTGAGAACTGAAACAAGTTCGAAGAGACAACAAGGCTGGCTTTGAATATTGAACGTTTTTGTATTTTTGAGATTATTTATAACCTCCGTTTTTATTTCTCCAGACATTGATTGTGAACCGTCTGATTGATATGATTCATACCAATTGTATGCGATAATATAAGTTTTTGCAAGTCTACAATACTACAAGTTTTTCTTTCTAGAAAATAATAAGCTTTTGTTATATTTTTTGAAGATATCTTAAACAGGTGAAATTAATTTTATCATGCATCGGAGGACTGATTTACATAATTTGAATATTAATTATGTATATTTTATGGAAATGAACTATAATAAACAATCTAGGCGAACAAATTTACTTGACATTCAGACATTCGTAATCTGCACTTCAGGTCAGTGCGGGGCTTGAGGGGGAAACTTCAGGTCAATGCGGAGAGTAAGGGGGAAACTTCAGGTCAGTGTGGGGAGTAAGGGGGAACTTTAGATCAGTGCTGGGAGTAAGGGGGAAACTTCAGGTCAGTGCGGAGGGTAAGGTGGGAAACTTCAGGTCAGTGTGGCAGCTGAGGGGACTTCAGGTCAGTAAAACAGTTATTGGGGGGGGGGAGATATGTTCCATCAAATCTTCCCGCGCACACCGGGCAATTGCAAGAAAATTATTCGTTTTTTTCGCCAGCAATAATGCGCCAGAATCCATTCCTATTGCGAGCGTAGAACCAAGCATTGTCTTGACCACAAAACTTCTCATACGGCTTTCTCATCCGACTCCGTTGTCACGTGGTTTAGAAAGCAGCAGTGTGTTCAGTATCGATTGTTAGCTAGCGTTACGGGTACGTGACAACTCAACCCGAAGACAACTCAACCTGTAGATAACTGAACTCAAAATTGTGACAACTCAACGTGTTAGTAGGGAATTGAATTGTCTGGTGTTGAGTAGTCTTTGGGTTGAGTTGTTTCAAACCTTTCGTTTCGGGGTAAATGAACAGGCTATACAGGTCTTCCTCAAACTTTTGATCTTTTAAGTTGACTTTCGCTTATCAATGCTCAGCGTGTAGAACCAACGAAACTTAAGAAATATGTTTAAATGAAATGACCGGCCAACATGTCTCTGACTGTTTTAAAAGGTCACGAATAAGCAACATCTCGTATACAAATGGATATGAACGGAGCCCCTAAAGTGAAATTTTAAATATGTCGTTATTTTTAAGATTTTTTTTCGTTTGAATATAAATTTACTTTCTTTTTACGAATAAGTATTTCGTTCTGACGAAATGTTATTCGGTTTTACAAAATGATTATATTTCTTGAAAAAGAAAAACTCAAAATTATTGCGTTTTAACGAAATAGTTATTTCGTTTAAACGAAGTTATATTTTGTAAAAAGAACGAAATTATTGTGAAATAAGACTTTAAAAAATTTTTTTTGGGCTTCGTAAATATGGCATACATTGTTCTTTTTAATAGATTTTATTTATTTTTGTTTTTTCCAGACTACACAAAAGTAAAGATTCCGATCAACAGTTATCTACACAACCTCCAAGTCGACCACCTCATCGTCAAAACTTTTTACAGCGAACATTTACTCTAGCACGTGATCGAATCATCCCACCAAGACCACTACCCAGAATCCCGTCTGCCGTCAATAAGTTATCACTTCGTAGAAAAGTCATTGAAAGAGAAGTGAACTCTGGAGTATATGACAGCATTCGATCTAGTTTAAGTGACGTCCAATTCAATTGCCATAACAACAACAACAATAGAATCACACACAACTATGACAATGTGATCATCAGCAAAATGAACAAATTGTCAAGCATTAAGAACGCTTCTCAACAGTTGTCATTCAATTCAAGTTCATCGTATGTTTACCCCACTGACGTCATCATGCACTCAGACAGGAATGATGCAACCAAACCAAAAGTCGTCAGCACAGTCAGTGATTTGGTTGAAACAGATGAACGCTATATGCCCATGCTGCTTGTCAATAGAAACGACGTTGCTGCTGTTTCTCAAAACGATGACGTTCATATTGAACCGCAGAGTGCTAAATCTAGTGATCAATATGTTAAAACGCTTGTTAATGATATTAAACAAGCTTCTGCTAACTATGATTCATTTAATATTTATCCAAACAATTTCAGAATTCCGTCAGATAGCAGCTATGTTAATCTAAGTGGAATCAATGCAAAACCAATAGTCGCAGATAAAGTTCAGAAGCCAAAGCCCGCTTCCAAGCCAAAGCCCGCTCCTAAGCCAAAGCCAAATCCTAAACCAAAGTATGAAACTGTTGAAAAAAGCGAATGTGATGCAGAGGCTTTGCATAGCAATGATAAGCAAACAAGTGACTATGACAATCTTTTTTTTTACAAACGCTCCTAAAATGAAGATGCTAGCAAAGACTCGCCTAATGTAAATTGTGTAAATTATAAAAATACAACTGTCAACTAGATTCATTCTCATCGTATCACTTCTGATAATGATAGTGACACTTACTTGTCAATGAATATTGCAAAGCCTGTTGAAAATACATGTGAAGATTTTAACAAAAGTGAATTTCTTCAACACAAAGACGTTCTAAATTGTGATGTAAATAACAGTAAGGAAATTGTTTGCAAAACAGACAGTTCAGGTTACATGCCAATGATGGATTGTGTAAAGACTTTCAACAAACGAGAGTTGGAAAAACATGACAGTTTATTTCCAAATTTAATGAGTTTCAAAGTACATGGAATATCAGACCAACCGAAAAGTAATGATGATTTTGAAAATCCAGGTGCATGCCTAGAAACCTTGAAATCAAATAAAAACAAGTTAAAACGATACGTTAAGAAGAAACCTTAGTAATAACCCATTAAGGATTATTGTGTGTAAATAAGTGCAACACCGAAATAACGCATTGTTCAGGTGAACTTCAAAGAAAGTCAAATTTTTATCTACTTTACGGGGTTTTGATTTTTGGTGTGATGTATTTACATTGGTCTAATAGTAACAAGAGAGAATAATGCTACAGTCCCTTAAACATAAAAAAAGCCGTGAGGTCACCGTATAGGCGCCGCGCGATGATGCTCCGCTAGGACCCGTACGAACTCATGCGTACCCATACGTACTGGCACGTTTTTACCAGGGTCTGTGAGATGAGCCCAGGATAGACTTATCAGTTTCAAAGACAAATCGTGAACAAAATTATGGCCGAGTATGGATTTAACTTGCTTATCTCTCAGCTATGGCCCCGTACGGGTGTGTTATTTTGTGCCATGTGCGTAGTGTCACATTAATACGCAAGGTTTCCCACGGCCTACGACTGTCTGCACGTACGGGTCCGCAACAAGCCAGCCACGACTTTATGGGACTGGGGCATAAGACTACTCTTTCTACGCTTCAACAATTTTGAATATTGATAAAGAGGCGTAGTTCAAGTTCATCATCTAATTTTACTTCAACTAAGTCGACAAATGTCATCGCCCTTTGTTCGTTTACAGACGTATACTGTCTTGCAATGTATCACTCACTAGGAGGCGCTGTCGACCGATAACAAACACGTCTTCTATTCATTTATTAACTCTGCCTACTAATGTCGCGGACGGAACTTGTTGATTCGAAGATTTGAGAAAAGTGTTAAAATATTATACATTGGAGAATTGTTTAAATAACACTGAAATAACGAATTTGCATAGGGGTTGTGTGAATAGATGAACGAAACGTTGACCAAATTTTGCAACGAACAATGTGTGTGACTAAAGCACAAAATTGATCAAATAGTGGGGTCGATAAGTGTCATTTTTCACGACAATCTTTCACTTTGTGATACAAGCACCAAATTTGGTACAGTTGTTGTACATAGTGTGTAGTTTACAAAAAGCACGATTTCCAACTCCAAATTCAAGATGGCCGCCATTTTTTTCAAGATGGCCGCCGATTATAGGGATTTTTGTCCTGTTCATAGTAAATAGCATTTTTTATTGTTTTTATTAAAGTATATATCAAAATAATTTCAATATTTAATTACAAAAAAACAAATTCTGTTAAATTCTTTAAAAAAATCCATTTAATGGCTGTACGTCAATTCAAAATGGCGGCCATTATAAGACGCTAAACAATTTTATACACTAACACTTATTCTCGGATGAAATTCATTGCATTAAATTGATTCATAACATTTCTTATTTATAAGAATATATCTCAAAGTAAAACCAGTGCATCTGGTGACATCACTACAGTGAAACATAGGCATCCGGCACGGTTCCGGATCAAAAACATTACATATATGACCGCCTGTGCTGTGATACTCAGCATGTAGATCAGTGTCAGTTTATAGTATGCTTACTGCTGTATTGGCACAGGCTATTTTTCTTTGTTTGTGTGTCGTTAAACTGAAAAAGGTTTCTGTAAATTATATTAAAGTGTCCCAAATGCTATCATAACAGCCTCTTTTTATATTTTATAACTATCATAGTCGACGTGGAGGAGCCAATGTTATAAGGGTTGACCACAACGGTGTACAGCTCACAAGGAATTCAAATAATACTCAATGAACTATTGGGTTAGATGTAGGATACTCATTCCATTGACACACATTTAGGAATGATTATCCCGGACTACTATGAATTAAATTCAGTGGCGTTCGTATCAATTAGTACAAATCAGAAATAAATACGTTATCATCCATGACTACGGTTTGAATCCAAACTACTTTTAAACATATTCAAAAAGTACCTCATGTCTTAGGAGCTACATATCCATTTTTGTCAGTACCTAACCGATTTCCTTCTTCTGTAAATGTGTTGCCAAGATATTTAAAAGTATATACCGATAGTTGTATCACATATTTCAATGTGCTTTTACGGTAAAGCAGTAAAAAGATTCACTATAAAGCAGAAAATGTCTACAAAATCCATCATGTATTTTTATAACAACCGATTTGGAGAAGTGCTGCTTTCTCTATCAGACACATACGAAGTTCAAGTCTCCCCAAAATTGTTAGTTGCTCAAATGAATGTTCTATATTAAATTCAGATTGCTTTTAGGTTTAATCCATCTTTGCAAGACGATGGAGCTGATATTAATGAATCTTTTTAATGCAATAGTGCAAATTATCACGAAACTTCCTTCATCAAATGATTACTGTTTGCTAATTTGCTAGATAACGAGCAGCCTAATAGAATAGTCATTCGTAGCCACACAACCAGGAAACTCTATTCAGGTCAGAAACATCAGCTGACCAATACTTTTCAGACTACATAATACTTGACAATCAACTTATTTCCGATGCAATTTTTATTTATGGGTTCTTTTTTGTACATTCTTTTTCTTAGAAAGCATTAAGGGCCTTTGGATAATATAATTTGATTACATAGTTGAATGCGTATGAATCAAAATATAAAAGGACGCACGCGTGTTATTAGTTTTTGATGTTTACGAGTGTCAATTTGATGCAAAAGAGAGCGCCATAGAGTACCAATTAAAACAAAGTTACCACCAATTGACAAAAAGTTGTACGTGGTAGTGACAACAAGATCGAACTACATCGGGTTCTGATCTGAAAAAATACTAACCATGTGTTTTGTTATCTTGTGACAATATGTGAGATTTCACTATCAAATGCATCCATCAGTTTTACAATAGAATGAATCCTTGTAATCACGATGGATAAGATTCAATCTACTTTATACTATAAAGCAACAGGCAAAATATGTTATAATAAAGCATGTGTGACTGATGATGTTGAATAAACGTGTTTGTATCACTAAAAATGTGCAGATTTGATAAATCTTGGATTAAGTTCGGTCAGGGGTAGTAAATAAGGAGGTTACCAATACACAAAATGACGGCTCTGAAAAATCTTGTTCTTTCACGATTTTACTGGTAGTCATTTTATGTCAATCTTTGAAGAAGCTAAGTCAATATTTACCAGACAGGATCAAGATTTCAAAATACTCAAGATATTTATCATAATTATGTGCGATTAGAACAGTCTTTTAGACAATGTTGCGATGTTAACATGACTTGTCTGCCCAAGAGCAGATATCTTCTGATACAAATCCACATACAAGGGTGTCTTTCTGTTAACATGTCAAAGGTTCTGTCTTCCACGCTGCATGTATTTTGGGTCAATTGATGGTTATCAAGATCAAAATCAAGTCGAATGGCTCTGGTAAAACAATAGCGAATGGTAAGAGCTATTGGCCAACATTTCACCGATTGCGAAAAGTTGTCATCAGTTAATCAAATGTGGTGACAAGAGGGAATGTCATGAGCGATGCAAATGCTATCGAGTCAGTTTTAAATGAACTCGTTTATGTGCTTGCATGTGCAAATAATGAAATCATCACACATACTAAACCATCTAATGTTTGCATTCATATAATTTAATATCACAACAATATTTAACTTTAACTTTAGTTTTTAACAAGGATTATGAGAATCCTTGCTTCATTTTCGTGAATTGTGTTAAATTTCTGATAAAATCACTCGATACATATACTTTCTCATTTGACATTGACCTTTGACCTACACAACATGTGGACAACATTTAGCATAAACATAGTAAACACTTGATGACAGCAATCCAATATATATATATTCATATTTCACAGTCAAAATAATAGTCTCAAATAAACTAATTGTTTGATTATTTAAAAAGTATTTATGGGATATTAACATCCTCCTTGGATCAAGGTCAAGGTCACGGTAAATGTATTAAATGTAAATTTATGCCTAATATTTGCCTTAGATTCTATCAAGTTAATTTGAATAAAAACTATTTTCTATTTGTATCTCGAACCTTACATGATCATTAAAATGATTCAAAAAGTTTTAAACAACTTTCTCATGACATTGACCTTGACCTTGGAAGTATATCACAAGATGTAAATCAATGTCTTAACATGGTTAACATTTGTAGAATGCAAAAACACAATAATGTATCATCCTATTATACATTTAAAGCGGTTAAAAGAAGTTTAGTCGCTTTGGGATACTGATTTCCAGGCGCATGCGCAGAAACGACGGCCATCTTGAATTTCGAAGTGGAAATCGTGCTTTTTGTGAATGGTAGACCATGCAGGTCATCTGTGCCAAATTTGGTGCTTGTATCACCAAGTGAAAGATTGTTGCAGTTATCGACCCCACTAAAAATGTAGCGAAAACAATGATCAAATTATATGTATTCCTATTTTGCTTAAATTTTGATGTGCATGAACAGTGTCATATAAAGTTTCCTTGATACATTTGTTAATGTGATTGTGTGATTTTGTCATTTGTTTTTACATATTTACTAATACTTGTACAGTACACATGTACGCAGTACTTGTACACATGTACATATATAACAATTACAATTGTATAAAGTATCATTTCACCGCTTTCAAATGTTGCATTTCATTATAACTAACATAATGCGTTAATACATCTAACTTAAAATTTAATTGGATTAATGTTAAACTGGATAAAAACATAAAAACATGCAAATAACTCTTCACCGTGTTAAAAATGCTTATATTGATCAAATGCTTGTTACATGTTAAATGCAATAAAATGTTATAACAATTTTCACTTGTGTATTTTAATATAATGTTTAAGTACAAACATACTTAAGGCGATTTCGTGACTGATAGTACCGAATGATGATTAATAGCTGATGTATACAACACTTTCTTATTTTTTGTTACTCTGCAGCTATGAAATAGAAATATTCTACGGTTTTATTTGTTGTGGTGAACGCCGTAGATTCCCATTGTATAGGTCATATCAAGGCGGTCAGTCAACCTACTCAACGAACCGGGAAAGGCTAAATCTCTGGATTTAGTTGCTAATCAGGCTTATAGCCATACTTAAGTTAGTGACTCACAGCTGTCTTACATAGTTCAGAATCAGCAGTAAGATTGAGAATGACCATGGAAAATTTTTTATGACCACACTTCTCGAAAATATAGCCCTTTCAGGAATCAAAACCACGACGCCCCTTCGAGTCGTCCAAATCAGACAGATTTACGACAAAGTCGATGATTTGCATATTAATCACTTAGTAATGGTAAGAAGTGTATGTAAGTCTGCATGACATTTTGTTATGACTGGTTTTGTTCCACGATAATGAGTCATAAATAATTTATATAAAACCACATTGTATACTTATTGCATTATAATTATTATAAAGTTATATTAATAATTATACTAACAAAATATAATGACATGCATAATTATTTTTTTATTTTCCTCCATTACTGAAGAGCATAACAGATATTTACAGTTCATATATATACAAGTACAAAAATAATACAGTCACTCATTACATATCATACATAAAAATACAAATGATTTTGGGAACGTAATCATAAGTCATGTTACATGTAGTACATTTTACATGAATCTCAATGATCTCATACCTGTAAAATATGCATATATATAATTGACAACATCAAATTATATTAATAAACTGTAGGGTTATAGCACAATGATAGTTCAAAGGTAGATTTAAATTCCACTATTATATAACAATTCACTCAAAGTAAAAACTATTTGTGAATTTATTAAAAACCCTGATCTAATGTCAGTAGCAAGTATAAATAATAGTCTACATTGGTCAATACAGTTAAACTTAATATAGTACAAAAACAAAGGAAATCCCATATTATCTAAAATAGCGCTCCACAGTCTAAGCCTTTTGTAATGTAGATCATGACAGTGACAAATGCTATGAACTATGATATTATCTGTGAGTAAGTTACATTTAGCACACTGTTTTATATATTGGCGAGATATAAATAATGCCAAACTGTGGATGATGAGACGAATAGATTTCTTTAAACTAAAGTTATCAAGATCTCGGACAATCTTCCACAGAGGACTACACCCATTGTCATCTAAAATATTGACCAATAAGTCATCACAAATTATATTAGCGAACCTATTTCTAAGTTTCAGTATCTCAGCATTAATCACGTCTTGTTTAAGAATGGTTTTCCACTGAAATTTTGAGAGAAAAATGCCTGAATCTACAAACCTGAAAAAATAGTTCTGAAGGCCATATTTACGAAATATTCGATAAACATCGGGTATAAAACCTCTTGTCTGTCTATCATGATTTGCAAAATGGGTAAACCTGTACACAAAAATCTCTTTGGCTTGATATTGTGCAGGTAATCTGCATAACTGTTCAAACAATTTTAATTTTCTATAATCAATCAGAGTTTCAATGCGTACACAATTAAGCATCGTAAGAGTAAACACAGAGTCAATGCTGTAAGCAAATGATTGTATATGTTTTAAACACAATTTATTAGCTCTTTCTAAAGCATACATATCTTTTTTACAATAAATGTTCCACAATTCACAGCCATATAAGGCTTTAGGTATTATCACAATTTCATATATTAATTTAAGTGTCACTTGAGTAATAGAAATAGGATGTATACCACTATTAATTTTACACATATATGTACCTCTAAGTTTAATACAAGCATTCTTCATAGATTGGGTAGAAGAAAGATTTTGGTCTAAGGTAACACCAAGGTGAACATAAAGAGTAGATTCAGGCACTGTTTCATTTCCCAGAGTAAAAACATCGTCTTGATTTCCAGAAGAACTGCAGATAAATTTGATAATTGCACACTTTTGAACGTTGTAAAAATATCTCTATCTACAAGAATAATCATGACATATCTTTAACATTTCATCCATTCCAGTCTTTGATAGAGAAACTAAAACCATATCGTCTGCAACGGTGGGTGAACACATTTTAAAGTCATACATACATAAACCTAAATTACTGGATTCTAACTCCTCTATAAGTCCATTAATGAACACTAGATACATGAGTGGTAAATTCTTGCCGCCTTGTCTAGTTCCTTGAAGTACAGGAAAGCTGTCAGAAAGTGACTCTTTATACTTGATTCTAGCAGTTGATGAACTATACACCTCACGAAGAGAAATAAGGGTAGTAATGTCAATATTACATTCTAATAAACTGTAAAATAATCCATCATGCCAGACACAATCAAAAGCTTGTCTTCCCTCAAGAAAACATACAAATACTTTAGAGTTAAACTCTCGACAATAATGTAGACTTTCACGTAACATAAATGAAGTCATTAAACAACCTAATTGTTCTTGGAATCCACCATGTTGTTAACTGATCTGGGAAAGAATTGTAGATTTACATCGATCAATGGTTTCAAATAGTTTTAGAATAATTGAAGATAACGTGATGGCTCGGTAACTGTTTGGATTGTTCTTGGGTTTTACTCCACCTTTATGCAATGTTGTTATTAAACCACATTTTAGTTCATCTGGAACGTGTCCATGCCGAAGCATTGCTGTGTATAAGTTGGCTAATGCAGATGAAATAAAAGCTCTATCTGCGTAAATAATATGTTCATAAAACATCAGATCGTCTCCAGCCGCTTTGCCTTTCGGTAATGATTGAATAGCATTATTGACAGTTTCTGTTGACACTTATGTTTGTGGATCAGAAGTAACGTTAATAAAGAAGTCATTAACTGTAAGCTCAACGAGTTGTTTAAAAACCTCGTCAAATTGTTCAGATTCTGCAGGAGAATATAAAGAAGAGAAATAGTTTTTCCATTGTTCTGTAAGTTCCTCTCGATCATTGTATGTCACTCCATTAAACTGAATTCCAACACCAGTATTTGGTTTAGAGGCTCTTTTTCTAGAGTTAACTTGTCTCCAAAAGCCAGCAGAATCAGTTCTGGTTTGTTTTTCCAATTTCTTATCGAGGTCTAATAAGTACATATAAACAGTTCTTCTATGAGTACATAATGCAGAATGGTTAAAATTCAACCCCGTTCATATTACTCATTAAAATCCATGTATGCCTGATAACATCTACTGGTCATAAAATACATTTCAGCAAAATCGTGTGATATAGTTATTATTACGTGTACGTAGTTTAGTATGTCAATGTTAGCTTTGAGTGGTTAGGATTGCTAAAGATCTGTTGTCTGGTCCCCAGTCGTACTTTAATGGGTAAGGTACGTCAGGCAAAGCAGAATAATGGCAGAGTCCGATGTATTGTACAATATATGGGATAATTCTATTTTCAAATGAACATTTATATTTTCATAGACTTAAATCAAAGGTTTTTTGTACAATGATTACAGAGGATACATTATTTTTAGTCGGTCTGTTACATTTATGGTATATAAAGTAGCCGAAATACTTAAAAGAAATGATCAACGTCCGAATCGTGTCCACTTAGCAGACACGGTTTTTGGTAATCGTTTGCTAAATCTAAGTGCACATAGAAAATTCGAATGACATATAAAGTACTGAAATCCTACCAAATTGATCATCGTCAGAGTATATTAATGCAAAGTAAAAGATAAAAATGTCACCTGAAGATGTCCAGTGCGTGCGCCGCCATTATTGCCCTTAACCTGACCCATTAACGTTAGTGGTAAGGGGCAGATAATCGAGACTAAAATCCTTTGCTGAATTGTGGATCTAAGAGTCCAGCTACCTTCCATGGGTCGATACTTATAGAATCGGCATTTTCTTTTTCAGAGCAATGGAGTGAGTTAGTCAGGTTATATAATTACGTGATCTTAAAAACTCTTATTTGACATTAAATTCTATAGTCCTGCAGTAAAATGCTATATTTTAGGTGAACCGTGCACTTGAGTCCCCACAAAGTTTTTTTGCAGTTTCTATATCTTTGAAAGGTGCTGAATAAGAATCCGAGTGATGACACCCTGTCATCATTGAGCAATTTGCATAATATGCAAATTAAGTCCGCCATTATAGAAATTCCGTTTTTCGCTAATAACTTAATAACCAACTTAGATACAAAATTAAAATATGTATCTATTCCCTGTTTTCAGGGTCTATCTATCACATGGTACTAATACTAGCTTGATCAGATCATTTAAATATGCAAATTTATGCAAATTAGGTATTTTACGAAACACAACATTCGGTTTTGCTATACACAACGTCTGTAGTTTTTACATTGATATTTTGAGTAAAATGTGTTCATGATAAGCTACTTTTGTATATATTAAATACAAATATATCAATTAATTTCATTAAATCAGTTTATGTTACTATAAAGATATGCAAAATATTCAAATTACGTTAAAACTTGTAGGATTTGGCCTCAAACAGTACATGATGTCATGTATATTTATGCCGTTGTCTATCATTCTGTGGAGGTCTGGATAAATTTGGTTCAGTTTTTTTGGACAGAGCTGACTAAGATATTTAGTTAAGACATCCTGTCACCCATGAGCAATTAGTATAATATGCAAATTTAGTCCGCCATTACCGAAATTCCGTTTTTCGCTAATAACACAATTACCAATCCTGATAAAAATTTAACATATGTGTCTGCATCCATGTGTGTAGGGTCTAGCTATCATATTATACGACCTTAAGCATCATCAGAGATGATTTGCAAATGCAGATGTATGCAAATTAGGTCTTTAAGTATAGGAAAGTGTTGTTTTTTTCACTATATAAAATGAAGATCATGTACCATTATTCGAGTTGTTATGAACAGATTAACGATTATTTACAAAAAATTAAAGCCAAAGCATTTAGTTAGTATATTTAATGTGACGACACAATTGAAAAAATCATAATACCTCAATAACCATATATAACAAACATGAACAGTATGTATTTGCCTATATATATGCTACCATGGCATTAGTTTGATTTGTTTTATGTCAGAGAACATATACTAATATTATAATGATCATATGATTTGGATATGTATACTTATGCAAATTAGGAGCATAAAGTAAAGTGATATTCCTTTTCTCTATCCAAGTTAAAGTCAGTGTATAGAACAAAGGAACCAAGAGCATGCATTGCTTATTATATATAAGTTTTAGATAATTAAGATACGTGGTCCTCACAGTCATTAGATTGTAAAGAATATTGTATTTTGCCCGTAATTTCTCCAATGACATTTCCCCTACTAAAATATGTTCTGTTATCAATTTTTTGATATAATAAGGAAGATAAGTAAGGATGCATTCAATTGATTGTAAGAATATACTATGCAAAACAAGTTTAAGTCAAAATAAAGTCGAAAATTTAGCCATACAAAGACAAACTAAGTGTGTGTAGCCATGATCATGTACAGCACACTCCGAGTTTAGCTATCCCAATTCAATTCTTGCAGATCATGACCTTTCGTGGTAGTCCAAAATACCCGGTTAGTCTGATTATCATGTTACAGAATTAAGATTCCTGCTCACCTTGCAATAACCAATTATGCTATACACATTCATACAAATTTTAGTTATCAAACATGCATGCAAGGTCTCATTGTCATATTTTTGCTTTTGAAAAGCAACTAATGTTTATTTTATTGAACTTGCTAGCAACAGATTTATGTATACGACGTTCCTCAATGCTGGCTTTGTTATTATATATTTATACACATGCCTAGAACGTTCTATCTTATCTTGAGTAAATAAATTAGTGGAAACTATGAGCACATGAATAAAGTTGACACATGCAGTTTCATGAATTTCTTTCCACAGTAAACAATGTTGAGAGGTCAAATCTGCACGAAAATAAGTAAGACTTTCCAGCTTTTACTATTGCCATGAAGTACATGTATATCAATCAAACAGATGCTTAAATTATGTCAATGACAGGATGTTTTTATGATAAGGAAACGCTTTTGAATTCAGTAGCTTTAATTTTACAATCAATTTTACGATGTACTATTCAAATTAATTTATTGTTCTTCATTTTTTCGGTTCTGGTGTAAAGGCACACCACGTCAGAATGTTATATTGAGCTGAAAGCACAAGTGCGTTGGCCACACGGTAATCTCACAATGTGGACATTCTGGACATTGAAATCCAACCGAACATAAAATTGGGTCGCAATTGACAGATTACTTGATTCAATTATATTTGCTGAAAAAAAATTCCTCTTTGAAGTACTTAAATTTTGAACAAAATAAATTCACTTCAAAAACAGTTCATTTGAAAAACCTTTTTCTGCATACATTTGCATATGAAAATCATCTGATCATGCTGAATGTGGTATCATATGATACCTAGACCCTAGTAACATGGGTGCAGACACATATTTTAAAATCTTAGCATGATGAGTTATCGTGTTATTAGCGAAAAACGGCATATCGATTATGGCGGACCAAATTTGCATATTATGCTAATTGTTCAAGGATGACTGGATGTCATCACTTAATTTCTTAGGCAGCTCTGTTCAAAGACATAGAAGCTGAATCAAAATTATCAAGGCATCAACAGAATGCTAGACAATGGCATAAATATTCATGACACCATGTAATGTTTGAGGCCAAATCCTACAAGTTATAACGTAATTTGAATATTTTTCATATCTTTATAGTATCATTAACTGATTTAATGTAATTATTTGATATATTTGTATTTAATATATATATACAAAATTAGCATAACATAAACACATTACACTCAAAATATCAATGTAAAAACTACAGACGTTGATGCGTATAGCAAAACCGAATGTTGTGTTTCGTAAAATACCTAATTTGCATAAATTTACTAAATTTGCATATTATACTAATTGCTTATGGGTGACAGCATGTCTTAACTAAATTTCTTAGTCAGCTCTGTCCAAAAAAACTGAATCAAATTTATCCAGACCTCCACAGAATGATAGACAATGGCATGAATATACATGACATCATGTACTGTTTGAGGCCAAATCCTACAAGTTTTAACATAATTTGAATAGTTTGCATATCTTTATAGTAACATAAACTGATTAAATGAAATTAATTGATATATTTGTATTTAATATATACAAAAGTAGCTTAACATAAACACATTTAACTCAAAATATCAATGTAAAAACTACAGACGTTGATACGTTGATGTGTATAGCAAAACCGAAAGTTGTGTTTCGTAAAATACCTAATTTGCATAAAATTTGCATATTTAAATGATCTGATCAAGCTAGTATTAGTACCATGTGATAGATAGTACCTGAAAACATGGGAATAGATACATATTTTAATTTTGTATCTAAGTTGGTTATTAAGTTATTAGCGAAAAACGGAATTTCTATAATGGCGGACTTAATTTGCATATTATGCAAATTGCTCAATGATGACAGGGTGTCATCACTCGGATTCTTATTCAGCACCTTTCAAAGATATAGAAACTGCAAAAAAACTTTGTGGGGACTCAAGTGCACGGTTCACCTAAAATATGGCATTTTACTACAGGACTATATGCGCAACATGATGTAATTCAATTTGTCCACCAAAAGAAAACGGCGAGAAGCGTGTGCTTGTTCGCGATATTACAAATTGTTGTAGATTACGTGGCTACAGACTACAGATCCTGATATTGGTGCATACCAGGAACGAATATAAAGTCCATAAAATCCATCTATCTCATAAATTGTCACTGTTGCGAACTACAAACCTAACTTTAAACTGAACGTTTAATACCAATACAATTTAACAACCAATACTTGAGTACCAGCGTTGTTCTTTTCTGTAAATAGAGGGTTTCATACATATAATATACATAACATATCATAACATATTCCTTATTTGGCAATAATTTGGACACCAATTTGGACACCAATTTTCAATATAAAATAAATAGAAATAAATAAGAAATTAGTGATAAAAATGTAAAATTAAGTCGATTCATGATCTGTGAAGGATGTAGGTCCAAAAATATGAAATATAAAAGCTCAATAGAAAAAATAAAAAATAAACTTACACACTATATAACATCATGTTTTATATTTCTTTTTCTTTTTTTGTGTTATTGTATGTACATTATGTTTTTATGGTGGAGGGGTTTTACTTACATGTATTTATTTTTTATTACATTCTTGTACAATGCCATTGAATATGTAATATAGAAATAGGCGTTTAATCAAATGAAAAAGTTTAAGTTTAGTTTAAGTTATTTGATATACATGCATCAAGTTTAAAATAAGTGGACATTAAAATATGTTGTCGTATAATCAATCCATGTATCCCAAAAGCAAAGCTTATTTAATAAATTACTTCATTTGTTTGTTTCTGACATCCGACAGTAAACATACTATATCCTGAAGCAATCCTAATATTGATTTTTGATCACGTGACTCACCGTGAACAACAACAACTAGATCTGATACAGTACAAGCACTGATTACATTCACAGGTGTTTCACGGGTTTCACTTCTGTACTGTGTTGTCATGGTTACATTTTTATGAAAATCAATATTATGTTTAACAATATGCTTCTTGTTGTTTTCTTTAAATGTTTTATTCTTAAACGCTTCCAAACTGCCGGAACTACTCTTCATTTTGTTAATTTTATCATCATCGTCAATATCGACATAATTATCATCATTTTCACTATTAATTTTATCATTTCCAGCATCATCATCATTACCATCAATATTATCAACATTATAAGTTTTTACATCATTATCTTCATCATCATAACCATCATTATCAATACCACCATCATTACCATAATCATCATCATCAAGATGTTTATCTCTTTTGTTGTTATTATTATTCTCCTCTGGATCTATTTTAGTGCCTCCCTTTCCTTTGTTGTCTTGTCCGTGTTCACCAATCTGACCATTCTTTCCAACTTTTTTCGAATCAACTCTTCGACGTCTTTCATAATTCGTGTTAAATCCACCGCGACCTATTAAATACCGAGTGCTGTCAACAATACACATGTAATTGGTGTCTAGCACATGTGCTGAAAACATTGTCCGTTGTGGACTTTTTAAAAGGGACAATATGGTCGATGCATCTTTCTCTGGTACTTTGAGAGCTCCACACCGCCGTAAACTATTTCCATTTGAATCAAATACATTCATTGAAACTATTTCAGACTGAGCTGAAGTTTCTTTTCTCCAAACTTTTCTCACAGAGTTAAGTTTTGCTTCCATAGTTTGCATTACCATAAATATTAATTCCCAGTCAATGAAATAACGTCCAATTTTCTCACATCAAAAGTTTGACTGTATGCACTTTTAAATAATCAATTTACAGTCAAAATATGTGATTGTATGCTTTACAAGATACTTTATAGTCAACTAATTATCCGCCGATAGAACCAGAGAGTTTCAAAACATTTGCAATGTTCTTTATATTAACTCTATTTTACACAAGGAAACCAAAAGGCTCAAAACCGTATCACAGCACAAACTCATTAATAACTGCAACAGTATCCATATTGCAGTTTTCCACAATTCTTCGTTTATGAACTTAGCACTGTTTAAGATGTAGCTACAGTTTTGTTACTCAACATGTCAATATTCAAGTTGTAGCAACGCAGGACGTAAATCAGTGGAATAACTTAAAGGAAGACAAATAATGACTGAAGCAAAGCTAATGTAACGTTTATTGAATCTATCTAACATTTACTTTCATATGGATTTATTAACCAATATCGTTTAATAGGACTTTCATCTGCTCAAGTAACACATGCTGATTATTTTAATTAATGCAGGAATATTAATATGAGTCATAATAACTCTGGTTCATGATCGATATTGCAATATTACAATGAAAACTATAAACCGATGGGACAGATATTAGCTATGAGCGTCAATAGTCAGGCATGATCAAGTAAATTAGAAATCAGGTTATTTCTAAAAATTGATTTTTGAAACTTGAAATCAGATCGGGGGATGAAATCCATATGAGGTCGTGTGTAGGATTTCCTGCATGGCGGGAATACTTTTGTAGAGTGTGGTCATGAAATAGTTTCTACGGCCATTCTCCCTCCTACCACTGATTCTGAATCATCTAGGACAGTTGTCAGCAACAGACAGAAGTATGCGCCGAGTTACTGGTTAACAGCTAAATTCAGAGATTTAGCCTTTCAGGGAACGATGAGTAGGTTGACTGACCAATGACCACCGTAAATTACTATAACCCATACAATGACTTGGTAAGTCATAAAAGCAAACAAAATTCCATATAACAGGTACATATTTTATATTTATAGGGGTTATCTAAGATGGACCTATTCACAAAGAAATCGATTGAAAACCTAACTGGATTTCGAAAATGGATTGCGTTCGCCGGTTTTCGTATTTATGTCAGAGTTAGACTGATAAAGCGTTGGTACCAGAGTCCATAACTTATGATGATAAAATAACACATATCCCTATATGATACAGTCCCTGTGTACATATACACAACCTTGTATATAATATAAAGAATAATTACGACTCGCATACAAATTTGGGACATATTTATTCGTGTTCATTGAGATTGAGCGATCCAAAAGTGCATTATGGCCAGTTTCATTGTGATAATCATTATGACGTTCATAACGCCCTGAAATGAGCAATAAAGCCACCAAGATTACTGCATAAGGCAATTACCTAATGATAATGCCAAAACATGTAATTTCAATCACAGCAAGTTACAGACTTGGTCTAGTTATGCCTTGAAAAATCACCTTGAATCTGACATTTTTACGCGAATCCAAATGTAGTTTTGAATCCCACTAAAGTTTAGATGTAAATATATATAGAAAAAAACGAAATAATTAGGAAGTTCACTCCCACCAATGCGTATATTCATGACACCCATACTACATCATGGGTTTTGTATAGAATTCCCCTGTAATTTTCTTGATATATTGGGTTACGTAAATACAAAGCGCAGATGACTGTATGAAAATTAAACTTAAAGTTTTTCATATGATTAAACGCCTATTTCTATATTACATATTCAATGGCGTTGTACAATTTGTTTGTTTGTTTGTTTGTTTGGGTTTTACGGCGCACCAACACAAGAAGGTCATATCGTGCGCGTTGTACAAAAAGATAGATTATAAAAAATAAATAAGTAAAAACCCTCCACTATAAATACATAATGTATTTACAATAACACAAAACAAAATTAAATTTATCACACATGATGTAATATAGCGTGTAAGTGTATTTTTTTTATTATACCTACATCATTCAAAGTTCATGATCCTACTTAATTTGACATTTTTATCACTAATTTTACATTATTATTTTTTATTAATTTGATATTAAAAGTTGGTGTCCTGAACAGTATTACATGATGCTACTGTTAACTGGACATGTCCTGAACAGTGTAACATAACGCCACTGTTAACCAGACATTTCCCTATAGGTGTCGAAACATCACCTTTAAAGGGCCCTTAATACATCCCCAAAGGTGTCTAACCATCACCTTTAAAGGGACAATTTATTTTATAGCTGTTATACAGTCATATGAAACAAGGTAGAAAATGACAGAGAGCGAGGCAATCCTCATTCCCACGTCATAATGCACTCACTCAATCACTTAGTATGTTTACCGTAATTGAAAGGTGAGGCATTTACTAGCCATGTCAATTTTAGAATAGATCATAAAAATTAGAGAAATAGTGAGTTTTCAATCGTTTTTTGAAAACATCCAAAGTAGGTGATAATTTGATATCATCTGTTAGCTTATTCCATAGCATGGGGCCAACTGTACTAAAGCTTCTGTCACTGAATGTTTTTTTCTTATTTGTTGGAACCAAAAAAATTAAGTCTTTGGACGTTGCAGATCTAAGACCAGATCTGCTTTGTAAAGGCTTTCGCAGAGTTTCAGTCAGATATGCAGGTGCAGTTTCAGTAAAACAGTTGTACATGAAAGTACATATTTCAAAGTTCATTCTTGCTTTGACTGGTAACCAGTAAAGTGAATACAAAGCATCTTTTGAACTGTCAGATTTTTTAGCCTTAATATCAGTTTTGCACACATGTTTTGAATTCGCTGAAATTTGCTAAGATCACATTTTGAAATTCCATACAAGATCAGATTGCAGTAATCGATGTGGGACATAACCAAAGATAGGACTAGTGTTTCCGTTGCATCTTTATCCAGATATTTTCTTATACTTTTGATACGTAAATAATTGTACATGGCAGTTCTACTTTTTGTTTTGATGTGATCTTTAAAGCTTTAAAGTTTTCATCAAGAAAGGCCCCTAAATAGCGAATTGTCTTCACAGATTTTATAGTTTCACCAGCAATATTAATTGACTGGGTTAAAACATTTTCAACTGTGCTCTGCTTCCAAACATGATAAACTCAGTCTTTGGGTTGTTCATTTTCAATTTATTTTCATTCATCCATGAATTTATTGTTTGGGCACAATCTTCAAGATCAGAAATGGCATTTGCTTGAAAATTAGGTTAGCCACCTACAGTATGAGCCTTTGAGGCTACCGTCCAGAGTTAATAATGAGTAGCTCTAGTTTCAGAAATTTGCATTTGCTCTTTAGCTTAAAACCTGGGTAATCCTTTCGATAAAAAATCTCAAGCGGTTTACTTGGACAATATCATAAAGAGAATGGACATTTGCCCAATGTGACCATAAGTCTCTAATTATAAGGACTTAAGAGTGGCCTTCCGCATTGATGTTCTGGGCAGCGTATTATCAAAAGTCTCAGATACAAAAAGTGTTTGACTCCGTAATTCCTAACTAGTCAGAATGATTTACGAAAAAACGTGTTAAGCTGTAAGTTTCTAATATTTCCCTCAAACCAGCCAAAATCAGTAAAGAGAAGATTTTCATACGATAATACAGAGTTCTACATTCAAGTTTCTATATCCAGTACCAATTTAGATGATATATAACCAATAAAAGAGTATTATCAGTAATTTACCATTTTGACGTAATTTTTTGCTATACATTCTCTTGCAGTTTCATTATAGTAATCTTATACAGATTCTTACAATTTTATTTAGAAACTGTAGTTTCTTTAATATTTCATATCATGGGCAGAAAAGACTGCAGAAAATTTAAAACTGGTTGCATGTGTCTAACTAACTTTAAACTTGAGATATTAGCTTTTAAAGATAGAGTAATTTTTTGAACACTCTAAAAAAATCGGATTTTTTGCTGGGGGGGGGGGGGGGGGGTAAATGTATACAAAGCACTATATTTTATAAGTATTTGTCCAAAGTGTAATCTGATTGTTCTGGTTTATCATGACATGATTGTGTAGCAGGAAAATTGATTAAAATGTGAATATAAAACTGCAGAATTTGAAAAAATAAGTTTTTTCATCTTTTGTCACAGCACAATTTACGGTCTCTTCGAAAACCAAGGGTCACGTTATAAAAATGCACATAACTTAAGTTACGAACGGTAAACTTCGCTAAAAATTCACCATTCAATGTCTTTGATAGTATAGATTCAAGAAACAATATCATAATAAAGATTGTGGAAGGTCACCATTACAGTTCCAGAACCTTAACACTGTATTTTAACCAGTGATACATGTTATACAAGTTTACAAGTTTTACAAGTTTATTCATATAAACACCGGAAGGTCTTAGACCCAAGCGGCAAATACAAGTACATTGACATGTCAGTACAATATAAATGATCATAATGAATTATCAATACAGAACAGAACAAAATACAATAGCTCTAATTTATACATAGTATAATAGTGAGTTGCTAGATAGTATATTTATCGGATTACAATATATGGTCATATCATTATATATGTATAAGTTATAGGTGTTTCAAAAAGAAACAAATTACAAAACAAAACAAACAAACAAAAATTAATCACCTCTTTCAGGACCTGTTATTGAAAGAAAGAGCAATAAATATTGCTTATAGATAAATATATATTTATATGAACACAATTCCGATCATCTTTGTAAACTGACTCTCGGATATCCATCTAATTTTAGATATAGGCATACATATTCAATGGAAAATCACACAAATATATTTGTGTATCACACACACATAAACAACATACATCGTGTAATCCTTTATTGAAAAACAATTATTTGCTGTAGAATGTAAAATATTTTAAACATCTTAAGCATATATAAGAGCGTTTCTTACTTCGAAAGCTTTATGTATATCAGTACCAAGCTTAATAATTAAAGCTTTATTTTCAGTATTAATGAGTTCAATCAGTTTAAACATGCTAGGATTATTACGATAATACGTAGGAATATATATATTTCTTAATTCGGAATAAAATGTACATTCTAAAATGAAATGAAACTCGTCTTCTAATACATGGCAACTGGTACATAGACGTTCATTAATTGGTGTGGATCTTGGTTTGTTCCATCTACCAGTTTCAATGTGTAATCTATGTGAGGACAATCTAAGTCTAGCCATACTATATCTAAATTTTGTAATGTTTAAAATGTTAAGATATGGCTGAAATCTAAAATTTGATATATTCTTGTAGAATAACGCTCTACTAGAATTAGCCAATCTATTGTTCCAATTTTGTATGAAATTATCATTAAGTCTTTGTTTGACACAGCATAAAAATATATCAACATTACCAATATCTTGAAAAAACCATGCATCATAAAAACCAAGGTTGCACAAAAATGATTTTTAAAAAGAACACCAATTAGGTTTATTGGGGTACAAATCTGTATCCAATTTTAACATGTTATATACTTTTCTATTAAATCTATTTCTATCCGTTCGTAATAATTTTATCCAATATTTCACTAGGTTAAAATAGCGAATTGTTTGAAAAGTTTACCTCCCTAATACTCCGTAGACAAAGTCGTTTTGAGTATTCTTTTTTACCCCTAGTAATCGTTTACAGAATTGTAAATGAACTCGTTCTATAGAATTTCCCTGTACAAAACCCCAAACTTGGCTAGCATAGTTAAGAGTGGGTGATATCAATTTATCAAACAGATCTAATTTATGTTTTATAGAAATGTCTGCATATTTGTATAAATATTTGTTCATTTTAAAAATACCTTTTAAAGCTTGGCCAGCTAAAACATTTTGAGCATTAGAGAACGATCCCCCTGATGAGAATACTACACCAAGGTATGTAAATTGATCAACAATATCTAATTCGGTATCATTATAATAAAACTTAGTACTATCTGAAATCCTGCCCCATTTTCTAAAGATCATAACCTTAGTTTTACTAGCATTAACGACTAATTTCCATCTTTTGCAGTAATCTTCCAGAACATTTAAACTTAGTTGTAACTCGTCTCTATTATTAGCGAAAATAACTATATCATCAGCATATAAGATTAAGAATATTTTAAACATATCAACTTCAATACCAGCAAGACCGTTACTAATAAACATATCCTCAATATCATTAAAAAACATAGCAAATAAGAAAGGCGAAATACATTCCCCTAGTCTAACACCTAACATACAATCGAATTCGTCACTCAGTTCGTTATTCAATTTTACCCTAGATTTTACAGATGAATACATAGATTTCATAATGTTTAAAATACTACCCCTTATACCCAGTTTTATTAATTTTGCCCATAGATTATCCCTTGTTACATAATCAAAAGCTTTTGTGAAGTCAATAAATACACAAAATAACTGTTTGCCTGTATTAAGTACGTGATTTATAATCCCATGTAAAACAAAGATATTATCCACTGTTCCCAAATGTGATCGAAAACCCGCTTGCGCCTCTATATATACATTATATTTTTCTGCCCAGCCGGTCAAACGGTTATTAAGAATCCTGGTGAATAATTTGCCTAAAGTACTCAGTAACGTCACGCATCGAAAATTGTTTACGTCATTTAGGCTACCACGTTTGTGGAGGGGTACAACAAAACCCTCCGACCAACTTTTAGGAAAATAACCAATTTCAAAAATTTTATTAAAAAGAGATAATAGGTATTGAGACAAAGTATGCCTTCCATGTATAAAAAATTCATTTAAAAACATATCAGGACCACCTGATTTATTACCATTTAATTGTTTTATAGCTTTAATTAGTTCGTTATGTTCAAAAGGAACATTTAATTCATCAAACATCACATTAAATTCATTTTTTTCAAATCTTTCTATAAAATGTAAAATATCTTCGTCAGGCGTGAAAAAAGGATCAGTCGGATTATTTATAGATTTAAAATACTCTTTGAAATTATATAGTGGAACGTTAGTTTGTTTTACATTTGCGTTACTTTTTAGCATATTCCAATACATTTTAGTGTTTTTACATCTGGCCGCCTCGAGTTTTTTGGTTTGTAAATCATCATAGTCGGACTTACATTTACGTAAACATGTTTTAAAATGCGAGCGTGCAGTAACCATACTTGATCGGTTTAAATCATTTTTATCCGCTCTGTACACGTTGAGCTTAGCATAAAATATTTGTCTTTTAATGACACATTCCTCATTAAACCAGGGTTGATGGACTGTGTTATTAGAACTATCACTGTTCTTAGAACTATCACTTGAAGAAATATTATTTTTCAAAGTACGTTTAAAAGGTGAGGCAACATTATCAATGATTTCAGAAAACTCGGAGATACAAGAATTAATGTCTGCCTCAGACTGTGCCGAGCTTACGTGATCATTAAAATATTGAAGTTTGACGTTAATATCGTCACAATGCAACTCATTGATAAGATAGTCTTTCAAATCAGTGTTCCACACATATTTTTCATTATATTAGTTTGTGTCTAAATTAAAGAGACATTAAATTTTATTAAATGATAAAGACTTTTGACCCTGTTCTAGATTTTGATTGACCAATTTACAAAATAATTATTTAATTAAAATGAAAGATAACATTCGTACACATTATTTAATGTACATGGTTTGTGCCTGGAGGCTTTCGAATATATTTGTAAAAATGAAATGGACGCCAAGTATCAATTAAACATGCATTGCTAAAACAGATTACATACAGACATATTGGGTCGATTGCATAATTCAAGTTTAATTTGGTCTAGTTTAAGCCTTAGTACAGGACTCACTAGACTCGAGTTTATCTCTCAATTGCATAATTCAAGTTTAATTTTGGTTTAGCTAGCCTAAGAATACCTGTCCAGAGGATAACAATCCTTCAGCTTTGTTATTCTGTAACAGTTAGTCTTCAGGTTAGAAAATTATCGCCTGTTTTTGTTTTCATTGCACACAAAAATACCACATATTCATGAAAATTTCGTGCTTGGACGTTAATTTTTGCACAAAATTAAAATCGATCAATACTGTGATTATCAGACCTGAACTTTAATAATATTTCTTGTATATAATCCGCGATCTAATTGATGGATTAGTAAATTAATAAATGTATTGTACATGTATGGTGTTTAATCAGTTTACATGCACAGTCAGATAGTTCTGGTTCATAATATTAAATGTTTTTAGATTCCTCAGGTAAAGGCTCTGATCAAACTTTTTTTGGATGTCGACATGTAGTTATGCCTAACTTAACTTACTAAACTGCCTAATGTTACTTTATAAAACCCGGGTCGATAGCGCAGTTGGTAGCGTGTCGGGATTTGGATACTCGTGCCTGAGTGGGTGCGGGTTCGAATCCCACCCGGGGAGGTTATACCCTTCCATGAAAATTTGACAATAATGTCGATTTTCCTCCATTGATTAGATAATATGGAGAAGTTTCCGGCCTTGTGGAAGGGTAGGTGAGTACTGGTTATAGAAAATGGTCCAGGAAAGTTAGGTTAGGTGCGCTGGACGCCGTAAAATGACCTAAATTGTGTTGATACGGCGTTAAATCCAATAAATAAATAAAGTTACTTTATAAATCATAGTTATGCTTTTTTCAAACTTTCATGTAGATCAATGCCACTTATTATATAAAAGATATGGTAAAGATTCGTCTATTCGGCCAATTGTTTTATTGTGAACTTGCATTAAGTTTTATTGCTTTTGTATTTTTTCCAGTTTTTTTCCAGTTTTGTTCTGTTTGTTTAGGCATTTGTGTAACAAGTTAGATCATTCCTCTTTCTATTCAATATCAAATTTGTTTCGATGAGTTGTGACAGAAAAGAATTTCTTTGGTATTGATAAATGTTGATTCATCTGAAGTAAATATTGTAAATAGTAGTCTAACTACAAATGAGTTTATTTAAGTTTATTTGAAGGGCATTCATGTTTTAAATTTGTTATGATTATAATAATCATACAGGGAGTGACTTATTTGCAGAATGATAAAAGTTGTCAAGTGCAGAATTTAATCTATTGAATACATGACGTTTATAGCTCTCAATAAATACAATCATTAATACAAATATATATTAAGCTCTGTTTTCCACAGAATATCGCTAGTGCAACTTCCTACTATCCCCTTACAGAGAGTTGATTTGAAACACTATTATCAACAGTGTGATAATCAAAACGCAAAAGCCACATCACCGTACAGTATAGTATATAAATATGACAAAAATACTTCTGTGTGAGCCCAAAATAACATCACATTATCATTATTGAAATTATTGTCGTTATTTTGTGCTTCTATTACAAATGTTACTACATGTATTTGGTTATTAGGCATTTAGACATATCCCAAGTTAATTAATAGCTCTTTGTCGGTGTTTTGCAATATCGAAAAATCTCAGACCTGAGCCTTTAAAGCTCACATAAAGTGATCAGAATTTAATTAGAAATAAAATTTCTTATAAGTTATGAGGAAAAAAATTTCAGTGATATTTCATCGATATCACACTCTGAGGTGTTTGTAGCAGATCAGTTATGACAGTAGACTTTCACCCTCTGTGTTGGTTCGAGTCTTGTTTAGAAGCCATTACGATAAGTACTGAACGCCTTCTGAGTTCATTTCCATAGCAATGTCTGGATGCTCATTTAGAAATGTTCGCACTACCCTGTACCACATTTTGGCACGCCTATCATGACCACATCCGGTTTATTTTGTACACAGTCCGCACTTCCACGAATATCCTCCCTTTCTAAGATAGGGGGCAAGTCATCAATATGCACGTCGTCGACTTTGCTATATATTGTATAATTATGTTGTCTTGCTGAAATAAGTATTTTCGATTCTTTATTTATATCAATATAGTAAAATACCACAGCCCAGCATGTTGAAAGCACAAACAAAATGGTGACATACTTTGGTCCATAACAGCGCTTTGATTTTCTCATTTGTATTGATCCTGTCTTGAAGAAACAGATGAAATATGTCGTCAAGAGTTTCATACTAGTTTTACATCCAACATTGATTTAAAGTAAACATTTCATGAAATATTAGCTGTTCATGTGAATGTTGTTGTCGTTTAGAATTTAAATCATTTCATCATATTGAATGTAATATAATTGAATAAGAAATATTAAATATGAATTTTTAACTAGATTTTAAAATGATAAAATCTTTGGTTAATTATTGTTATTTTTAATGCCCGCTAGTCAAGTTCTTACAATTATAGATAAAGACTTGTTTTAGATTAATTAAAAACACGAAGATAACGCGTCACACCTTTATGTTTTTTCAATAATGGTTTTAAAGTGTCTGTTATGCCTCAGTCCCATAAAATCGTGGCTTGTTGCGGACCCGTACGTGCAGACAGTTGTAGGCCGTGGAAAGCCTTGCGTATCAAGGTGACGGAACGCACATGGATCGAAACAACACGCTCGTAGGGAGCCGTATTTGGAAGATATGCATGTTTAATCAATATTCGGCCACGATTTTGTTCAGGATTTGACTCTGAAACTGATACGTGTATCCTGGGCTCATCTCCCGGACCCTGGTTAAAACGTAACAGTCCGTGCGGGTACGCATAAGTTCGTACAGGCCCTTGCGGAGCTTGATCGCACGGCGCCCGTACGGTGCACTCACGGCTATTTTTCTGTTTATAGGACTGTAGCTTTAGTCTGTACGTCATTTCAAAAATAAAATTTACGATGAAAATCTGCTTATCTTAATTTCACTATATGAATTTGTCACAGAATTTACAAAATATATAACAAATTATAAAACAATTTGTTATTTGAACATCTTTAAAGCCATAAAATTTGAATAGGAAAATCACTATACAAGTATTCACTGTAAAAGCTCTTTGTTCAACACAATAGCATATCCACGGTTCATAAGTTATAAAACTGTTACCTGATTTTAAAGAGAAGATTCTTTGTATTATCACTTTAACCCTTTATCTTATAATGTCCGTGAAGAGATTTTATATCTCATATTTCTCTGCTACGTGATTTTAATACCGACCCTTATGTCCCGGTTATGGGATTTTAATCATGCCCCCTTATATGCCCATTATGTGATTTTAATAATGTTCCCTTTTGTCCCCTGTTTGTGATTCTAATAATGTCTCTTCTGTCCCCATAATGTGATTTTGATAAGATCCTCTTATGTCCCTTTATTTCCCCATTATGTGATTTTGATAATGTCCCTATATGTCCTATATGAAAAATATCGTTCCGAACAAATTAAACAAATTTTGTGATAATAAATGAAACAACAAAACAGAGATTCAAGATAATTTTCATTCAGTAAGAGAGACATAACAACAACATACTAACAATAAATTATGAAGATATGGTCCATACAATACACAATGATACTATATAGGTCTCCATTTAACAACATACATTTACAACATCTGCTGTTACACCAAAACACCATCGTATATTATATAAGACAATAAGATAATTGTTAATCAAGTTATAAATGTAACCGGGTCGATAGCGCAGTTGGTAGCGCGCCGGGATTTGGATACTCGTGCCCGAGGGGGTGCGGGTTCGAATCTCACCCGGGGAGGTTATACCCTTCCATGAAAATTTGACAATAATGTCGATTTTCCTCCATTGATTAGATAATATGGAGAAGTTTCCGGCCTTGTGGAAGGGTAGGTGAGTACTGGTTATAGACAACGGTCCAGGAAAGCTAGGTTAGGTGCGCTGGACGCCGTAAAATGACCTAAATTGTGTTGATACGGCGTAAACTCCAATAAATAAATAAATAAGTTATGAATGTACTAACTTGTTGTTAAATTTAATCGTTGGATGCATAAACTCAAGCTTTATATAAATGATGTTTGATGTCCATGTTTTTTGCCTATTTAAAATCACTATGGACAGTGAATCCATCACCGAGGTTTAGTATTCATCAGTTTTATTCTATCATTTTTGTTTATTTTGAAAATATCTCTAATAACTAGTTTTTATGATTTATTCATAAATTATGCATTATAATTGTGAAGCACTTTTGAACATGTTTTCAATATGAAAAGAGCGCTTTACAAATGTAGTATATAATATTTTTGTGTTATGTAATAGATTGCCACCAGTACAATGCAACGACTATAACTTTATAATAGCATGGTGTGTTGAACAATATAGAATAAAAACTGACAAGATGAGGTAACACATAAATCGTGATAAATGAATGAATTAAAATTTCATTCCAACGATTATATTCATCTTATAACCATAAAGCATGTAATTAATGTTCTCATTTAAAGTATGTATGAATGCACGTACGTAAATGTTCCTGGATCAGGTGTAAACGTATGTAGGAAGCATTCTATTTCAAAATTTAATGTTTGAAAACATATGTAAATTGGGTAATTCAAATTACAATAAAGATACATAATGGCTAATATTTGCCTATATATTGGTAGAAAGGTATTCAATTTAGGGATTTGTTATGTTTTAATTTCATCATTTACTTTCGCATCAAGTACAGTCATTGCTTCTCACGATACAAAAAAAGCCATTAAGTAAAAGCCGTACAAAGATCAAAGCAAAACATGAATTTATTCCCCCGTTGTTTATGTTTAATCATAGGTGCAATGTGATGATGATTTGGAACATAAGAAAGCTTTTTATCAAATATATATAAATATATAAAAAAAAATTATTTAGGTGTTTACTAAATTCATAAACAACTTATGCCTTTAAGACGATGGATGTAAGGCGGTAATCGCCTTTAAGAAATTCAGGGAATTACCATCATTCATATTACTCTTTCTTATTTGTATACACCTTGAAAAAAATTAGGTACATCCAGTTGTTACTGGATGACTACGGTTGGGTCCAAATTTTGTATTTTGAGACCCAGGATGTCCACGAAGGTTCAAATGGGTTTAAATCAGGACTAATGACAGACCAGGGAATGGTCGTGGTGGCATTCCGTTGAAAACACTGTATTATAACATATGCTTGGCGCGGTCTGTACCGTCTTGTTATTTTGTAATTTTTTTAATCGAACCCACGACCCCTCGATTAGTAGACTTGCGTGCTACCAACTGAGCTTGCCGGGCGGCTTAGGTAGAGTTGTGGTTACTGTCTTATTCTGTTGATCACATGGTATAGTCCAACAGAATAAACTGAGCTTGACCTTTATGCAAGAATATATTAAACTCATTATTTACAGTATATTTTTGTCTTCGTTTGTAAATCGCGCTTTATCGGATGCTTTCGGCAAAATACACGCACTGAACAATTAATGTTGTTTTCATAAGAATAAATACTTCAAAACTGTGCCATAATGTTGCTGACTTACTTGTTTCTCCAAAAACTAATGCGTCCAAAATTAAAAGTACAATGACATGCCACTTTAAATAAATTGATTTATAGTCACATCGGATGTTATAAACACGTGTATAACCGTATACACGTATTTAATGTAAGTGAAGTATGTTATTATGATAACTAGGTAGTCCAAGTGCATGTTGTTTCTGTTATACTATATGTAATGATTGTATGAAGTTTAATAAAGATCTGACAATACATGGCAGAGATATATGCTAAATTGAAAACTTTAACGCAATTGTTAACTACACCAGACGCCCGCTCGCCCGCCCGTCCGCCCGAATTTCACCAAACTATTTGCCGAATTTTTTTCGTTGAAAATCCGGCTTAAAATCCAAGCAGCTTAGTAAACCCTCAAGACTATTCATTCAATTAATGGTCGAGGTGTTCGGAATGAAATATACCATGTCTATAGGCTACATTTGTGCTTCTAACCGTGAAGGCACCGAGACATTATTATCGTAAATAAAAAAGCTTAATTGATATATGCAGGATAAAACGGAACAAAATAAAATTTACAAATATGTCACAGTCCGAACATACAAAAGCAAATGAACGAAGTCTACAATAAAGATATCATCTAAGCGTTTGTTTTTTGTCAAAACATGAATAATTAAAAGTGTGTTAAAATATTCGTTGACAAACAATCGTGTGCTCTCTATAATATATATATTAAATATTAAACATTTATAAATTCATCGCAGAATTTTTCAGTTATACTTCTAATACACTTAAAGCTGACATAACTAAGCAAGTCTGTTAGCCAAAGTCAGAAAATCAAGTATGGAGGTAACAAAAAGGACAAGAAATACATATCCAGTAATTACTGTTCCACCATTTTGAGTTATATAATCATCAACACAAATAGACACGCTAGAATAATTGGCATCAACTGTTTTATCAACCAATGAAATATCGTTGAAATCATATTCACCATTCCCTAGAGTTTTGTTTGTAGCTAATATATGAACTTCCTCAATACGAAGTTCAACTTCATCCAGTGGAAGTCGTACCTGGAATATGAAATTTGGAGTGACAAATTTACAAGTCGCATGAGAAAAAAATCTGGATTTGACAGTGTATGCTGATCTTGCAATTTTTGTGATGATCAAACAAAATCAGCGCTAATTTTGATGTTTGTAATTGGTCTTTGAGTTTATTATTCGTCGTGTGCAAAAAATGTTGTTGTCATTTGAACAGCAAAGTCTAAGATATATACTTATGCGTGTATACCTCTATGAAATACAATACATTTGCATTTTGTAAAAGAAAGACTAGCCACCGCTGCATATGAACAAATTACGAGAGCAATTCATTCCTTTGACAATATTCTAAATTGTTTATTCATTTCAAGCGTTACAAACGATTTCACCTCAGAAAATATAAATTCAATGTGAAAAAATTGTTAAATAAAAAAAGTATCAAAACAGAATTAGTATGCAAATGACAATAAAATCTGTACAAGACTAAGGCAGTATACACAATGAAAACAGTTTAACAAGCTCATCTTATTTTCTCAGTTTGATGACTAAACAGAAAGGAAACTACTTACCTGATCACAAAAGAACGTCTTTTTGAGATTGAAATATGGTCTACGAACAAATTTAAAGGACACGTCACTGTCCATCAATACATCATATATTTTTGGTCTTACGAAATCAACAGGCATATTTAACGGTGGCATCCGTATTGTGTTTCGACCATCAGGGACGTAGTTTACGAACTTGCTTAAATGAGGTTTAAATTTGTATTCAGTGTTATTCAGATGTAAGTACCATGGATCCTTTGAACATTTTTCGAGTAGAGGTATACCATATGTTGGCGAAAAATACTCATCATCAGTGAATTTTGTCAGTAATACCATAAATGTTTTGACGTATTGAAGGCTAGAGTTCTCGTAATGGATATCAAAGTATAACCCTCCAAGTTTATCACAAGGTGTTTTTATCCAGCGTTGAGGATTATCAAGTTCTGATTTTGTCAGTGCTTGTAATTCTATTACAGGAAGTAAGGTAGACTCATCAGGGACCAATTTAACTTGCATTGTTACTCCGCCAATGTTCCATGATAGAAAGAGGTATTTGCAGCCGTTTTTGGTTCTATACATACCCTCAGGACAATATAATGGTAGACACCGATCCTGAAAATATATAACTAAATACATTTAAGTTGCACTTTTATGACAATAAATATCTGTGGTCTTTGTACAGACTGATCTTAATATGGAAACCATTTTCTTGTTAAGTTAAGCATTGTAGACTTAGAAATCGTCAAAACAGAAAGGATTACCATAACATAACTAAGGTGGTCTTTAATGCAGAACGTCTCTAAAATAGTGAACAAATTATTTATTTATATTTTAATATTCCAACTCTTAAATTGCTTCATTCTGATGACCAACTGCCTCTCCGTAGACACGCATACTACACATTTGCATACGCATGATATGATAATGATTATGCGAGCACAATTATAATATGATTTATCAGGGTAGCCACGGAAATTCTATAATGAAATTCCCCGATTTTTCCCTGACGTAACGGTATTATTCCCTGATCTTTGCAAGGCATACTTGTACTATAAATTATATATAAATTAACCCTGTATAGCGAAACCTTCACCACTTGGTATTTATGTACTATTTATTGAACTTCTCTCGTAAATAAAAAAGGTTGATATGAATATTTTGGCGACATAGTCATTCTATGATGTGATTGTAAAGATACATCCCTCTATATCATACCATAAAAATGTTAACAATCAGGTATGCTCTGTACTGGAAAATGCTAATCAGTGAAACACATGTCTCTTCATGTCCAAACATGTTTATCTACTGATATCTAATTGTTTTGGCAAGACAAAACTATGCAATTGAAATAATTTTATGTATTTGTACCATTTTAATGTATTACAAAAATTGGTTGCATACATTCTGTTTAAAACTTTGATTGGAAGCATTCATAATTCGTAAGGCATATCATTAGTTACATTTTGACTAAAATACCATGAATTTTAGAATGATAGCCATGCTATAACAGTTAATCATTTTCATTGTAAATTTGCTTTTTAGAATAAATGCTCTCTGGATGAGAATTTCTGTACTTTACTGACATCCAATTTAAATTTAAGATATAATGTACATATCATGTGATAAGTCTATTGTTCCTAGTGTTTCCAGTCCTTTTTTATAAATAACTTGTAACTTATTAACCTTAATAAGTGATGGATGAAGTACATTTAAAAAATGCTTTTTTCAGAACATTTGAAAATAAGCGTCATGTTTTTCATTTACCTGTCATCTAGTTTGTAAAAATGTATCATTAACAACAGTTTTCTTTTTTTTCCATGATGAGTGTAATAGAAAAATAATTACTGAATTTCATACAATTGACAATTAATGAAAGTTCTGCCCATGAAATAAAATTGATCAAAGACGGAACCAATAAGTCAAAAAGCATTTTTTTCTATTGGTTGTGAAATTTCCTGATAATTCCCTGATTTTTCATGCAGGGAATTTTATTTTGGCATTTTCCCTGTTTTCCAGAGTCCCTGCTCACCCTGTTTATTCCTACAATTTATCTAAAACTGTTCATTTTATATTTTGAGTAATACTGCTACATTTGTACATACCATTTAGTTTTATTTATTCCACAAATTACCTATGTATATATGTTTTATACATGCTCATTTTACTTTACTTAAAGGAACAACTAAAAGTTCATGATTAATCTCTTCATTTATGATTTTAGCTAGACTATCCTTCAAGATTAGGACTACACAAGTTCCGCGTTTCTTAACAGCCCCTCCAGGCTAGGCTGGATAGAATAAAACTTCTTCCAAATTATTTTCGTTAAGCTCTAAAACGTTTTTGGATCATATATAACCAATGACATTAAATACGATAAAAAGGTGCTCTTATAAAATGTACATCATTCTAAAAAGGAAACTTTATCGAACTTAAACAAAGAAAGCTAAGTAGTTTGAAATGTTATTGCGTCTCAAATGTTATATTTCGATAATTCAACGGTTGTAAAACTGTTCTTATGTCTGCTGTAAATAAAAATATATTCAGATGGTAGGATAAAAAAGATTCGTTACTTTTTTCATTGTAAAATTATAAATTTTCTTTTTCTCTAAAGAAATATATTACCTAAACAATACGAATTAACATCAAGATTAAGTTGTTATGATCCTATTAAATGTTAATGAACAAGATTAACGTCGGACATGTTGTCATCTACTTTTAAGAAACAGACCAACAACTGTGAAATAACATTTTCCGTACGTAAATTGTGTTTTTTAACTAACAACTTAGGAATTTCATCAAATATCTCAAGAGATTTTAATACTAAAATTTAGTTTTAAAGAGCAAAAAAGATGGTATCATATAGAAGTGAATGAACAACATCACGTATCACATTTAAAAGTAGAAGTTAAAAATATGATATACACTGTAAGTAAAATGAACGTGTAACTACATGTAGTTTTTTTTCATAACCATGCGATGCAATACCAGGCCCAAGTTTCTCAAACAAACTTAAGTTTAATCTCAATAACAGACTTAAGTATTGTTAGTCTCTAACTAGCGTGCAAATGCAACTGATTCTATTAGATGATCATAATAATAAAATTATAATCAAAGGTTTTAACATAAAATATCATGCATTTGATTATAAAATCAAAGCCACAAACTCCATTTTCACTTGAGACTAAACTCAATAAGTTCAATAATATCCTCAAATCAATACAATTTAATTAAACCGTATCCAAAAATATTTATAATTCATATAATATAGCTTTGAAATCACTATTTGGATTTTCTAATGATACTACATTTGTAGTAAAACATTGATTACATAAGTAAAATTAACTATTAAAGCATAAGATTGAGTTTGAGTACAAAGTTGAGTTTTTCGTGAAATATGGACCAGACACATATTACATCTAATTGTGGTTCCTATGAGATTTTTTCTTGCTTTAAGATCATTAGGGGTAAGGGAATGAGTGAATCAGAATTTAAATCTGTTTTTTATTTAACCAAGTTTAAACATAAGTTGGTGAAACATAACTTATAAGTCACCTACAAAAACAGCAATCAATCTGAAACAAATTCTAAGTAACCCAAAAAGATCCCATCTCAATGATAGTACAAGTAGTCACCTTTGCATATCAATAAATCTTATTTGCTCTGACTTATTTGCTTAACAAGACATAATTACAACATACCATGATTTGCGACTTCAATGTTTCCGGTGGACAATTTCCGTCGGTAGTTGTCAAATCAGGCTTTTTCTGAATTGAATCCATAATGGACCTATCTAAAAGCACGGCTAACGAAACGGTACTGTAACTACGTACATATGGGGTGATATCACAAAATCCAGGTTCTTCGAAATATATAGCATTTTTTCTGCAACGAAAACAAGCGACATTTTTAAAAGTGTATCCAATTTTCGATACTATAAACGGAATGTTCAATGTTGTGCAAATGTTGTAATATGGTGACGATTCCTCGCATGTTGCTCCGTTAAATTCATTATAGCATTCGATAATGATCTCATTTACCTTTTGGGGAGGGATAAAAACCTTATATCCCTTTTGCAGCTCAAAACCAGTTTCAATTGTCCACAAAATTGATGCAAAATTCCTTATATAACTACTGTTGCCAAAATAATAATAATTCCATCGAACAAATTTATAAACATTATTACACTTTGCACATTCTTCATTGAAAAAAGTAGTTTTACTTTCTAAATTTGTGACTGGTGCCAATTGACTTCTATTATTTTTATCGAACAGTTGACATTTATATGTTTCATTTTGATTGCGAAATTGATCTAAATATGCACACGATACAACCATATAAAACGATGATGTTTTAATGCGGTTTTGTGTATTATTATGTCCAATGATTGGTTGAATACACTGAACATTTCCTTTCTCCATTAGTTTATATTTGTCCTGGTAATCGAAGCAACAATTTAAATATAATCCACAAGTTTCGTTACAGCTACATGGCTTACAACATGATACTTTGCCTGCTGGTGGTCTCGCTGTTACTGTCCTGTTACAAATATCAACAAAATGACACGACTCATACACATACTCCGGAATTTCTAACAAGGCTAAAGTTTTTATCATTATACTCATTAGGGACAAGCTAAATAAGTTAGCCATATTTATTTGATGAGTTTAAACAATACTGTATTGTAAAGCTTTAAGTACGTTTAGGTATTCTTTTTAAGCAATGGTTCCACAGAATGCATCGAATTAATTGATAAGGAGACGTTATAGAAGTAAAACCTTAGTGACGATAAAATCTCTTATCATGGGGCTATAGACAACTATAGTCATATTTGTACTGCCAAGAGCCAATCAATGCTTGTAACAGTTGATGCAAAATGTAAAACCTTTCTGATAATAACGCTACTGGATGAGGTTACAAAAAAGTTTTTCTTCCATAGAAATTTAATTTTTTGTGGAAATTCAACTACTTAATTCATGTAATTTTCAACAGTGGTTCTTTGTTAAAATCGGTTCTTCACTTCTGGCATTTTGTATTTATCACCAACTTAACTTACATAGCACTGGAGGAACGTATTATTTGCTTAAGGTGTTTAGAAATTATTACATTTGAATGGGAAAAAAAGGAAATGCATATATTGTATCAGGTGTTGAACGGATATCTAAATGACTTGTTGCCTCAAAGCTAATAGTAACGTTACCATTTATGTAATTCATAAAGCATAAAAACGATATTTCATAATAAATGTCATTGAACCACCCTGTGAGTGTGAATATCCATGTCTAGTATTTCCAAACTCGGCCCAATAAATCAGATATTATGTTAAAGCATAATCCACCAACGTATAAGTGATTTTTTACTTGGTGAGTCAAATTAATAAAAGTATAGTCTAATTGTCAAAAATAGGGACGGGTAAATATATTCAGAAATATTTTTTTTTATTTTCTGTATAAAACAATTGAGTACTATATACACTTTTATTCACTGAGCCACACGTACTGAATGATTAATTTTGTTTTTACAAGAATCAATAATTTGAAACTGCGACACAATAGTGTGGAGTCATGTGTTACCCCATAAACGGACAAACCCAAAATGAAAATGAAAATAACACGCCATATGCATGTATTGAAAATTGATTATACAAAAAGTAATTTCACAGTAGAAGAGGTATGAACATATGTGTAACTAAAATATCGTGCATTATTATACCCCCGCTTCGAAGAAGAGGGGGGTATACTGTTTTACCCTTGTCCGTGCGTGCGTGCGTGCGTGCGTCCGTCCGTCCGTCCATCCGTTACAAAATTTCCGTCGCAGTTTTCTCAGCAACTATAACATGCAGCAGCCTAATACTTTGCGTATTGCTTCATCCCATAGTCCCATATGGTGTAAAGCGATTTCATGCTCCTTGCTCATCTACCTCCTGTTTGTCGCATATTTTTAGATTTCGTTAAATGAAAGTTACATTATGATAGTCATATTTCTCACTGCGGGGGTATCACTAGTGAGCATTAGCTCACAGATTTACTTGATTTTTCTTATAATTATCAGTTATATATTTATTAAAGCGCCAAACAACTCATATAAACATTGACACGACTTGCCATTATGTACCATGATTACAACAGTAGCAATCGGAAACAGCTTATGCACAAAACCAAAATTGTTTTCATTTAAATCATTGCAACAGCATTCACTTATAAATACAAATG
The DNA here is from genome assembly GCA_025267735.1 of Mactra quadrangularis. Lineage (NCBI taxonomy): Eukaryota > Metazoa > Mollusca > Bivalvia > Venerida > Mactridae > Mactra > Mactra quadrangularis. The sequence goes on from CM046309.1 coordinate 12,511,354, forward strand.
TTTGGCCCAACATTAAAAACCAAAATGAAATAATCTAGAAAATTAGCAAGTTATACAATTTGATATTTGAACACAATTCATTATTTATAAGAAATTTTAAGTGAACGGAAATACTAAATTGCATTTATAAATGGTACATTGGTATGTAAGATTATTACAAGTATGTTACAAGTATATTACAAGTAATGTTCACAGGTATAAGTATATTCTATCCTTGTTTTATTAGGAATCTGTATGAATAATGACTAGAGTGAACCGTTACCTGCAAAACTTCTCTCAAAGCGACAAGTTACCTGTTAGGTAAGTATGCACTCGCAACTACCTCGGCGATCTTCTACGCAGATAAACCTCGGATATCATAAGGTGAAAAAGTAGATATTGGAAGTGGGTTTCTGTGGTAACATAGTCTGAACTACACAGAAATACGACATGTGAGACATTGTACTTATGAAATGATGTGATATAGCGTGTAACATTGTATATTAAGTGTTATACATGAAAATGACAGGTGGTCGTGTATCAATGTATTATGTTGACAATTCCTGGTCATTTGCTTTGATTAAGACTTCTGAAAGTTGTTTTGTAGCTACTTAGTTGAACAGCAGGCAAATTGTTGGATAATATTGACTTTACAAGTCCATTTATAAACAATAATAGAACTACTTGCCAGCGAGTTCATCGCCGGACCTTATAACCTGGTTGTATTCCTACTACGTCTGATTTCCGAGGTATATCTTCGTAGATGATCGCCGAGGTTGTTCCGAATGGTAGTATGACGATCCGGTAGCCCTGTCAGGTCCGAGCCCACACCTCTTGTCAAATAGCTCAAGGACATTAGTTTGAAACAAACATAATATTTAAAGCATTATTTATTTTTTATTTTCTCTCAAATACCAAATTTATGAATTAATAATTAATTAATGATAACATTTTGTCTTGTAATGCATCTAAATACATATCCAGACCAACATCTGATAGGTGGATTCAATCAGTTCTGTAAAACCCAGAGGTTTTAATATCAATATCAACAGCTAAGGTATTGCATTGTTTCTTAGCGAGCTTTCTCCGAGTCCTTTTATTCTTTTCCTTTTCTTCTCCATTGCCAGATTCTCTGATCTAGATTGTCCCCAATAAAGTCTTTGGAGGATATCCACCCATACTACAGTACAATCTGAAAATGCTTGCCTTATGTAATTAAAACTTCCTTAATTGAGTTAATCAACTCAGTTATTTTAATATACATTTAGTCATTTCCACCAGGTTAATAATAATTATTTCTGGTGCTTGTCTGAAAGCCACATTCAGTTGCAGACTGTGAATGAAATCTCTCCATGACATTCCTCTTATTTCCCACCAGGTTATAGATTTTTATTTGGTATAAGTTCCTTTTTCTTCCGCCCTTCTACCTGCCCAGTGGGGAATGGAGTCACCTATTATCCATATATCTGTTAAATATAAATTTAATTTTGATAGTAGTTTAAGCCTGCAATGTACGTATTTATATTTCTTGTCGATAAATGAGATATTGAGAAGTAAGAAATTAACAATTGAAACTGTTCATTTTGTGCCGGCCAAGTTTGTTAAGGTTAAATTTACTTCTAAAATCATTAAATGTTTTGACTGCTGAATATATGTAAATTTTGTATTTAGTGCTTTGCTTTTTGATAGTAGGTTCTGGGATTTTCTTTGAATATTGTCCGAGCTATGTCTGGGACTGTGTGGAGTTCCTTGTCTGCATGAGGTGCTAGGGTCTTGAATCTTTCCATTTAAAAACGAGATATGGAATCGCATACAGAATTGTTGCTCCCTTAAACATGTTCCTTGTCTGCATGAGGTGCTAGGGTCTTGAATCTTTCCATTTAAAAACGAGATATTGAATCGCATATAGAATGGTTGCTCCCTTTAACATATGATGCTCTTATTAAGAACAAACCAGTAATCAATCACTAACAAGAAAGAGCACGTTTAGCAAACGGTACAGTGGTACATGTATCAATAATGCTGAAACCATGACAATAGATTATAGTAACCAACGTAAGAAAGTCAAGTCGACTTTTGCTGATAAACCTATCAGAATAAGGCAGCACAAGCATTATGTACCAAGAGTCAATAATGATTATGGTTATGGTTATTATAAAGGTTATGTAAACAAACACAAATCAAGTCAAATACTCCATTATTATCTGTTCACACAGAACAACCAAAATGTGAAATTATCACAGATGACCACATATACATTGAAAGTACCTGTGATACTGGAAATACAGTTATATCAAATTTTATCAATAGGTAAAGAAAACAGATTTGGGAGGTAGACAAGAAACACAGAACAAATGAACATGAAATTATTATAAAATGTACGCATATTCCATAAATAATTTGTTTAATGTCATCATTACGCGGTATGTTTTAGTTTATATCTTTGTAAGTTCTGCTTAGAAACTTGTCGTGTTATTATTTTTATATTATGGATTTTATTATATACATTATAGTCATGTTAATAATGTGTTATGCTTAATTATTATAAAAGGACAATGTAATTTTGTCTAAAAGTCGGCGGTGACATTGTTATTTTATTTATATTATATATATTATTGGCTGACTACATCAGCCGGATGCGTAGTCTTCGCACGTATAATCATGCTGAGAATATCAGCGAGAGAAATAATACTTTTTACGCAAAAGTTAGTAAGCTTTGTAAAATGTGAAAATGTTTTATTTTAAACATGATTTCCGAGTTTATCGGGTGTTAAGAAAACTAAAGTAAGTTTAGTATTTCCGAGTATATCGGGCTGTAATGACTGATGAGACATGTCGGGTCTTATTTAGACATGTCAAGGTTTGCGAGTTTTCACGTAATATCATATGTGTTAAAGACACTGATATTGAATTATATGTCATATTGATTTTAAAACAGAGTTTATGCAGGCAAGTCACAATTCATTTTCATTGGTGTAGTTTCACTTAACAATGATTATGGTGTAGAATTAAGACGATAAAGTCTTGTGACATAATTTGTCAATTGTTTAAAATAAGTCGGTTCGCGTTTAGCGGCTGTTAAGCTAAGTTTTTCATTGTTGACCAAGAGTCGTAAATATGAGTTTTTGAAGGATCTTGCAGGTGCAGTCTTGCAGTGCAAATATACATTGATGTTGTTATCATGTTTTATTTACTTTTATTGTTTAGTGTTAGTATTATTGAATAGCTTTAGTTTAATTATTTTAGATTGTAAATAATGACATATAACAAGATTGAATTTATTATACATGAATAATCAGAATTGCAAGTTAAGATAAATAATTATATTGAATGAGCAGGTTCATACATGAATTTATTGGGTATTTTAGAATAAGTTACTTGTCAGTCGTATTTGTTTTGTTGATTGAAGGTTTGATACAGTGTATTAAATAATTGTACCAACATCTGACTGAAAGTCAACATCTGTTATATTGTTTACCAATTACTTAAAACTTAATATTTTATTAATTGAAATTAATTTATTGTTGTTCGGTTACTATGTGGTGTTTTTTCAGGGGACAATATAATCGTTTTTTGTAATAACTATCTGATGATGATGTATTATATACTAACCACGTTTTTTCAGGGATTAATATTATAGTTAAATAATTGTTATTGTACTATTGTAATGTCTTATGTTTATGAACTTATAGCTGAATCATGGAGTAGCGACTAACATAGCGAGCTTGCAAATCTGAAATGCTAATTAGTATGTTTATTTACGTCAATTTAAAAACAAACCGTTCATTAAGAAGGGGAGTGATTGTGTAATATAATAGGCCCATTGATTTTATCATCTTTGACAAACATCAAATATTTACTTAGGTTATTGGTCACTTGACCAGTTCGGACACAAATACGTTCTAGAGTTTTCCAATTTTAGATAAGTTGAAACAAGTACTGTATGCTTGGATTCGCGTGGCGTGGGTGCAAGCACTATATAAGTGAGCTGCATCATTATTGGGGAGAGAGTGGGGTTGAAGCCCATACTGAGTGGTCCACGACAGTTAGTCGCCCTCAGTAGTTAGTAGCCGCTCGATGTCAGTACGACCTAAGTACACGTAGCAATAAAGTTGATACAAACGAGCTGGTGTTGTGTTGCGTGGGTAGTTATACCACACCTCATTCTATCGGTATTTCCTACAAAAAATACCCGCTTCAATTTGTGATATCAGACGATTAACCGCTCTTTTATATTCCGCTTTAACGAAATCTACTCCAGATTACTAATACCTCCTATCTAAAATAACCTATTTAATTTGTGCGCTCAGACGATAAAACGCCCCTTATACCTATGCAAACAAAGACACATGTTTTGGTCTAGTGCCAAAAGAAAAAGAATGATAGTCGACGATCATTTCGTAGAACCTCGATATGAAATTGCTAAATATGATATCATGTCCTGATAGGTGTACTGTCATGTTCTTCTCTCTTGTACTATTGTTCATGTTCGCCTAGTTGAAGGCAATTATCTATATATGGGCCATGTTATATACAAAAAATATTTGATGCATTGTGTTCTGGTGGGTTACGTTGTGTTCTGTTGTGTTATGCTGAGCTGAGCTGTGCTGTGTTGTGCTGTTCTGTGTTGTTTCGTGTTGTGCTGGGCTTCATCTGCACTTTACTTGTTTGTAGGAGTAGAGGTCCAGTGAAGACGCACGCTAAGGGATCGAGAGGTCCCGGATTCGATCCCCACTTGGCGGGCTGCTATTTACCTTGAGCAAGAAATTAAAAGGTTATGAAACAAGGCAAGTGTGCCTTAAGTCGATATCGACACACTTTCCCCGGCATTAGTCCTCGGGCCAATATCTAAGCAAGGCACACTTGCCATGTTTTATAACCTCTACATATAAATAGAACATAAATAATATAAACAAGTAGTTATATTGTGGTATGAAAAAGTTAAATGTTATGAGTCATTAATGACGCACAAATATTAATACATTATGACTAGAAAAGTTCAAAAAAATTTGAAGCAATAATCAGATAAATAAAAATATTGAAACATAAAATTAAATATATTCATCACTACTTCGTAATTTAAAACGTTGATATAAGCAGCAAGGTTTGAATAATGTATGAATCAGTACATGAAAATAGTGCTATGAATATAACTGCAAAAAGTACGCATTTACTACAAGTTCTAAGCCCTTGTTCAATGTTCAAGCTAATAAAAATGTACACTATTTATGGAACAAGTAACAAGTGTTGCTAACAACTGACATAACGCATGCGCATGTAGTGCTTTATTATTGGACATTTGCCACACAATCTATAACTTGTTTCAATGTTGAACAAGATGTATTTTAATCACACAAGTAACACGAATAGGTTTTCCAGTCAAGTTATTCCAAATAGTTCTATTAAATGCTTTCTATTAATAGACGGTGACGCTATTACGATTAAAATTTGATTAATTTCACTGTCATTGAATATTGTCCGTTTTTTCTCAACTGTCAAAGCTTGAATAATTTCATGGTGACTGAATCCATTGTTTTTTAATTGGTCGCCTAATTGTTATTACAAATATGTTGACTTAAACATATCATGCGGCATGAGCAGCTTTAATTGATCATAATACACACTTTCGGAAACTCATGGATGTATTACGATTATAGTTTCAACAAACACATTCACCGTGTAATTATTCATGCTTTGACAGTACAGAAAAAACGAACAATACACACTTCCATAATGATATCACGAGTGTTATTCAAAGAACACAGCGCCTACGTGGAATTATTCATGATAATGAGCTATACAAAATGGGGCGTAATATATATATTAGTTATAAATAGTAAACGGAAAACCGTGTAATATGTAAAACATACGTAATCTGGAATCCCAAGATTTGTTTTTTTTTCTAAATATATTGCACATATTACGCAATATCCAATATAATAATTAGGTTTCACATTCCATTTAAATGACACAGCATATTTACAATTTTAGGTATTATAGTAACTCAGTTTTTATATTTGAATTTGACCTGTATATATAGATTTCGAATGGTATTAGAATGAATAACGCAAAATTCCAAAGATTGTGTTTGTATTGCGACGCTCAAGCCCAGTGACTGAGAGGCCATTGATTCAATTCCAGGACCTGGCATACTTTCGTGAAGCTATGTCATGAAATCATTTCTACTATCTTTTTCCCTTCTACCACTGATTCTAAATCATGTTGAACGGTTGTCAGTCATTGACGAAAATATGTACCTACAAACTGGTTGATAGCTTAATCCAGAGATTAACCCCTTTGCAGAAACGGTGATAAGATGGACTGACCGGCGTTATATAACCTATTCAATGTTTTTCTATGGCGTTAAACTAAGAAAAATGTGTTTAACTAATTGAATATACACAAAAATGAATGGTTTTAGTAAGAACCTATATATGACTTGCGAAAGTAACTACTTTGTGAAGTCTGCAGGCCCCAGTTCCACGAACGCATTCTTATCTCTAATTTAACTTATCAATTTTGAGTAAACGAGCGTTTCACAATCACTTAAAGATTTTGTTCGCTTCGAAAATCTTTAGAAAAGAGGGAAAATTTAGCCGTGGTAACGAATATTAAAAAAAGAAAAAAGTTTATAAGGTAATGATTTAAATGGTAGAATGTAATATTCTTTTTTGCAACTATATGAAGATATATTCATTAATAGTAGACTGAAGACTTGAAAACTCTTTTACATCCACAAAATTATCAAATATATACAGTTGAGTTCACACTAAAGTTTACACCCTATTGCACTTGGAGTGCACTTCATCCACACCTGAAGTGCCCTTGAAGTGCACTTTGATGTGCAGTTTAGTTTAGCCAATTAATTGAAGCTAGACAAAATACTTGTTGGTTGATTGAAGACAATATTGAATTAATATTTAGGTTTATAAAACCTGGTAAACAGTAAAAAGATGATTATAAATTAAGCAAATTATTGACCAATTTTTTTTTATTCAGTTCAGAATATTTTAGTCTTATTACACATGTAAATTTGTGTGAATTAAATTTAATATTAAATGTTTGCATTGAATTGATTGTCATGAATAATGATTATGACTAGACAGAAATAATTATTATAATCATTTTTTATTGTCCCTTATATTTTAATAGAAAATATGTGTTTTGGGTGAAAAAAAATGCCACACAAGTTATTTGATAGTTTAAATTTTAAATTATTCTGTCTTTATACTGTCCTCTCTGGTTAATTTATCAATATCTTATATCTCAATATTATATAAAATAAATCAAAAGATAAAAACATCAAGTCTTATTTCAGTTTAATGCCTGTCATATTTTTTGTTGTATAATAGTGTTACATTTGTATTAAGTACTTGAAAATGTTAATGATATAATTTTATAATTTATTATAAATGGTAGTCGCATTTCACTATTTCATTTAATATACTAAAAACCCTGTAGACAGCCTGTCTTTGTTAGATAGGGAAGGTGTGAAAATATTTTAACTGGAATATTTTGAGATGTTGCTGTAAAGTATTGTAAAATTGGATAAAATCTAAGTTTATTTAGTAATCAGATCATAAACAAAACCAGCTTCATAATTACTTATCCATATTGAAATATTTATTGATTGATAATTATCACACTAAAATGAGTAGAATTTAAAGTTAAACTCCTTACTTAAGAGAGAGAATTGTGCAGTTGTATTTAGCTGGCACCTGGTACAATTAAAATGTTTGCATTTTAATAACACTTAACTGTTCTTGTTTTTATTGCTTTTTTTATTTGATGATCATTAAGAATGTTAGTACAAGCTATGCAGTTAAATGTTTCTCAACAATGAAATCATTCTTATACAGTCATATTTATGGCCCCTCTTTCCTGAGGTTGATATCCCCTAGGGATAATGACTAATGATAGATATCAGGGATTAACAATTGTCTAATTGTTATCAGCCTAATCACATCTCCATCTTAGATGGTGAGCAAATAGTATTTTGTTTATTATGAATATTTGATGATTCATTCAAGATACAAGAAGATTTATTTAAAGTCAGTTTTAAACAAACATGGTAAACATTAGCTTATAAGCTATTTTCCGACAATAAACATAATCATCTAACATTCAAATTTAAAACATAACAGAGGTTAACAAATAAACATAAAAGTCTGCAAAAAGCAACAATGATGGAAAATGCTGATCATTGACAGAAGTCTAAAAACAGCCATAATAAAAAAAAGATATAAAAATCCCGAAAAACAAAATTAACACAAAAGTGTGACACATAAGAAATAGATTAAAAAAGAATAGAAATTTCCAAATCCGATTTGGAAAAAACTGATCAGCATTAACCACATAAACTAGCCAGGGTGTCCATACATACATACATGAGTACACAGGTATCTAAATAAATAAATGAGTGTATTCATGGTACATATAAAAACACTGGTTTGACATAAAAAATTCTGGGAGGAACCATAAAACACATGCAGAGAACATTATTTACAGCAAATTTGGAATCAAGCATATATAGGTAAAAAAAACAGATGCACAAGCGGTCATAATGACTAGAACTAAGTGCAGACACAAGGGGAACATTTATAGAAACAATTTTAAACACATGCATAGAAAAATAAAAAGAAACATATTTATAGCAGAATAAAATAAAAAAGCATCACATAGCAAAAAAAAGCTTTTTAAGGAAGATAGGAAAAACGTAAGCATAAGCATACTAAAAGCAAGACATCGTTTACATTAAAAGCAACAAAAAACATATTTATGGGTGGTAGCCAACTCACCAAACCCATACAACACATTTCTAAATACATAATGAACATTTGCATGAGGGGCCAGTCCAGGTGCGGACCAGCCTTCTGAACTCTTTAAAATTATCTACCTGTCTGAATTCATTCGGAAAGCTGTTCCACACCTGCACTGCCTCATACCTGAATGATTTCTTACCATAAGTAGTTGTTTAATTGTAGGTAGTTCTAATGTATTGGAAGATCTGAAAGAGTAATTGTTTGATTTGAAATGAACCAAGTCATGGAGATAAGAGGGTGAGATCTTATATAAGCATTTGAAAGTATCAGTGGCTAGTTCCCTCAGTCTGCTAAGGTGTAATGTTGACATGTTTGTTCTTAATAGAAGTTCACTGTAAGATGATGAAGAATCATTAAATGTAATTCTGAGAGCCCTGTGTTGTATTTTTTCAAGTTTTTCAGTATTTGTCTTATTACTAAAATGCCAAACAAGAGGGCATAGTTAAAATTGGATTTTATAAAAGATTTATATATAAGAATTTTGTTGTTAAAATCAAGGAATTTACTTAAACGCAAGAGAACGTTAAGTTGCAAAGCTGATTTTCTGCACATTTTTGTAAGTTGATCATTAAAATTTAACATGAAATCAAGATCTACTCCAAGCAGTTTCACCGTGTCATCGCAAGTTATATGTACATCATCAAAGTTGAAAATTGGGGAGGCATCATGAGTATGTTTCCCAATTGCAATAGCTTGAAATTTATCTGGATTTGCCTGCATTTGGCTGAATTGAAAACATTCAATTAGATTACAACTTTCTTTTCTAAAACTGATTTCAAAACATTAATATCTGAGTGATTAAAAGAGAGAGTGTTATCATCTGCATAATTGTAAAGTTCTAATTGTTCTACGAAATAAAAATATCATTAATGAAAATATTAAAGATCAAAGGGCCTAGGATAGAACCCTGTGGTACTCCTTTTAAAATTTCAAGCCATGTGCTTGTTGCCTCTCCAATTTTCACCTTCTGTTTTCTTTCTGATAAATAGTTATGAATGAGCTTGGTCGCGCTGTCAGACAACCCGTACGCCCGCAGCTTTGAGACTAGAAGGTTGTGGAGGATGCAATCGAAAGCTTTCGACAGATCCATTAAGATTGCTGCCACATGGTCACCCCTGTCCAAAGCAATCTCCCAGTCCTCAACCACGCGTAGCAGGGTCGTCTGACAGCTGTAACCAGATCTGAAAGCAGATAAAAATACATTATTAAAAATACTGTTAAAATGCGAATACAGTTGATCATTTAAAACTCTTTCATAGATTTTGACATGGTAGGAAGTATACTTACAGGTCTGTATTTTTGTTTAGATAAAAGGGTCTTCTTTCTTAAAAATAGGGGTTACTTGGGCTTCTTTTAAGTCTGATGGGAAGGTAGATGAATCAATCATTGCATGTATTATTTTAGATGTGGGGTCTGCTAGAGTCTTAACAGCAACCTTTAAAACCTTAGGAGGAATACCATCACAAACTGTGGCTTTTTTGTATTTAATGAATTAAAACATTTGGGACTTGTCTCTTGTGAAACATGACTAAAATAAAAAGGTTCAACTGATGGATTATTTTTGATTATTTGAATAATACTTGGATGTGTTTCATCTAAAACATTTTGTTTGTAATTCCAATATTTTGGCAATATTTATGTAATAGTCATTTAAAATTGAGCAGACATCTTTTTTATCTGAAATAATTATATTTTCTTGCATTAATATGATTTCTGATGACTTATTTGCTGATTTATTAGATAAAAATGGTTAAATGGTATTCCAAAAATCCTTTGATTTTGGTCCACCACTACATCTTTCATAAAAATACATTGATATTGAGTTACGTTTAATCTTTTCTTTACGATTTCTAAGCTTTCTATAGTATTCCCAATTTTTTGGATTTCTAAACTTTAAAAATTTATTATGGGCTTGTCTAGTTTTTTAATAAGTTTCCTATATTCAGCTTTCATATACAGGGGTGGATTTTATTCGGACGTTTTTTTTTTAACTGGGGCATGCTCATCAATGATTTGTTTTAGCAATGTTTCATGAGTAGAATAAATATCATCAATATCATCAAAAACATGAGCAATATGAAATGGAGTATTTTCTAAATCTTTATTAAATTATTTTTCCTCATCAAAATTTTTGTAGCTCCGGAAAAGGACTTGTTTATGTTTAGTTTTTGGTAGTTGTTCTTTGAGCGAGGTTATAATCATACTGTGACAGTCACTAATACCACAGCTTATAACGGATGTCTTACATAAAAGGTTGGGTGAATTTGTCAAAATAACATCACTGAGTGAAGGGTCGTTGTTTTTCGTAAAACAAGTTGGTTCTTTGACAAGATTGGTGAGGTTGAAAGTATCTTGGATGTGTTGTATGGGCTTGCACTTTGAAAAGGTAAGTACGTCATAATTCAGGTCACCATATACAATCACATTATCATAATAAATCAACATTTTAGCTAAGTTAGAACTTATATTTTTTTCAAAAGCTACATCTGATAATGAAGGGGGTCAATAACAACATAGAACACCCCATGTACGTTTGTCCATATGAAGTTCAAAACATAAAGTTTCTACCTGATTGCATTCAATGTCTTTTCTCCTCTTAACTGGTAAATCTGATCTTATAAAAGTCATAAGTCCACCTACACGAGATGTCCTATCTTTCCTTTTTATTTTATAGACATCTACTGAACAAATATTATTGTTAAAAGAGTCATCAAGTTTAGTTTCAGCCATAGTAAAAATGTCAACAAGTTTATCATCAAAAAGTTCACGTGGTTCTTTAAATTTGTACCTTACACTAATTACATTTAAATAAGCTAAAATATGACGTTTCCTATTTAGTTTATCATTGACTTGATCGGATAAAATCAGCATTAATATTTAATATACACATTCTCATTGATTGACTGAGAATTGTAGAATTAGTGTAAATCAGTACTAGAAGTTTAGAGTGGGTTTTTTACCTGGAGAATTGCACATGTGACTTGAAAGTACTACACACATTAAAAAAAGAAGAAGAAAGAAACAAATTGTAACAAATAATCAGTTTATTTACAACCAAAAATCTAATTATTAAATCATTAAGCAGTAAATGTAATACACAATCAGTTTATTTACAACCTGAAATCAGATAATGTAATAAAAACAGTTATTTCTCATTAGGCTATATACAACATTGGATCAACTTCAGATAATTGTAGATAATTATTATACATGATGCATTAAGATTTATTTATTAATTATTTAAAACTCTCTCTACCTATTCTTCATGCATTAAAAACACTATGTTATTTTATCTAAAGGGGTTATTATTATTTATCATTTGGCAGTATGATGACATCAGAGAACAAACTCCATAATCAGTCAACAAGCATCAGGAAACCAATAAAAAGAAATCTTCAGTTTGTACTTACAATGCTTGTATTTTATGCAATATTTTAAGCTTAATCAACCTTTTAAAACTAAATTAAGAAAAAAAACGTGTGAATAGAAAGAACTGACTTCTAAAATAATAAGAATTAAAATAAAGTTAAGACAATGAGCCAGAGTTTTGGATCCATTTAGTTTATCATTGACTTGATCAGATAAAATCAGCATTGATATGCATTATACACATGTACACTTATATTTGTGCTATGATTTTATAGCAGGGCATCTGAGTTGATGCACACATAGACCAGATGTGATATAGACATCTACTAGTTACATCATATGTAAGATAAAATAATAAACAGCTTTCTTTGAAAAAAATGCATGTCACAAAATTCAAGTTTCCATGTCAATTTTACAAATAATTTTTCACACTTAAATTTATTTTTGTACTGAATACTCGAAACAACATAACAAATCTCAACATCTTTTTTTCAAAGAAAGCTGTTTAATATTTTATCCATAGTTTTTACATGGATATTTTGAGTAAAAAGTTTATGTTAAGCTACTTTTGTATATATTAAATACAAATATATCAAATAATTACATTAAATCAGTTAATGATACTATACAGATATGCAAAATATTCAAATTACGTTAAAACTTGTAGGATTTGGCCTCAAACATTACATGATGTCATGTGTTTTCACGCCGTTGTCAATCATTCTGTGGAGGTCTGGATAATTTTGATTCATTTTTTTTTTGGACAGAGCTGACTAAGAAATTTAGTTAGGGCATCCTGTCACCCATGAGCAATTAGTAAAATATGAAAATTTAGTCCGCCATTACCGTAATTCCGTTTTTCGCTAATAACACTATTAACAATTATGATAAAAATTTAACATATGTGTCTGCATCCATGTTCGTAGGGTCTAGCTATCATATGATACGACCTTAAGCATCGTCAGTGATGATATGCAAATGTAGATGTATGCACAATTGTTTACCCAATATGAGAAGTGCAACAAGGATAGGAAAAATCTCTACTGTACTTCCGTCCGTCCGAATTTCGTTTCCGGAGTAGTTCTCTGCAACTACTGGCTGGAATTCAACGAAACTTTATGGGAATCATCAATATCAAGAGGAGATGCGCATGTGGTCAGCTTTTTTCGGGTCAGACCCTTTAACTCAGAGTTATGGCCCTTGATAAGTTATGTAGTATGCATATAGAGAAAAAGACGTTTCCGCTCTACTTCTCTGCAACTACTGGCTGGAATTCAACGAAACTTTATGGGAATCTTCAATACCAAGAGGAGATAGACATATCGTTGCCTTGTTTAGGTCAGACACTTTAACTCAGAGTTATGGCCCTTGATTAGTTATGCAGTATGCATTTAGAGGGAAAAAAATTTCTGTGCTATTTCTCTGCAACTAATGGCTTGAATTCAACGAAACTTTATGGGAATCATCAATATCTAGAGGAGACACACATATCGTCGCCTTGTTCTGGTCAGACCTTTCAGCTCAGAGTTATTGCCCTTGATTAATTGTGCTGTGTTCATATAGAGAAATATTGCTATGATTTTATGGAAACCATCAATACAGAAAAGAAATTTGCATCTCATTGGCATGTTCTGATAATTTTTATTAACATGGAGTTATGTATGTTCCCTATTATGGTTTTATGGATTTTTATATTTATTAAAAAAGCCTTATGTCTCCAGTTGTTGTGTTAGTAAAAACAAGTACTCGGCGGGGGATACCAACGAATTTGCTTGTTTCTTTCTTAATCCTATTGTACGAGAATGGTTTCCATATTCAACATGTAGTATTGATTAGACGTCTGCAGAAAGATCTTCCCATAGGTATTGCTCTGCAGCAAAAGTTGGGATAACCTATGAGTGACTGCATATTTTTATGTGTTATTAATTTCTTTGTAGATTATTTCATGTTCCTTAACAACTTGTTTTATTTTGTCCTGTGTGATTCTGATTTTACAGGATCAAATTCAAGGGCCAGGAATATTATAGTAGTGTTAGGACCTCTAGTCTTTTCTTCTGCTAGGGGAATACTAATATGAGATCATGCATTCTGCAAAAGTATTCAGCAGTTTTTAGTTTTTTCGACCCCCCCCCAAGAAAATGTCATCTAAGTAATGAATTATTTCGTTTTTATAAGTGATGTAGTGTTTGATATAAAGCTCAAAAAAGGTAGAAAAAATCAATTGCACTCGGGCTTATGCTTGCCCCAAACGGCAAGGCTTTTTAGAAATAATATTGACTATTAGAATTAAAGCCAAGTAACTGAAATCATTAGGAAGCTATAAGGCGCTTTTAATGACCATTTTAAACAAATAGAAGTTGGGTCCAAGGTATCAGGAGTATTGCTTCATCAAATTTTGAGTAATTAACTGAGCATAAAGCAGGATCTATTGTATCGTTAATTGAATTGTGTATTGGGTATGAAAGATGATGTATTAATCTATATTCATTTGGCTCGTTTTTAGGTACAAAAGGCTATTTGAGATTTAATTGGGTTTTCTAAGGGGCGTTTTTTTAAAAGGACCTGCTACCCTACCTGCTTTTATTTCTCTATTATTTTTTGTATTACTATATCAGGTTTTTCTAATGCAGATTTCAAGTTTTGCTATTCCTGGCTAATCTTTTACCTGAATATTGTAATTTAGATCATATTTGAAACTACTGATGAGAAATTTAGCTATATTTTTATCATACGATATCAAATTTAGCTGTTGTTCTAGTTGATGAACATTATTAAGGGATTGAGCTATGTTATGAATGTCCAAGTTGCATTCTTCAATTAGATGTTGTTTTCTTATACATGTATCTTCCTCGGAACCTGTTACTGTTTGACTTATTGGTCCTTGCATTTTGCTATCTGCTTGATCGGTTGCTAAGTCTATTTGTGCTTTTTAGACGGGCATGAAAGTGCGCCTTTGGGGATTGTAACAGATAACCCTAAGTGTGTCTGTATTTACATTGCCTCATTGGCAGTTATTATTATTAAACTTTTGGCATATAGGAGTCATGTTGGGTTGGTAGGTTTGTTGAGAGAGGCTTTGTGTAGGTTAAATGCAATGTGATATGCATTGCACCATAGGTCATTGTTTATTTTAGCTCACAAACCTTTGTTGCGTGCCTGTTTCAGAATACACTAGTGCTCGTATGTCCGCCAAGCAAAGCCAGGTCTCTTTGCAGCATCTACCATGGTATCAATATATTGAAAAGATTGGAACCAAGGCAGTGCAGCCAACACAATAATTACTAGTCAAACATTGTAACTACTCAGTCATGCCAGTTTCCATAATAAAAAAATATCTACTTGATAGAGTCAAAAGAAATAAAAAAAAATATTAAAATTACTTTTATGTAAATTTACTACATTAAAACACAACACAATCAACAACAAGAGCAGTCCACGAACAGCGTGTTCGACTATTCCGGGTATTCGTGTAAACAACCAATCAAAACTCATGCTGGAGTTATGCAACTTAGTATTTGACCTTCATTCCTGACCCCATTGACATGTGTAAAGTTTTAAGTAAATCCCTTCAGTAGGTTCAAAAGTAAAATGTTGCACCAAAACTTTTAACCAAACAAATCTAAGTATTAGAGGGCTATAATCCAGTCAAAATTCTTGCTAGAGTTATGCAACTTGGTATTTGACGTCAATTAGTATCTCCGTAGACATGTGTGAAGTTTCAAGTGAATCCCTTCAGTAGTTGCAAAGAAAAAATGTCACACCAAAAACTTAATCAAGAAATTTATAAGTATAAAAGGGCCATAATTCAGTCCAAATTCATCCTAGAGTGATGTTACTTGGTATTTGAACTCCAATGGTGACCCCGTAAACACAAATAAAGTTTTTAATGAATCCCTCCAGTACTTGCAAAGATATAAAAGATACAAAAATGTTGCACCTAAAAACTTAACCAATAAGTGTTACGCCGACGCCATCGCTGAGGCACAGCTGAGTAGGATAGCCCCACTAATCTCCGAATAGTCGAGTAAATGAAGCACTGCTGCTCTAACAGTTACATAATGTCAACTACAAATAATGACTAGATAAGTCACTTAGATCTTAGATTGCTTACAGGCTAGCATAAGGGACCAGTATATACATCTTTATTATATTACCAACATTAGGGACAGTTGCCATGGAAATCAGATGGAACAGTTTGTACCCACAGTAAAAACTCTCAAATCCGGCCAGCGATCTACATGGACTGTATTCTTGCTACAACACCCGTCAACACGTTCTAGATAGATAGTTTTCATGGAGTAATCCAAAATTCAAGTCAGCGTTTAGAACAAAATGGTTAAGCTTTGATAAAAACATTTCATGTTTTTTTACTGAATGCTAAGGGACGTAACACTGTTGGTGTTTGTATGATAAAACAAACATAGTTGTCTCCCTTACTCATAAAAGTGACGACGATTGGTTGGAGTTCAATAAAGTATTCTATAATGATTTCTCACGTTTTCTATATACTCATCTTATAAATACCCTTTTTAACCTTATGCTACCCGAGGTTTATCAGCGTAAAAGATATCCTAGGAAGTTTTGAATGATGCGCTTGATAACAAGTGTTAAAATGTTTACCACATACGTTTCAGTTGCTGCACAATAACAGAACTACATGACTGTATTTTTATTTTATCTTCATGTACTTTTTACATCATACTTAACCGAAATGTCACTATTAAACGATGAAAACGAAAAACTTGTAATACTAGTTTCACTTAACTGAGAAAAGTTATTAACATCTGAACTGGAAAACGAACTGTTAACATATATACATGTTGATTCATCTGACATGAATTCACAATCGAAAACTAGGCCGTCCTCGCCTATCAACAGATGGCGATCTGGTCCTACCTGAAGCTGCTACAGCTGGAGGGGATCTAGTACCTGGGGCTGGTGCATAAGAGTGATCCTGGTGTTGATTTGCTCTTGGCTGCGCTTTAACAATTTCCCCCTACGAATCTGCAAATTTGACTCGCAAGCCAATTCCCTGTTTCTCTTTTCTTTTCTGAGTTCAAATGCGGCCTCCCTTTGTCTCGTTGTAAGATCTGGAACAAAATATACTCCAGAGAACTGAGCATGATTCTTTAGGTTCCGAGCAGCAGATAGAATGTCACGCTTTTCTTCAAAATCACTGAGAGTGAACCTTATTGGCCTGGGCTTAACGCGGTTACGGTTATATTTACCGAGTCTGAACACATTTTCAAGCTCTACCTTCAACCCTAAATCATCTGATATTAAATCTCGAATAACCTTCTCATCCTCTAATTTACATTCCCTTGCACTGGTCTTTGTACTCTCCTTCACACCATTTACTACAATATTAAAACGCCTTCTCTCCCTTTCCACTTCTTCGTCCCTCTCCTCCTTCAATAGATCCCTGACCAACTCCCTTGCAGGTGTTTCAGAGGCAGAATTTCCATTGCTGTCTGAATTTCTACTACTCAAATATTCTAGTTTCTTTTCCATGTCAAAAACCTTTGAAATCAAGTCCTTAATACCTGGGAGCACAATTCTACAGTGCACACAATGCCACATAGCGCCAGAATCAGTTTTCTGAGATTTGATCATTTCACTGAAAACTGCTTGCTTTAGTTTGGAACATTTCATACAATAACAATTTTTACAAAAGTCACAATTAATATACTTCGCTTGTTTTGAACCCAAGTCTAATTTACAATCTGTACATTTATCACTATTTTGACTGTCTTCTGTTTCCCTTGTCGGCGTTCGTCCTGCCATTTTCCAAAATTCAAAATTCTAAAAAATATCAAGTAACGGGCACAAATACTAAATCACTAATGTCAATGAGGTTATCGTTTTTCTCTAGGACGATATAATTTTCCTGAACACATATTATAACACAGGATTATGCTGGATTTACATTCCTCTCAAAATTTTCACCGCCGTCCATAGACCGGAACCGGAACTCAATCTTATGGATAATTCCTTTCCATGCAATTTTGTTTGGAAATGCACCATTACGTAGGTATATATCTACATAATCATTAAGATTGTATTTTTGTAATAATCTGAATTTCTGAAACACTCTGAAATAAAGCCTAAGGTTTGATTGTCTAACTGCGTAAATCTAATAAGTCTATTATTGAACACTAATTTAGCCATATAATTATTTGAGAGTCTACAAATCTGACCAAGAAAGCACAATTTTTTCCAGTCAATTATAGTTTCTATGGATGTTCCACATTAAGATAATAAATAATAAAAGAATTCAAACTTCTGCACTATATTTATATTAATCGACGTTTCGACATTTAAGTCTTCATCAGGATAAATTTTAAATACAATATTATTAATTGTTATGGATGTTCCACTAATACTACATAATTTTAAGTCTGTACTTGTTTGCCTCTGAAGGCTTTGTATAAATTCCAAACAAAATCTGTGGGAAGTTTCAAGTGTTGATATCTCGGATTCATTTATAGATGTCCATAACTCGCTTCCATACATAGCTGTAGGAATTACAATGGAGTTATACAACTTATGTAGAGTCATAGGATTCATTGTTGTTGCTGGCAGTCCGCTGTTACAGATACTCAAGAGTGTCCCACGTAATTTATGACATGATTCAGCTACTATTTTAGATACAGAGAGGTATTTTTCGCAGTCTATACCTAAATGAACATAACTGTTTGTTTCATGGATAACATCATTTCCTAGCTTAATTATTCTTCTCCTAGGATTAATTAGACTGTCATTAAAAACAACTACAGAGCACTTCCCTGCGTTGTATTCACAACGCCAACGATTAGCATATTAATTGTTACATATTTCTAGCATACTATACAGCCCATTAACACTGTATGAGATAAGGACCATATCATCGGCTACCGTAGGGGTCCCTAACTCCTTCCCAAATAAACATATTCCGTTCCCACTACTTTCATATTCTCTCTGATAAGACCATTTATGTATAATAGATACAAAATTGGTGAAGTTTTACCCCCTTGACGGGTTCCACATAATACATTAAACCACGATGAACGCTTTTCCTTATACATAACACAACTTTTTACATCAGAATACATTGAATGATATGCTAAAATTGAAGCTTGATCTAAATTGCATTCATTAATTAGTTTATATATTATACCAGTTTGCCAAACACTATCAAAGGCTTTCTTTCCGTCTAAGAAACACGCGTATGACCTTGGCCCTTGTTTTCGTGCATGGTATATACACTCCTGCAAAACAAATGACGTCATCATGCACGAAAGTCCGCCCTGGAAACCACCTTGTTGATTACTAATGTTGCACATTATACAGTCTCTAGACCTTTCTAAAATTATAACTTCATATAACTTTAATATAACAGAAGAAAGGGTTATAGCCCTGTAACTGTCCGGGTTATCTTTCCTTTTCTTTCTACCTTTATGTAGCGTAATAATTAGTTCCCTTTTTATGGCAGGCGGTATGAATGCTTGACGTAACATTGGGGTAAACATATTTACAAGAAATGGAGATATATAATCTTTTGCTATATGTAGATGTTCATAATGTATGGAGTCTATGCCAGGAGCTTTACCTCGTAGGCAAGATTATATAACATTGTAGACATCTTCAGATAAAACTATAGCTTTTTTGTCAGGTCGCATGACACTTAATGCATTTACATGATCATGATCATGCCACTCTGCATCAAATGTCAATTTAACTGTTGGCGCATAAAGCTGTGAGAAATATTTACCCCACTTGTGCGTAATCTGTTCCGCATCGCGAACAATAGTTCCATTAAAATTTAAACCAGTAGACATGGTGCTTTTCGATTTTCGTCTATTATTGATTAACTTCCAAAATTTATTTGAATCGATTTCAGCGGCTTTCGTAATTTCATTATCAAGCACTTGCAAATAGTCTGTAACTGTATTTCTGTGCAGTTTACGAAAACGTCTTTTGGCATTTTTATAATCACAGTACTCTATTGCTTCAAGGCCACGAGGTCTGCCTGCAGCACACCATATGATTCTTAATTCATTCATACGTTTATGGGCAGTGCTCAATTCCTTGCTCCAATATGGTTTCAAGAATTTATGATGCTTTCTTTGAGGCAAAGTTTTTGATGAAGTTAGTATAATTTTGTCAACTAAGGTATCATACATTTCACATATTTAATATTTACTCATGTTACAATCAGCTTTTCTTAACAACTCTTGGTCACTTTGTAAACACTTTTTAAAATTATTGATATGAGACTCGTCGACCTTTGACCAGTTTATATTAATTGAGGATTCTTTGTTATAATCCGATGATCTAAAATCACATACTTGCGGAAAATTAAATGTTGCTATGACAGGGCTGCGTTCAGTTAGCAGTTAGCGTTAGCCAAACACAGTTATCGTTATGAACGGTTAATTGAACGACCCGTTGAAGTGCGAACGTTTAAAGATGGCGGGCAAGAGAGTCGTTACTTCTATTTTATTAGAAGAATTCGGAGAGAAGGACTTGTTTACTTGTTTTTTTGTACATGTATTGATCTAAATCAACGGGAGTAACACCACCGACTTCGTTAGACCTAATCCAGAACTTACACACCGCTTCCTTTGTTTAACATGGGTTGATATATTTCAGAAATACCTTGTAAAACAAAAGATTTCACGTGAGCGAGTTGTTCTTTTTCACGTGGGCGAGTTGATATTTAGATATCAACCTGGCCACGTGAAAAAGAAATACCTGCCCTCGTGAAATTTTAATTCATGACGTAAATGGAACGCAGTCTGCGTGTAAATTTAGAATTTAAAATAAACACGGACTGTTTAACAAATATTGTTTATTTGTATAGCAAAACTTCAAAAAGATCATTTCGAAAATATAAACGGAACTTTGGATTTCTTCAAAAGTAATGAAATATAAATATGATGTCTTTATTCACGTAATGATGTTAATAGTGATGTTAACCACTAAATATACTTCAAATTCTTGTTCATTGACTTACGATAATACTACCAAATTAAATATGATCAAGAATAAGTACGTGAAATAAAGTAAAAATAGGCGTAAAATTGCGTGGTTTACCGAAAATGAGATAATGTCATTGAATAAGAACAACATACCAGCCTGAATAAAAATTAAACAATTAATGAATCCAGAAATTTATACATGCAATTATTGTGAATTAAGTTAATTAAGAAATACTATTTACCTTCACGGTTCTAAACCCTGTTTAGACAACGGTGCCCCCTCTCAGCCAATCAAATTGCTTAAAAAGTGTTTGATAAATCTCATACCACACGGTTAAGTGTTTGATATTATGAGACCGTTTTTTTTCCGTGCTTAAAACTCGAGAAAACAGTGCGCGAAAGTATGGGGTAGATCCAGACTTTTCAAGTTAGGTGCACACTAAGAACAAAACGCAATGTTATAGTTTGTATTCAAAGCGGCAATGAAAAAAGGAAAGATTTTATTCATGGTCTCATTTGTCGACTAGCATAAGTCATGAAATAGTACAATAATAGTACATTGTAAAAAGTCTAGATCCACCCCATTATCAGTTTAAATACAATCAACTGCTGAGTACATGTATATACATGTAGATTTCCAAGGTGAAATGTTTCAACAAACTTATCTGTATTAATTTGAAAGCAAACCAAAGTTTTGAGAAAATAACTGTTAATTTATTTTAATTTAAGTCCTCACAAGAATTAATACTTTGTCACTGTACCACAATAGTATGGACTCATGTGCCATGTTTTGAAAATTGATGAAGTGGACTGGATTGTTTTATTTTAACGTTAACACTTACACGTAATGTTATTTTGTACATTTGCGTACGTATAACTACGTAATTTTGCAGATTATGTGATATATATAAATGTGAAACTGCATTGGCACCATTTCCTGTCTATTAAACCCCTCGTGATATGATTGTTAGAAGTAAGACATTTCTGGAAAGGAACTCGATGGTAGAATGGGCGATTGTTTTGAGAAATTCCAACTAAAATCCCTGCTAAATAAATTAACCTATAGTAATTGTGTAACAGATTAGTTACTTTAGTCAATTACATTAGGAACTAATAGGAGCAAATAGGATCTAATTTTATTTAACTGATAGTCAAATATATTTAGTATGCCTTCTTACTTTAAATATTTTGAGGGGAATTAAATGAGACAGGAAATAAAGCGCCATGATCGTGCGACCACATGCACGACTCATGCAGATCGGTTCGTCTCCATTCGGAGACAAACACCAAAAACAACAGCGTAAGCCAACTCCTAGCAAAACATTAGCAGCTCTGGTAACCAAGCCTTATTTCCATTCTCTATGAAAAAGGAATGGCATGGTGTTTAGGAACGACCAGAACCAGTCAAATGCTTCGCTTAAAGGAGGCAAACGCTTGGCTATATGTATGACATTTAAGTCAAAATAACGACATACACATTAAAACTGTGATGTTTTCTATCAAAAAATAAATACTAACGAATGGGTTGTCATAATAAGCAGTTTATTATGTCAATTAAATTCAACTGGTGTCTAATTCTGTCTTACTTAAACTTGCAGATTGTTTGTTTATTATTTAACTAGATATTTAAATATTATTACAAAAATATATTGAAGACTTATCAAATTAATCAAAAACAAAATTTATACAGTCACGCGTTATATTTTGTATATTTCTATACCCTGTGTTTAAAATCATAAACATGCCCCCGGGGCGTATATTTAAAATTATCTAATACGATTTACATATGCAAGGGAGTTAAATAGGATCTAAGCACTTGCCATTGTTGCCTCCCTTTGTGCCAATTTAATGTAGTTTTTAATAACAAATAGTAAGACTTTTAAGCTTTTTAAATCTTGACCGTACTATTTTCTTACTTTTTCTATATTTTTCTTTTTGTACTTTTTATCTTACATTATTTTTATGAGATATAAGGTCTAAATTGAATGTTCACGCGTTTACTAGTTATAACAATGTTAGAAAGTGATGAAATATATCAAACAATAACATGTACTTACAGCCTAAAAGCGCTCTTGGTTAGCCAAAACAGTATTTAGTTCTGTGATAAAGAATTATTCCTATGACGAATCACCACAGTGATTATTCAAAAAATGATTGTTAATTTGAATCCTTTATAATTATTTAACTGCATATTACGTACATGGGCACATTAATAATATTTACATTCATGAATAACACTATCTAATTGTGTTTATGAGTTTTAATTAGCTTTCGCACGAAATTCTCGACTCAAAATTTAATATCGTTCGTTTAAGTTTAAGGCCCACTATATTATTCTGAGTTTTATGTGGCTAAAAGATGGCAAGAGTATAAACACGTGACAAAATAAATGAAAATGGACATTATAAACTTATAATTTCATACCCGTTGTCTAAGTCGGATAGAATACTCGTAGCAGTTTGATATGGGATTAATCAACTCGCTTCGCTCGTTGATAAATCCCATATCAAACTGCTACTCATGCTCTATCCTATACATTCAAAACTACGCTCGTTATCTGTTAAGTAAGGGATATACCACGAGAGCTGTACAATATGTTAGATATTGGATAGCTGAGGCGCGTTAGCGCCGAAGCGTATCCAATGTCTAACATATTGGGCAGCTCGAGGGGTATATCTTACTTAAACCACAGCTTACCTACAGATTATTATTATTATGATACAAACTCAATTATAATTTACACCTATACAAATAACGATTTAAAAGTTATACTTTTAAATCATTTATTTATAGAATTTAAATAAATATAGAAACTATTTATTATTTCCCGTATGGTGCCCCTTAAGTCCGACAATTTAATGAATTTTCTGTTCGCGAGATTTTCGTGCAGATCTTTTCACATGTAAACTTTTGTGTAGTTATGACTGTAGTTTTTCATTTCGTTTCTGTTCTTCATTTAGTCGGGTACATTATACAAGTGTAACAATTTTTGATAGACCTAATTGATCACTGGAATTAAATTGTATTTTTCTCATGGATAAACTTCGGAAATCTTTCTGTTGGATATATATTCATTACAACGCTTGACATGCATAGAAAACGTGGATTATCAACTGATTCCAGTCATGTCTAAGAAGCGATGTCAGTCACAGCCTGAAAAACAATGCTGATTTCTTATAAGCTTGATAAGAAGCTTATATTGGAGCAACAGGTCATTGGTAAGTTTATATTTGCAAAATATATTATGTAAACAATGGTCACATGGAGACCTGAACCTGAGCCCCGTGTGCACCAAATACCCCGTAAAAATGTTTCACTGACAAAACGTTCCAAGTCCCAGTTAATGATATATGTATATTACATACATCTTTCGTAAGCATAATGTCTGCCCTTCTTTTTACATTCTAATCTATAGTCGCTTCAAGGCTTAAACCTATCATTATTTGATCACGGAGAGAGGCCGTTGTGCATAAGATCTAATTTTTAACTAAAATCTGTACCTTTTGTATTTGATATTGTCTATTGGTCATATTTTTCAAATAAATATAGTTCTAGCGATGTTTCTATATCATTTTGGTTACGCTGAGTGTTAATGAAATATTTTCAAAGTTTATATATGTTGCCCAGTGCATGAATATATTATTTCTGTTGTAATATTGCCTGTGCCATTGCTCAATAAAACACTCACTGGACGCCAAGGTCACAGCATGCTAAATGCACAGTCACTTTTATTTAAAATAAATCTTCTTTACGTTGATGACGAATGACATGTTCCGTTCTGCAACTAATTCTAAAGAACGCTCTTTTATTTTTATCTTATTAACCTTACGCAAGAAATGGTTAACAGTTTTTGGCAGAGTATGAGTTAAAATGTGCTTAAAATCTACTTTGGGTCTTGGTATTTGCTATACTTACACATATCTTATTTTTTTTTCATTTTCAGAACGACAGTGCCACGTCGGCTAAATGTGAACAGGAATAACATTATTATTATTAACGTCTTCATTTCGGAGGAGAATGAGTACAGAATTTACAATTTTGATTTTATTTGTCAATTTTTGTTCTATAAATGAATCAATAAATAACTTCACTCGTTCGTTTGGTTTTTCCATTGAACAGGTAATCGTTCACTATTAAGGTTATGCGTACATTATCTGATGTGTTCGACAATATCTAGCGTGTAGTACAATATTAGACTTACACGTTAGATATTGTCCTAACACATCAGATATTGGACGAGTAATCTTAATATTGGACGGCTACCTGTACATTATTAGATATACGGTACTGTGAATACAATGGAATGACGTCACAGCTGTGGTTTAATTAAAAGTTACAGAACAACATAAAAGCTCGTGATAGAAAAAGATGCACCCAAGTCAAATTCGTTTGCAAAAATGTAGTCGATGCCCAGTCGATGTACATGTGAAACTAATCACTCGAATCGTTGTGTAAGTCGGATATTAACCTCGTGCTACGGATTTTCTGTGTTAAAACAACATGGCCTTGGACTTCTCAAAATCCTCAAAAGCTTCGCGTTTTCGGATTTTCACGAGAAGTCCGCGGCCAGGTTGTTCTAACTCAGAAAACCCTCGCACTCAGTTAATATCCTTTACTTACACACCGCTTCCTTTGTTTAACATGGGTTGATATATTTCAGAAATACCTTGTAAAACAAAAGATTTCACGTGAGCGAGTTGTTCTTTTTCACGTGGGCGAGTTGATATTTAGATATCAACCTGGCCACGTGAAAAAGAAATACCTGCCCTCGTGAAATTTTAATTCATGACGTAAATGGAACGCAGTCTGTGTGTAAATTTAGAATTTAAAATAAACACGGACTGTTTAACAAATATTGTTTATTTGTATAGCAAAACTTCAAAAAGATCATTTCGAAAATATAAACGGAACTTTGGATTTCTTCAAAAGTAATGAAATATAAATATGATGTCTTTATTCACGTAATGATGTTAATAGTGATGTTAACCACTAAAAATACTTCAAATTCTTGTTCATTGACTTACGATAATACTACCAAATTAAATATGATCAAGAATAAGTACGTGAAATAAAGTAAAAATAGGCGTAAAATTGCGTGGTTTACCGAAAATGAGATAATGTCATTGAATAAGAACAACATACCAGCCTGAATAAAAATTAAACAATTAATGAATCCAGAAATTTATACATGCAATTATTGTGAATTAAGTTAATTAAGAAATACTATTTACCTTCACGATTCTAAACCATGTTTAGACAACGGTGCCCCCTCTCAGCCAATCAAATTGCTTAAAAAGTGTTTGATAAATCTCATACCACACGGTTAAGTGTTTGATATTATCAGACCGTTTTTTTCCGTGCTTAAAACTCGAGAAAACAGTGCGCGAAAGTATGGGATAGATCCAGACTTTTCAAGTTAGGTGCACACTAAGAACAAAACGCAATGTTATAGTTTGTATTCAAAGCGGCAATGAAAAAAGGAAAGATTTTATTCATGGTCTCATTTGTCGACTAGCATAAGTCATGAAATAGTACAATAGTACATTGTAAAAAGTCTAGATCCACCCCATTATCAGTTTAAATACAATCAACTGCTGAGTACATGTATATACATGTAGATTTCCAAGGTGAAATGTTTCAACAAGCTTATCTGTATTAATTTGAAAGCAAACCGAAGTTTTGAGAAAATAACTGTTAATTTATTTTAATTTAAGTCCTCACAAGAATTAATACTTTGTCACTGTACCACAATCACGGTGTATAAACGACTGTACGACATCAGTGATTGCGATTGGTAGTGAATTTATACAGAAGTACAATTTATTAGTTTTTATTGGGATAACAAATCTTCTGGTACATAGACAGATTTTCAAAATAAACGTTAGCTCGTGATAAACTATTTGCAGCAGTTTTGCTGATTCCATATCGTTCTTTTATAGTAAAAACGTTAACAATCACTTCCAAATCACGAACTATTTTGCTTTGTTGACATCCATAGCTTGTCTTGTAAACTCGATTTCGAGAAAACAAATCACATTCATGTTATTGTATGAAGACTTTTTTGGTATAAAATAAATTATTTATTGTATTATATCAATAATTTATCAGAATGTTGAATGAAACTATGTGTAAACTTGACGTTTATGTCATGTGCATTCGCCGACATACTGTACGACTTCGACAAATGATTGTGTACGACTACTAACGATTTTATGTAAAGCCCGTGTCACACAGGCAAAAAATTTGACCGCGAGTTTTTGCGAGATTCAACTCGCAGCAACTCGGCTGGTATCGTGTAGATCTCGTACTGACGTCGATGCATCTCTCCACATGTCGCAGCGTCTTGGCTTGTCGCAGCGACAGTTTTAAACCGTTTAAAATTTTCGCGGTGGGTCGCCGAACTTTTTATCTCGTGTAGATGTCGGGAGGATGTCGTATGCGTGTCGTGAAAACTCGTACTCGTGTCGTAGTAATGGCGTCACACGTCGCCGTGAAATCTACCACCGCGATATGTGCGCGAGTCTTTGCGAGTTTTTGCAATATCTTCAGTTTGCGCGACCTCCTTGCGACAATCACACGACATTATCGCGAGTTAAATATTCTTCGGAAGAAATCTGTCAACATTCATTTCGATGAACATCTCTGGATGTAAACGCAGAAAGTTGGTAAACGATTTTTTGTCTTCCATTTTAAGCTCACGCATCAGACGGTCAGTATGTCCAAAGTCAACCCTTCTCATAATCCATGGTCTAACCCAACACTGTCGGCGCGCTCTGCCAATACTATCTCTTGTTATACGATTTTAAATCAATCTTGATATTTCAAGTTCATCATCGGCATCTTCTTCATCAACATGCGCCATCAATGCCACCAGTCTGATCATCCTGCATGTCTTTCACCTTTTGGTGCTCATGCGCTTTGCTTGCTATTTATACAGCCTTCGCAAAATGTCGTGTAATCTAAAATGTGTGTCGCACTACTCTCTCCACGGATCGTAATGAACTCGTTAACATGTCGCGTTTAAATCGGGATAAATCGTCGAAACTCGTAGTAGCTCGTATGAATGTCGTTAGATGTCGAGAGAATATCATGTACATGTCGCTCGTATGTCGATCGCTATAAATCGTCGCTGACCGTCGATGATCGTGGACGTCTCGTGTGAGTGTCGTACAACACTCGAGCAGATGTCGTGCAAGACTCTTTATAAACAAATGTCGTGACAACTCTTTCATTTTGGCCATGAGATTAAACTCGCCCATCGTCGCGGAAACTCGCAGTACCAACTCGCGAATATGTGACACGGGCTTTAAAGTATTGTACGACTTCGTTTGATTTAATTGTGTGATTTAATATGATATTATTGCGTTTTAAGAGTTTAGTCATGTACCACTAGCTTAAGCAATGCATAATTCATAAAACAGGTTATATTTAACTTAATTGTACTTTTGTACCCTTTGTTTGTGCCCACCTAATTAAAGTATACAGTGTCTTAAACTAATTTTACAGACAAAATATGACCAAACATCAGTTTTTCTGCATGGGAAGGCCGAAACATTACCTTTTAAGAAGGGAGATTACTGTCCATTAAAGGAGTATATCAAATTAAAAAAAAATAAAGGGGTAATTTCCTTAAGGTATAGTGAGATTTCTTTCAACTTACGAAGGTCACGGCGCTTACCTTTGTAAATATGGGCTAAACCATTATAAAAGAGGTTGTTACACCCGATTTCAAAGAATTTAGCAACATTATAAATAATTTCTTTACATTTTTGACAATTGTTCGCGTGCTTACACGTTTCAGACATGATGACCTAACTAACACTTTAAAGACATTTCGGTCGTTATATACACTATTTGTGTGCACGAGATTCACGAGGGAGAAATATTTGGATAATTTATATAATACTGACACCATATTATAAATAAGATGGAAAAAAACGTAGCAAGGTTTTAGTCTGAAACAATATTATGCTACTGGGATTTGAACCGTAAACCTTTAGGTCTGACGGCCGACGCGTTACCACTGGGCTAAGGATATCAGTTAGTGAAATGCGTCAAAGTAATTGTAATTAACGCTTGCTAGTATTATTGCACACCTGTTCATCGCATTCGGATCTTCTTCATGAATATTCAATGCACTTTGACCTTCGTAAGGTGAAAGAAATCTTACTATACACAATTTCATAGGTTGGAAGGAATTTTTTTTCAGTATTCTGCTATGAGGGGGGGGTAAAATTTGGTTTACTTTGGTACTCATCAATTGAATGAAATGCCTTGAAATAATGGTATTGGTAGTTATTCACTTTTGCTGACACTTATTTTCAAGAAGAAAAGTGATAAAGTGACTAACAATTGAACAGAGGGTTGAGTGTGCGGTCAAGTTCCAGCAAAGGGAGCTTGTTGTCAAGTTTGCCGAAGAAAGGGAGTAACAAGGTGAGGTTTTGCTTAGTATTTTCTTTCTTCTTTCACTTTCATTGTTGTTTTGACCTTAAAAAATCTTCGTAAACAGATGTCTAGTAGGGCGTTGTTGTCCAGGATAAGCGAGTATGCAAGCAGAAATTTGATTGGGTTATTATCAGATTGAACCTGAAACTTAGTGCATTACACTTTTGCCTATTTGACCCGAGTTAAACATTTTTTTCTATTGCAGAATGAGCAGCGAAGAAACCACTCCTGACAGCTGTTCATCGTGCAAAACGGATGGAATTTGCCAACAATCATGCAGACTGGACCAGGGTAGACTGAAGTGATGTACATCTGTGTACAGATGAGTCAAGATTCACTCTCTTCCAGAATGATGGTGGGTTTTACTTTCGCAGGAGAATGAATGAACACATAAACAGAAAAAGAATAATGACATCATGGAACTGATATGTTGGCCCCGAAGAGCCCAGACTTAAACCCTATTGAACACTTGTGGTTTAAGTTGAAAACAGCTGTGCGACAGTATCGCTCACGTAACCTTACAGAGCTGGAAGCTAATCTTTAATCGGACTAGTCCAGAACCACTGTGGAGAAATACCAGAGGCTGGTTAAAGGTATGCCACGCAGGATTGTTGTAGAGGGTTACACCAAATACTAACTGTGTTAAAGTGTTATTTGTATTGCCGTCGTGGACAGGCCTTTACGGACCTCTCCTGTAATTTTGATTGAAATTTGATAATTCAATTATATTGAATTTGTTGTTATTGTTTTGAAATATAAATAAATGTTCAGCATGTTTTTCCACTATGTAAAATAAAATTACAAAAGCAAAAGTGAAGATCATAAAATACTATATAATGAAAAAAATTTTTTAATGAACTGTATACTTTCTTTTTGTGGTCAGTGTATGAAACTTTTTGTGTATCTACTGCTCTCAAGCTTAAAATTGTTATTGTACAAAATTAAAGTGAAATATCGCCCTTATCTAAAATTCTAACAGAGGTTATTTTCTTTATGCACCTCTTCACATCATGGTCTACTTCTTTACTTCGGTGGCGGAAATAATAAAGCAACAAGTATATTATCATAAATTAATATCAATAGACATCGTACAGAATGTAACAAATCAACAATTTGCATCAACAGTAGTCGGACAAGCACATCAACAGACGTCGTACACATCATTTTACATCAAATCAACAGACATCGTACAGAATTTAATCTTATTTTACTACAGTTTTCAGTGTTTAGGTTGGGTATTGAGGAAAATCATAAAATACCGATCAACAGCGATCGTACAGTTTCGTTTTCGTTTATACACCGTGACAATAGTATGGACTCATGTGCCATGTTTTGAAAATTGATGAAGTGGACTGGATTGTTTTATTTTAACGTTAACACTTACACGTAATGTTATTTTGTACATTTGCGTACGTATAACTACGTAATTTTGCAGATTATGTGATATATATAAATGTGAAACTGCATTGGCACCATTTCCTGTCTATTAAACCCCTCGTGATATGATTGTTAGAAGTAAGACATTTCTGGAAAGGAACTCGATGGTAGAATGGGCGATTGTTTTGAGAAATTCCAACTAAAATCCCTGCTAAATAAATTAACCTATAGTAATTGTGTAACAGATTAGTTACTTTAGTCAATTACATTAGGAACTAATAGGAGCAAATAGGATCTAATTTTATTTAACTGATAGTCAAATATATTTAGTATGCCTTCTTACTTTAAATATTTTGAGGGGAATTAAATGAGACAGGAAATAAAGCGCCATGATCGTGCGACCACATGCACGACTCATGCAGATCGGTTCGTCTCCATTCGGAGAAAAACACCAAAAACAACAGCGTAAGCCAACTCCTAGCAAAACATTAGCAGCTCTGGTAACCAAGCCTTATTTCCATTCTCTATGAAAAAGGAATGGCATGGTGTTTAGGAACGACCAGAACCAGTCAAATGCTTCGCTTAAAGGAGGCAAACGCTTGGCTATATGTATGACATTTAAGTCAAAATAACGACATACACATTAAAACTGTGATGTTTTCTATCAAAAGTTAAATACTAACGAATGGGTTGTCATAATAAGCAGTTTATTATGTCAATTAAATTCAACTGGTGTCTAATTCTGTCTTACTTAAACTTGCAGATTGTTTGTTTATTATTTAACTAGATATTTAAATATTATTACAAAAATATATTGAAGACTTATCAAATTAATCAAAAACAAAATTTATACAGTCACGCGTTATATTTTGTATATTTCTATACCCTGTGTTTAAAATCATAAACATGCCCCCGGGGCGTATATTTAAAATTATCTAATACGATTTACATATGCAAGGGAGTTAAATAGGATCTAAGCACTTGCCATTGTTGCCTCCCTTTGTGCCAATTTAATGTAGTTTTTAATAACAAATAGTAAGACTTTTAAGCTTTTTAAATCTTGACCGTACTATCTTCTTACTTTTTCTATATTTTTCTTTTTGTACTTTTTATCTTACATTATTTTTATGAGATATAAGGTCTAAATTGAATGTTCACGCGTTTACTAGTTATAACAATGTTAGAAAGTGATGAAATATATAAAACAATAACATGTACTTACAGCCTAAAAGCGCTCTTGGTTAGCCAAAACAGTATTTAGTTCTGTGATAAAGAATTATTCCTATGACGAATCACCACAGTGATTATTAAAAAAATGATTGTTAATTTGAATCCTTTATAATTATTTAACTGCATATTACGTACATGGGCACATTAATAATATTTACATTCATGAATAACACTATCTAATTGTGTTTATGAGTTTTAATTAGCTTTCGCACGAAATTCTCGACTCAAAATTTAATATCGTTTGTTTAAGTTTAAGGCCCACTATATTATTCTGAGTTTTATGTGGCTAAAAGATGGCAATAGTATAAACACGTGACAAAATAAATGAAAATGGACATTATAAACTTATAATTTCATACCCGTTGTCTAAGTCGGATAGAATACTCGTAGCAGTTTGATATGGGATTTATCAACTCGCTTCGCTCGTTGATAAATCCCATATCAAACTGCTACTCATGCTCTATCCTATACATTCAAAACTACGCTCGTTATCTGTTAATTAAAAGTTACAGAACAACATAAAAGCTCGTGATAGAAAAAGATGCACCCAAGTCAAATTCGTTTGCAAAAATGTAGTCGATGCCCAGTCGATGTACATGTGAAACTAATCACTCGAATCGTTGTGTAAGTCGGATATTAACCTCGTGCTACGGATTTTCTGTGTTAAAACAACATGGCCTTGGACTTCTCAAAATCCTCAAACGCTTCGCGTTTTCGGATTTTCACGAGAAGTCCGCGGCCAGGTTGTTCTAACTCAGAAAACCCTCGCACTCAGTTAATATCCTTGACATAAATTTATGGGTTTTTCCGTCCGTGCACAGGCGGTACAAACAAAGTTGTCTACACATTATTGCTAAACAACACGAACTATGGATTAAATACTACTGTTCTTTATTACACACGTTTTCATTGAAACAGTGAAAGTTTGTTTGTACCGGAGGGGAAAAACCCAAATATTTGAATTTCGGATATAGTCTATTCGCTATGGCAGTTACTATTTTGCAAAATGTACTGGAACTATTTTGTTTCAGGTTGTTTCATATTCGCGTACTATATACTAAAACCGTTAGCTGTTGGCCTTAAACGTTTTCTGCTAACAGGCCGTTCAATTATTACTGTTGGCGAACGTTACAGAACGTTCGCGGTAACTGAACGCAGGGCAGGTCTATGTCTTGATACATTAAGACAATCATCAGTGCATATTTCACATTGTATACATAAGTCACATACTTCAATAGGTACAAGTATAGTTTTGTTATATTAACCTGTCACAACTTAAATAATTACACGGTCACTGAATTTGTTATTTTTAAGTTCTTTTGAACTTGTTTTGTCAACGGTATTCAAAATTGCTACAATGTACATATATAGTTAGATCATCAATAATTAATATGGATCGGTGGTTCAATAGTTCCAAAGAAGATAAATACTAACACATTCAGTGACCGTGTAATTATTCAAGTTGTGACAGGTTAATATACTAGAACTATATATAATCAATTAATGACTGATATAAATTATCGTAAGAAACAAATGAATGACGAGCCCCTTTACAAGAGGGTAGTGTGTTTACAGCACATAAATTTGTATCAGCAAGAATTTTTTGAAATAGTTGATCACGACTTCTGCAAGGATTGAATGTCAATGTTAGATTTTTTATAAAGACATAACCTAACCATATTCATGGAGTGATATAAAGAAATGCTATAGTGGCTTTTTTTTCGCAATATTTTTTTTTTTGCTTATTATCAATATTACGCCTTTTTCAGAACAGAGTGTTTATTAATAATGCCGAGTTCATTATCCATTTCTTTTTAGGGGTCCGATTTGATAGGTTCCAAAAATATACGTAATCCAAGAAGCTATCAAGATTCTCGATACTAGTTTAATCGAAAATCTTGATAACCTCGGGGTACGAAAATGCATGTATGCAGAACACATTTCTATTTTTGTCTGGTTAAACACCATAGCAATACATTGAATAGGTCATAAAATGGTGACCAGTCAACCTACTCACTTTTTCTGAAAATGCTTAATCTCTGGATTTAGCTATGAACCTGTTACAAAGCACATACTTCCGCCATTGTCTGACAACTGCCTAACATGATTTAGAATCAGCGGTAGGAGGGAGGATATCGGAGCAATTATTTCTTAACCAAGCTCTTTAAAAGTACGCATTGCTCGGGAATTGGACCTACGACAACTCAATCAGTAGGCGTGTGTGCTACTGACAGGTGTAGCTAGAGGCGGCTACACATGTCTAATACATCTTACAATATTTGTGATCCTAGGAAAGTGACTTAAAACTGTTACTTAATTGAACACAAAAAACTGCTTTGCTCATTCTTCGACTTTTCAGAATATGTCTGACGGTCAGCACTATGGACAAAACTAGACAAGCAGGGTACAAATGGGTGAATTTCATATGTCACCATGTCCAATAGTATGTTTACTTGTATTGTTTATAGTTTGGTTTGTTACAATGATAATAAATACAATAATTCAAACCAAGAGTGATAAATGTTGCTCTAAGACTTATAAAACGACAGGAAAGCGACGAAATGTTCACACTATTAAAACACGAGTTCCTAGCTATAGTGTGCGAGCGCATCCCTCTCCCATAGTTTCAACCTACTTCAACTTTGAAATGTAATAACAAAAACACCATCTGATTAAACCCAATCTAAAATTATAAAATTTTCAACTCGTATCACTGGCACTTGAGTCCCTATATTTGATAAAATATTCATACTTATGTTTAAAAGAACATTAGTGAAGAAACTTTTGTTTTCAACAATGTGAATGCCGCATGTTTTGTTTCGTTCAGTTGAATGTTAAAAATGACAAATTTTTTAATAACGGCGATTTCTTACGCTCTTAATAGTAATACTGTTTTAAAGATTAAACTTGGTTTTATACTTTTGGCAGTCATTTGTCTGTATATCCCTTTAAGTATTGCCAGCAATTTGTAAAGCTTCTACAAATTATACAAAAATGATTCAATTCATAGATAAGTAAAAACATTTTGTTTTCACAATACCAAACGTTTTCAACAAACTTACATTCAATGAAATAAAATATAAAAGTAAGGTTATCTATAATTCTCACTTTTATTTATCACAATTCAGTAACTTCAAAAGCATTTGCATATAATAATGATAATAATAATACTAATAATAATGATAAAGTAATAAGATAATAATGATAATAAAAATAAATATACAAAAGTAATAATTATTATATTCAAGAAAAGTTCAACAAATTATAAAAATCATATCCGGGTACTTCTATTCACCGTTTATTGAACTTTGATAACTTAAACTCTACATTCAAAAATAGCTAAATTTACATTTAAATGCGAAGATCGTGATTCATTGGAAAAGAAAATAATTTTTCCTATTATAGTACGATCAGCCTCGTCGTGACTAAAGTATATATTACCCACCACGCCTGGCTGAGTTTACAGCTTAAAGTCACGGGCGTACTTTAACATATTCATGTACATACACAAGAAATTTAAGATGAGAAGATGATAATTAATTTGGTATATTATGTTTAGTTCGTAAAAATTAGCACACGTGTATGTGAAAGCATTAAAATTGACAAATCCATGCCAAAGATA
This sequence comes from Mactra quadrangularis, assembly GCA_025267735.1. Classification (NCBI taxonomy): domain Eukaryota; kingdom Metazoa; phylum Mollusca; class Bivalvia; order Venerida; family Mactridae; genus Mactra; species Mactra quadrangularis. The sequence goes on from CM046309.1 coordinate 12,547,158, forward strand.
GGGCAGTATTGAAAACACAAGTTGTATCTAGTATTTTTATAAAAAAGTGTTCGTATCTTGCTTGTAATGGAAGAACTTTTAAAGGATCGTGTCTTTAAATATGACTTACCTTACTTTCTGAAGTTTGGTCAGAGAACTTCCTATATCCATTCTCTCGCATACCTTATTATCAACAAGGACAGTTGTCAGCCTTTGGCAAAGGTATGTGTCAGTGCTAGGATGAAAACCTGTGCCCAACGATAGGCCTATCGAAGGACTTTGAGAAGGGCGACTGGTCGCCGCTATAGGACGAAACATAGTTAAATAAGCGACGTAAAGTCTTTAAGTCAACGTCCAATTAGATTTATACAGAATGGACTTCGGTAACAAAACAAAATCATAGTTCTGAACGGGAACACTGAAAAAGAATTTGCCTTATAATAGCTTCAACATCCATAAATATTCAAAATGCAAATTAAATATATTTCATAATAATAATACTAATAATGGACAGGTAGCAACATAGTTGACCGGCACGGTTCGGATCAAAACACTATAAAAATGTTCATGTACAGTGATCAGGAACTGTGTCGGTCGCCAAGGGTAGCAGTTATGTACGCCCATGGATGAAAGTTATACCTTCCTCTTTTTACAAGTTCTGATTGGCTACCCGGTATGATGACGTCGTTTGTCTCGCATCATTTAACCCATTTATTTTCACTTCTTTAGTCGTGATTTATATCTTTAAGATTATCACTGTACCTACAACATAGTATCCATTCTCTCATTCATGAAATAGATTCACGAGGTGTATCATATGAAAGGATAGACCGATGCATACATTATACGAGTATACATCGTATGTTTAACTTGGACTTTAATTTGCGTATAACTTGTCAGAATATGACAGTTAAGAATAAAATTTGATTTTGATTTACAATTGCGTTACATTTGTTGCCTATGAAAATCGTATATCATTTAGTTAAGCAGTGAAATACAGCACTGTAACAATATATTTAACAAAAATGCGAGTTTTACTGAATTTGGTGTTTATTTTGTGTTGTGGAATTGCTTCTAGTCTTGCAGAAGGTATGAATATGCTTTTGTTTTCTTATAGTTTAAACAGCGTGTGCAGTTTCATAACTACTTTGCAAATATTTTTGGTTTGATCGATGGGCACCATTACAGTAAGAGTTGCGACCAATGTCTAGAGGTACATGTAAAACACTGGGTTGTTTTTAAGTTTAATGTTGGTTACCGCGTAGAATTTCGACTTGATTAACAACATTATAAAAATAAAATGTTTGCCATAAGAGCTTGATGCAAAAGAACATTAAACCTTGTATTTGCTTGTTTTTAATCATTGTCAGACATTAGGCCTAATCTGGTTTTGACCGAAAATTGGAATTCGTGTCATACCTATGTCCTCCTTATTTAATGTGTGCAAAAATGTATCTTAAGTTGGTAATTGATTTATGGAAACACGTGTCTTTTTGCCAGTTTTCTTAAAGTTGTTTTCCACTAACTCAAAACAATGTTTATGGCCACAGAAATGTTGTCAGAGATTTGGTATCTTATTGTGAATCGTATTTCTTACATTTTCACCATGTCGTCTTTTCAAATTGTTATGACCATTGTACTGTATGGGTACATTTGAAAAATCATGATGTTCATATCAAAGGAAGATATCTACTTACTTTCATAAAAAGTTGTCATTGATAACTAGAACACTAAAGAAAATTGTTTTAAAATTTATGAATCTAATACATGTACATGCAAAACGATTAAAAACGTGTTGCAATCATTGACGTATATAATGTTTTGTTTGATATCAATTATCATGAGTTCTAATGTATAAATTGATTGTAAATTGGCATTGTGGGACTTCTACCATGCAAGAGTAACAGTTTACATCTCCTACCGTTTGTTTGATCATTTCAGAGATTACTGTTGATTTCTGCGAGCAGATGTCTGTGAACACATTTATGGACATGTTAATACTCAAAGGTCCACCAACCTCTCAGATCAAGGCACCACAGAGCTGTAAATGTACAGTTACATCAATAGTCCGCGTCCACCAGGAGGTTACAGTGTCCAGACACGCTCTCTTGGAATACAAACACTGTAATACGAAGTTAGAACTGACCACTACAGATGGTCAGTTTTACAAAGCCCTGACGTGTGATTCTACCAGTCACATTTTCTACCAAGGAAATTTACTGGATGGTTTGATTTTCAATCTCCGTATAACTCCGGAAGAAACCTCGACACTCTCCGTACCAACTTTTGAAGTACGCGTGAAGCCAGGTAGGCATAAATTGTTCTTTACCTTAAAGAATAAGGAATACTACTCATGGAATTGTCATGTTACATCCCTTAGATTTTCAAAGATACATGTACCGTTCATATATATATATGCATATGAACAGTATCTTTGAAAATCAAAGGGAGGTAACATGACAATTCTCTGTGGAATAGTAGCTTTATGTAAAGTCTCTATATCCAGGGTTTATAGTCACATGATCTTTAGAATGTAAACAAAACTCAAAGTTTTCATCAAAGTTTTGTTGCAGCTTAAACATACTATAAAACAACTTAAACTTCAAGTTATACAATGAATGGCCACAGTACCATTAAATTAAACAGCTACATTCACAATCAACATATTTGACAACGCCCCTTCCTCAAGCTTATCAATATAAGTAAACACCGGTCACTGATCGAGTCAGATGACGGAACAACTTTTATCAGGTGGAAATTAACTGCGTAGTAAATCAGAGACACATGTATCACTCCGCAGGTTAAGCAGGTCAGGCATTTTCGTCGATATTTTACGATCTGTGGTAAAACTTAAGCCTTTCGGCGTATTCGCCGAATGTCTGAAAAAACACTACACATACATGTATAAGGAACATTATTCAAAACAGCAGTTTTGTTAATCAAGTTCAACAAGAGGCCATTTTCTCCATCGTAATAAATTTATTTCACTTATTTATACATTCACGCGTAGCTAAGGCTCTATCCTATCGCATGACACCAACATATTATTTTGAATACGCCGAGAAATAAGATAGGCAGATTTGAAACGTTACAATCAAAACAGACTTGTAAATTTAGGATTGAATTTCATGGTAAGGTGTTCTTTTGTCAGCAGCCTGTTCACTTACCCTAAACGTTCCCAAACGTCCCGTAACGCTGCATCCGGAACTCCTTGGCCATTCGCTGCGAATAATCTAATATAATAAACAAATATACGATCGTTAAGGCAATGAGTGATGTTTAAAAATTTATGGACTAAAAATGAAACATCACTCAGTACCTTAACGATCGTAAATTTGTTTACTTCAAAACCGGTAGTTTCAAAATAGCTTCTTAATATGTCCGGGATTATTCGCAGCGAATGGCCGAGGAGTTCCAAATGTAACGTTACAGAACGTTTTGGAACGTTAGGGGTAAATGAACAGGCTTCAGATGTTCTTGCAGCTGTGATTTAATACCTGAATCACTAAAAGTGAAAAATCAAATATGTATAATAATTATTATAATAAATGATGTCTATTTCAGATGTTACATGTCTAATTAACATAATGAGAATATTTGTATGAATAATTGCATAATTAATGATTATGAGTCATCTACGTTCCGTGCATATAAACTTGTGTTGAATAATGACAAATAATATATGAATTTTTATTTTATATTTTAATATACGAAATTATGTAACATGTTTCATGCCATTTTACAAACTATCGAATATGAAACAATTCTGTAAAAAATATATTCCATTACATTTTTTGTAGGAAGTTTTAAGATTGAAATAACGTAGATCTATTATGTGTATTTTCGTAAGATCGTAAACCAGTTCTTGTCTATTTCACATAGTTCTTGCAGCGGTCAAAACATAGAAAGAACTCAAATAGTGCATGAAATAACTGTTATATATTATTTCTTTCGCCTAAAAATGCCCTCGTAAGCTTATGAGTTTTAAGCGTTTACTTAAAATCCACTGCGCTAATTGTTGTTTAAATCAAAATTACATGTAACTGAATACAAGTTACTGCTGTTGTAAATTCAAAATGGCGTAAACAATACATTTTGCTAAATGTACAAAAAAACTGCAGCAAGTTATCTTTTTGTAGCCAAAGTCACGAACATGTACTGATTTTTGCCATTAATTGAAATACAATAACCTTGCGAAAAGTAAATAAAGATGTGGTTGAAACCCCGAGGGATATAAATGAAGATAAATTTGAGATGGTATCATACATCAAAATTATTCAAGCAAAACAAAAGTTTTACATATCTATTATTATATACCCTAGACAAAGAAATAGCTGCATATAAAAATACAGTTAAACATGTACGGTACTTGTTTAATTTGTGCGGTTTTGAGGAAGAACATTTTTAGAAAATGTCTAACTCCTGACCAAAATTCTAGTAAATAACCGTCTAAAATTATCTTTCGCTCAATAGATGATTTCCAGATCTTTTAATATTGGGTATTCCACCCACGCCGACGAGATACGAACAAGTTTATACATATTGCTAAAATAACCATTCAGAACACTTAAGTATTCGTGTAATAATTAAATAATCTCGAAAACGAAAGCATTTGAACGTTTGTGGCACAGATGGCGATCATGTGTAAACAGAAAGTGTTTGACCACCATTTGCAACATGTAATTACCATCTTTTGTTACATTACAGATAACCAAACTCAGCTTCTTGCTCATTGCACACCAGGCATCATAGAAGACGTTTCAGACATACTTATGACGTCATCAACATCTCCTGCATCATCAACTATTGTACCAAAAACTACATTACGTATCCCTGCTTCGTCTAGTTCTAACCACACTGGTAAGTTGAGATTGCCGGCAACCATAGTACTTTCTTCAGTTACACTCCATACGTACCGTGGGCAATTGGGCTGGCGTAATCTCATTTCATGAATATGCATGAGGCAGAGAAAAACAATCTTCTTCCAATTACATCGCATGTTACAATTATATACTCTTCAATAACATTGACGTCATACTGAGATTTTCTTACTTACGATATAAACCAATGCACATGTTTATTTTCTTAAAAGGTTGTGCCTTGGTTTTGCCCCCACCAGTCTTCAAGCACAAGAAAACGTCTGCCCGTTCTAATAAATCACCAAAGACGTCAACTTGATACTCCGCAAAATTGTCAGTGTCACATAAATTGCCCGCTTCAGATAAATCTCTCATGGAGGCCACAATTTTGAATTGTAAACCAAACCTTAGATATAAAACTTTGTCTCAATGGCTAGTTCTCCGCAGTGGTTTCATTGCGAAACCAATGGAACTGCCTTATATTTTATTCATGATTCACGAAATTTTCCCAACCAAATGGCACACGGTACATAACACAGCAAAGCGGAGTAATGTACTAGACATTGTGGGTTGACCGACGATGATAAGTTGACGGTTCTGTATTATAGGTATCATTTATTTATTTATTGTTTATTTATTTACTGGAGTTAACGCCGTGTCAACACAATTTAGGTCATTTTACGGCGTCCAGCGCACCTAACCTAGTTTTCCTGGACCCTTGTCTATAACCAGTACTCGCCTTCCCTTACACAAGGCAGGAAACTTCTCCATATTATCTGATCAATGGAGGAAAATCGACATTACAGTCAAATTTTCATGGAAGGATATAACCTCCCCGGGTGGGATTCGAACCCGCACCCCTCGGGCAAGAGTATCCAAATCCCGGCGCGCTACCAACTGCGCTATCGACCTAGATTAAAATAGGTATCAAAACTCTGATCTGAATGTTCACTGTAAATTGTACCTATTGAATGGTCGGGTAATCAGGAAACGGACTTTTATTAAGTGATTCGTTTATTCTTGGAGCAGATACATATGATAAGTAACCATAAATCTTTTCACTATAAATACAGAATTCTTCTCTAAAATAAACACAGATTTTTGTTATTCAAATAATTGTTACGAGTACAGTTATATATATTACCAGGACCACCAAAAATCAGTGTTTTAGCCGGATGGTCTAAATACGTGGCGTTGGATAAGACTTCGAGGATTATTAAAACTTGACGTCGTTTTTACATGGGGTTTCCCCATGTTTAGTAGTGGACTGTGGCAAATCCACATCAAAATTTGTCGCGGACGATTACATTCGGTTGTGCAGGCGCAAATAAAGGGATAATTACCACTGTAATTAATATAGTTCGCATTACGCGTTAACAAGCAGACGATAAGAAGCACGAATATATCTTATCTGGCTTATTTAAGTTAAAGGTCCCTTTGTATTGTATCGCTTCCATGAGTTGTATTTAGCCTTATACTCTTCCAAAACCCCATGTCTGACAGCGCTATCGGCGCTTTGGTTTAGAAACGGCATCACAAATATGCGCCATTCTTGGGTCGTTTATAAGATTGCAAAAATATGATTTCGTTATTAAACTTGAAAATCACAAATAAATAATATAAAAATGTTCTGGTATTCGAGATAATAATGAGAGAATCAATTTTCGTAGTCTGTTACCCATGACAAATGTGATGTGCATGACAAACACGCTTTCATGAACAATTTAAAAACCTATGATATAATTATCGTAGGAAACATTTACATTCTCAAATAAGTTTGACTTAATTTGTTTTAAATCATATTGCAATAACCATGTGCTTATCGAACTGCACTTCTACATACTTAGAGACCCATAATGATCGAAACTTCATTGTAAGCACGTAAAAAAGGCGGGGTGACGAGTATGTTTGCTTACCATTTTTTGTTCAAATTCAAACATACCTTATTCAAAGCTACTTGGGTTATGTCTGCGGAATACACCAGGGTTAACATAATTCAGGATTAATTAAAACTGTCGATACATAAACCACAATGATCTTACGGTTAAGTAAATGCGTTTGTCAGGATTCAAATTAAACCCATCCATCAAAAGTTTTCAAAACTCCTTCTTATCTATCCACTTACTCTACTACCACAGTCTCACTACAAATGTTGATACAAGCTCGTGAAGCACTGTTTTACATACACTTTACATGCGCACCCAATCGCTTCTTAATGAAATAATCAAACCATTGTACATTACCAAAGCACACTTCATGATTTGTAAAGATTAAGTTAAATATGTTGTCATCTAAATTGTCGTCTGTCAAAATGTACTTCCAAGAACGATGAGGTGTATTCTTATATTTACACTTGTATAGTGCCCGCAAAAAGTTCTTCGGTAAATAAAATTTTAGAAAAAAGTAATCATGCACTCTCCCGAATAATTTACCATAAATAATGTCTATTTATGTAAAATAGTTTAGATTACACGTAGGTCTTCATGCTTCATGTTCAATCCTCGGCTGATGTCAATTGATCCATGTTTCAGAAATGTATGTATCTTTTTTTTCAGTCGTTATTGTTGGTGCAGTGGTGGGTATAGGAATTCTAATGTTAGTTCTGATATCATGTCTACTTTGTTATATAGCTAGGTAAGTAATCCTATTAGTAGTTCCTTATACAAGTAATTGCTGGTAACTTTTTCAATTTATGTACAAAATATGATCAACTTACTTGTTTCAATAAGAAATGCTGCTGTAAAAATTCAAAGAGTGCCGCAACGTGAATCGAATGTAAGCATAGTGAATTCCATATTAAATGATACATTCCATATTCAAATAAGACAGGATAATACCTTCTCTAAATAAAATTCTGACTATCCGTATGGTCTTGGAAATGGTATTTTAAAACTGTTGATCATTTTTTTAATATTCTGAAGTGTTGTATAATTTCAAGAGTAAATAATATAAAATCTAAATCAGTTTAGTTAATTTACGATCTGACTTTTTAGCCCGATTGTGACATTCTAGTTTTACCCATTACATTTACTGAATACTAATTAATATCATGTTCATTGTATATGTATGGTGGTTTTGGGGGTTTTTGGTGGGTTTTTTTTGGGGGGGGGGGGCTTTATTATGCCGACAGTCTGTGATGAGAACTGAAGTAAGTTCTAAGGGACAACAAGATTGGCTTTGAATATCGAACGAATGTATTTGTATTTTTGGGATTATTTATAACCTTCTTTTTTAAGTCTCCAGACATTGATCGTAAACCCACTGATTGATATGATTCATACCAATTGTATGCGATGATATAAGTTTTGGCAAGTCTACAATATTACAAGTTTTTCTTTCTAGAAAATAATACGCTTTTGTTATATTTTTTGAAGATATCTTAAACAGGTGAAATTAATTTTATCATGCATCGGAGGACTGTTTTACATAATTTGAATATTAATTATGTATAATTATGGAAATTAATCAAATTAAACAATGTAGGCGAACAAATTTACTTGACATTCAGACATTCGTAATCTGCACTTCAGGTCAGTGCGGGGCTTGAGGGGGAAACTTCAGGTCAGTGCGGGGAGTAAGGGGTAACGTCAGGTCAGTGCGGGGAGTAAGGGGGGAACTTCAGGTCAGTGTGGGGAGTAAGGGGGAAACTTCAGGTCAGTGCGGGGAGTAAGGGGGGAACTTCAGGTCAGTGCGGGGAGTAAGGGGGGAAACTTCAGGTCAGTGCGGGGAGTAAGGGGGTAACCTCAGGTCAGTGCGGGGAGTAAGGGGGAAACTTCATGTCAGTGCGGGAGTAAGGGGGGAAACTTCAGGTCAGTGCGGGGAGTAAGGGGAAAACTTCAGGTCAGTGTGGGGAGTAAGGGGGAAACTTCAGGTCAGTGTGGGGAGTAAGGGGGAAACTTCAGATCAGTGCAGGGAGTAAGGGGGAAACTTAAGGTCAGTGCAGGAAGTAAGGGGGGAAACTTCCCGTCAGTGCGGGGAGTTAGGGGGAAACTTCACGTCAGTGCAGGGAGTAAGGGGGAAACATTAGGTCATTGCGGGGAGTAAGGGGGAAACTTAAGGTCAGTGCAGGGAGTAAGGGGGAAACTTCACGTCAGTGCGGGGAGTAAGGGGGAAACTTCAGGTCGGTATGGAAGTTTTAGGGGGAAAAGATGTGTGTTCCATCAAACCTTTCCCCTTGCACACCGGGCAATTGCAAGAAAAATGTTGTTTCTTTCGTTAACAATAATGCACCAGAATCCATTCCTGTTGCGATCGTGGAATCAAACATTGTGTTGACCACCACACTTCTCATACGACTTTCTCGCCCATCTCCGTTGTCACGTGGTGTAGAAAGCAGCAGCGTGGTCAGTATCGACTGCTAGCTGACGTTACGGGTACGGGACAACTCAACCCGAAAACAACTCAACCCGTGGATAACTCAAAATTGTGAAAACTCAACCCGAAGAAGGGGATTGAGTTGTATCGGGTTGAGTTGTTCCGACCCTTACGTTACGAAACGTTCGGGGTAATTGAACAGGCTATAGGTCTTCCTCAAATAAATGTATAATCACGTCTTTGATATTTTAAGTTAAAATTCGCTTATCAATGTTCAGCGTGTAGAACCAACAAAATTAAAGAAAGATATTTAAATGAAATGACCGTCCATCATGTCTCTGGCTGTTTTAAAAGGTCGCGAATAAAAAAATCTCGTATAAAAGTGGATATGAACGGAGCCCCTAAAGTAAAATTTCGAAATACTTCTTTATTTTTGAGGGTTTTTTTCGTTTAAATATAGATTTACTTTCTTTTTGCGAATTAGTATTTCGTTCAGACGAAATGTTATTCAGTTTTACGAAATCATTACATCATTTGAAAAAGGAAAACTCAAAATTATTGCGTTTTAACGTAAAAAGAACGAAATTATTGTGAAATTTTCTCTTGTGGCTTCGTAGATATGGCATACATTGTTCTTTTTGATAGATGTTATTTATTTTTATTATTGGTTTTTTCCAGACGACACAAAAGTAAAGATCCCGAGCAACAGTTATCTACACAACCTCCAAGTCAACCACCTCATCGTCAAAACTTTTTACAGCGAACATTTACTCTAGCACGTGATCGAATCATCCAATCAAGACCACTACCCACAATCCCGTCTGCCGTTAAGAGGTTAACACTTCGTAGAAAAGTCATTGAAAAAGACGAGAACTCTGGGTTCTACGACAGCATTCGATCTAGTTCAAGTGAGGTCCAATTTAATTGCTATAACAACAACAACAATAACATCACACGCAACCATGAAAATGTGACCGACAACAAAATTAACAAATTGTCAAGTAATAAGAACGTTTCTCAACAGTTGTCAGTCAATTCAAGTTCGTCATATATTCACCCCACTGACGTCATCATGCACTTAGACAACAACGATGCAACCAAACCCAAAGTTGTCAGCACAGTCAGTGATTTGGTTGAAACAGATGAACGCTATATGCCCATGCGTCTTGTCAATAGAAACGACGTTGCTGCTGTTTCTCAAACCGATGACGTTTATATTGAACCGCGCAATGCTAAATCTAGTGCTCAAGATGTTAAAACACTTGTTAATGATATTGCACAAGCGTCTGCTAACCAAGATTCATTTTACATTCACCCAAACAATTTCAGAATTCCATCAGATAACAGCTATGTTAACGTTGGTGAAATCAATGCAAAACCAATAGTCACAGATGAAGTTCAGAAACAAAAGCCCACGTCTAAGCCAAAGCCCGCTCCTAAGCCAAAACCCGCTCCTAAGCCAAAGCCAAATCCAAAACCAAAGTGTGAAAATGTTGAAAAAAGCGAATGTAATGCAGAGGCTTTGCATAGCAATGATAAGCAAACAAGTGACTATGACACTCTGTATTGTTCTAAACAGTCTGAAAAAGAAGATGTTTGCAAAGACTCGCCTTATGTAAATTATGTAAATGATAAAAATACAATTGTCAACCAGATTAATTCTCATAGTATTACTTCTGATAATAGTGACACTTACTTGACAATGAATATGGCAAAGACTTTTCAAAACACAACTAAAGATAATAACAAAACTGATTTTCATAAAAACAAAGATGTTCCAAATTGTGATGTAAAAAACATTAAGGAAATTGTTTGTAAAACAGACAGTTCAGGTTACATGCCAATGAAGGATTGTGTAAGGACTTTCAACAAACGAGAGTTGAAAAAACATGACAGCTTATTTCCAAATTTAATGAGTTTCAAAGTACATGGAATATCAGACCAACCGAAAAGTTGCGAAGATTTTGAAAATCCAGGTGCATGCATAGAAACCTTGAAATCAAATAAAAACAAGTTAAAACGATATGTTAAGAAGAAACCTCAGTAATAACCCATTAAGGATTATTTTAAGTGTGTATATAAGTGCAACACCGAAATGAACGCATTGTTCAGGTGAACTTCAAAGAAAGTCAAATTATTATCTTTAAGGGCTTTTGTGTTTAAGGTGTGACGTCTTTACATCGGTCTAATAGTAACAAGAGAGCACTGGCACCATAGTCCATATCTTATTATTATAATGCGTACGTCACTATATATAGTTCTCTGTACATACATATATAATTATAATGATTGTATAAATCTAGTCATAACTCGTGCACGGTGATGAATACGGGAGCGATTTTTAATTGTGTTTGTTGCCAAAATATTATATGTGCGTGCATTTTAAAGAATGTGAGGACTCTAGTGCCAGTGCAAGAGAGAATCATTGTACACTTCAACAATTTTGAATATTGATAAGAAGCGTAGTTTAAGTGCATTATCTAATTTTACTTTAACTAAGTCGACAAATGTTATCGCCCTTTGTTCGTTTACAGACGTATACTGTCTAGCAATGTATCACTCACTAGGAGGCGCTGTCACAAATCCTCTTCTATTCATTTATAAACTCCGCCTACTAATGTCTCGGGCCGAAATTGTCGATTCGAAGATTTGGGGAAAGTGTTAAAATATTATTCATTTGAGAATTGTTTAAGTTACGCTAAAATAACGATTTGCAAAAAGGTTGTGTGAATGTGTGAACGAAATATTGACCAAAATGTAGCGAAAATAATGATCAAATTGTGTGTTTTTCTATGCTGTTTAAATTTTGATGTTCATGAAAAGTGTCATTTTTAGTTTCCTTGATAAAATTGTTAATGGTTGATTTTGTCATTTGTTTTTACAGTTTTATCAATACTTGAAAAATTGAAAAAAATATCTTTAGATACATGTACGTGTATATTGTATAAAGTATCATAACACCTCATTCAAATGTTGCATTTTATTAAAACTATCTTAATGCGTTGATACATCTTAAATAAAATCTAATTGTATTGATGTAAAACTGGATAAAAGCATGCAAACTCCTCATTGTTTGTTGTACAAATGCTTGTTTTATATTAAATGCAATAAAAACATTATATCTACTCTCTCTTGTGTATTTGATATATGCATATGTACAAAACGTACTTTAGGCGATTTCGTGACTGATAGTACCGAATGATGATCGAAAGCTAATGTATACAATACTTACTTTTTTGTTACTCTTCAGCTACGAATGAGCTTCAATGTGCAACATTTTACGGTTTTATTTGTTGGGTTTATCGCCGTAGATACCCATTGTATAGGTCATATCAAGGCGGTCTGTCAACCTACTCAATGAACCTGGAAAGGCTAAATCTCTGGATTTAGCTGCTAATCAGGCTCATAGCCATACAGTGACTCACAGCTGTCTTACATAGTTCAGAATCAGCAGTAAGATTTAGAATGACCATGGAAATTATTTTATGACCACACTCCTCGAAAATATAGCCCTTTCAGGAATCAAAACCACGAGTCGTCAAAATCAGACAGATTTATAGCAATGTCGATGTTTTGCATATTAATCACTTAATAATGGTAAGAAGTGAATGTAAGTCTGCATGACACTTTGTTATGACTGGCTTTGTTCCACGATAATGAGTCATAAATAACATACAATTTATATAATACCACATTGTATAATTATTGCATTATAATTATTATAAAGTTATATTAATAATTATACTAGCGTAATATAGTGACATGCATAATGCAGAATGGTTAAAATTCAACCCCGTGCATATTACTCATCAAAATACATGTATGGCTGATAACATCTACTGGTCATAAAATACATTTCAGCAAAATCATGTGATATAGTTATTATTACGTGTACGAAGTTTAGTACGCCAATTTTTAGTTTGAGTGGTTAAGAATGCTAAACATCCGTTGTCTGGTTCCCAGTCGTATTTTAATGGGTAATAGTACGTCAGGCAAAGCAGAATAATGGCGGTGCGCGATTTATTGAACAAGAAATTGGATAATTCTATTTTCAAAAGAACATTTCTATTTTTACAGACTAAAATCAAGGGACCATTGTACAATGATTACAGTGAATACATTATGGTATATAAAGTAGCCGAAATACTAACAAGAAAGGATCAACGTCCGGATCGTGTCCACTTAGAAGACACGGTTTTTGGTAACCATTTGCTAAATCTAGATGCACATAGAAAATTTTAAAGACATATTAAGTACTGAAATCCTACCAAATTGATCATCGTCAGAGTATATTAAATGCAAAGTAAAAGAAAAAAATGTCACCTGAAGATGCCCTGTGCGGGCGCCGCCATTATTGCCGTTTACCTGACCTGTTAACGTTAGTGGTAAGGGACAGATAATCCAGACTAAAATCCTTTGCTGAATTGTGGATCTAAGAGCCCAGCTACCTTCCATGGGTCGATACTTATAGAATAGGCATTTTCTTTTTCAGAGAAATGGAGTGGTATAGTCAGGATATATAATTGCGTGATCTAAAAACTCATATTGACATCAAATTCTTGTAGCAACCAAAGCGTAGAACATTCTTTATATATAAAATTACAATGCACCTCTATGTTAACCTATGATTTTTATTGATATTTGCTTAAAATCTCTGCGCAAATCAATTTTGTAATTGACTTAGTTTACCGTTCGATTAATTATTTGTGCGGTGGATTTAAAGTAACGAGTACATATTGTATTCACTGGACCAGTTAAGCCTTTTTAGGGCCAAGGAAGGTAGTACATTGTATTTATCTCATGCACAGCATGATATAATTCAATTTTGTCCACCAAAAGAAAACAGCGAGAAGCGTGTGCTTATTCGCGATATTACAAATTGCTGTAGATTAAGTGCTTACAGACTACTGACCCTGATAGTAGTGCATACTAGAAACGAAAATTAAGTGTACAATCCATCTATCTCAAAATTGTCACTGTTGCAAACTGTGAACTTTAAAATGAGCGTTGAACATAAACTAACCAATACTCGAGTACCAGCGTTGTTCTTTTCTGTAACATGAGGGTTTCATACATATAATATACATAACATGTCATAACATATTCTGTATTTGGCATCAAATGTACAATTTGTAGCCAACAGAAACATAATTGTACAGCATAAAATGAAAAATAATGCACATAGCATAACATGAAAAATAATATACATTGCATTAAATATTCTTAATTTAGCGTCAAATATGCAATTTACAGCCAGCCAACAGAAACATAATAATACAATATAAAATGAAAATCCTTCTATGTTTTGTAATAAAATAGACATGTATCAAGTTTAAAGTAAGCGGAAATTAAAATATGATGTCGTATGATCAATCCATGTTTCCCAAAAGCAAAGCTTATTTAAGAAATTACTTCATTTGTTTGTTTCCGACATCCGACAGTAAACATACTATATCCTGAAGCAATCCTAATATTGATTTTTGATCACGTGACACACCGTGAACAACAACAACTAGATCTGATACAGTACAAGCACTGATTACATTTACAGGTGTTTCGCGGGTTTCACTTCTGTACTTGGTTGTCATGGTTACATTTTTATGAAAATCAATATTATGTTTAACAATATGCTTCTTGTTGTTTTCTTTAAATGTCTTATTCTTAAACGCTTCCAACCTGTCAGAACTACTCTTCATTTTGTTCATTTTATCATAATCGTCAACATCGACATCATTATCATCATTTTCACCATTAATGTCATCATTACCAGCATCATCATCATAACCATCAATATTATCAAGATTATCATTTTTATCATCATTATCTTCATCATCATAACCATCATTATCAATACCACCATCATTATCACAATCATCATTATCATCATCAAGATGTTTATCGCTATTGTTGTTAGTATCATTCTCCTCTGCATCTAATTTGGTATCTCTCTTTCCTTTGTTGTCTTGTCCGTGTTCACCGGTCTGACCATTCTTTCCAACTTTTTCGGAACCAACACTTTGACTTCTTTCAAAATTCGTGTTAAATCCACCGCGACCTATTAAACACCCAGTGTTGTTAACCATACACACGTAATTGGTATCTAGTACATATGCTGAAAACATTGTCCGTTGTGGACTTTTTAAAAGGGACACTATAGTCGATGCATCTTTCTCGGGTACTTTGAGATCTCCACATCGCAGTAAACTATTTCCATTTGAATCAAATACATTCATTGAAACTACTTCAGACTGAGCTGAAGTTTCTTTTCTCCAAACTTTTCGCACAGAGTTAAGTTTTGCCTCCATTGTTTGCATTACTAAAGTATTAATTTCAAGTCAATAAAACAAACGTCCAATTTTCTAACGTCAAAAGTTTGACTGTTGTGTATGCACTTTTAAATAATCAATTTACAGTCAAAATATGTGATTGTATGCTTAACAAAATACTTTATAATCAACAAATTATCCGCCGATAGAACAATAGAGTTTCAAAACCTTTGCAATGTTCTTTATATTCTGATCAAAGATTTTAAAAGATTAACGTTATGTTACACAAGGAAGCCAAAAGACTCAAAACCGTATCACAGCACAAATTCAATAATAACTACAACCAAACATGAATTCCTATCCATATTGCAGTTTTCCACTATTCTTCGTTTATGAACTTAGCACTGTTTAAGTTGTAGCTACAGTTTTGTTACTCAACATGTCAATATTCAAGTTGTAGCAACGCAGGACGTATATCAGTGGAATAACTTAAAGGAAGACAAATAACGACTGAAGCAAAGCTAATGTAACGTTTATAGAAACTATCCAACATTTACTTTCATTTGGATTTATTAACCAATATCGTTTTATAGGACTTTCATCTGCTCAAGTAACAGATGCTGATTATTTTAATTAATGCAGGACTATTAATATGAGTCATAATAACTCTGGTTTATGATCGATATTGCAATATTACAATGAAAACTATAAACCGATGGGACAGATATTAGCTATGAGCGTCAATAGTCAGGCATGATAATGTAAATTAGAAATCAGGTTATATCTAAAAATTGATTTTTGAAACTTAAAATCAGATTGGGGGATGAAATCCATATGAGGTCGTGTGTTAGTTTCCATGCATGGCGGGGAATACTTTCGTAGAGTTTGGTCATGAAATAGTTTCTATGGCCATTCTTCCTACTACCACTGATTCTAAATCATCTAGGACAGTTGTCAGTAACAGACAGAAGTATGCGCCGAGTTACTGGTTAAAAGCTAAATTCCGAGATTAAGCCTTTCCTGGAACGATGAGTAGGTAGACTGACCATCGTAACTTATCATAACCCATACAATGACTTGGTAAGGCATAAAAGACAACAAGAATCCATATAACAGGTACATATTTCATATTTATAAGGGTTACCTTAGATGGTCTTATCTACAGAGAAATCGATTGAGAACAAACATTTTGAAAATGGATGCGTTCGCAGGTTTTCGCATTTATGTCAGAGTCAGACTGAAAATCCTTACCTTTATCTCTGTTTACTTTATCTGACCACTAATATAATGCATGATGGTTGGTGGGCACTGATGCTGATGGATGTATATCCCTAAATACATATCCCTAAATGATACAGTCCCTGTGTACATGTACACAACCTTGTACATGTATATAATTTAAAGCATGATTACGCCTCGCATACAAATTTGGGACATATTTATTTGTGTTCATTGACATTGAGCGATCCAAAAGTGCATTACATGTAATATACCAGTTTCTTTGTGATAATCATCTTTACGATCATAACGCCCTGAAATGAGCAATAAAGCCATCAAGATTACTGCATAAGGCATTTGCCTCATGATTATGCAAAAACTTGCAATTTTAATCACATCAAGTTACTTACTTAGTCTAGTTATGCCTAAAACTCACCTTGAATCTGACATTTTCACGCCAATCGACATGTAGATTCTAGTTTTGAAACCCACTAAAGTTCAGGTGAATAATATATGAAAATCGTAATTATTAGGAAGTTCATTCCCACCAATGCGTATATTCATCACAGTCATGCTACATTATGGGTTTTGTATAGAATTCCCCTTTAATTTTCTTGATATAATGGATTACGTTTTTATACAAACCGCAGTTGACTGTATGAAAATTAAGTTACCCACCTACAGTACGTGCCTTTTGAGGCTACCGTCCAGAGTTAACAGTTTCAGCTATTTGCATTGGCTCTTCTGGAAAAAAGTATTACTAAATCTCAAGTGGTGTACTAAGACAACATTATAAAGAGAATGGAAAGTTCCCTTAATAACCATCACCTCCGATAGGTCATCACTTCCATAATAAATCAAAACACAACTATTTGGGGTTTTTTTTGTAACAAGCCTTTGGGACCAACGACCTGCTACCGTGTATTAAACATACAAATAATGTTTATTACTAGTACATAATTGTACTTTCATTAATACATACATATAAGAGTGAGCATTAATACTTAATTTATACAACATATAAGACATTTCAAGACAACATGCAAATATATCTATTCAGTTTTATGAATTTACAACCCGTGTAATTCAAAACTTTTCTTCATAAAAATATAATAAGTCGTTGTGAACCGTTCAGTGTCAAAAGGCTGAATGATCTAACAGCTTTATCGGTTCAGAGCGAAAATTCTTGCTACACTTACGCCACCTGTCGTATCTTCAAACTAATGGAAAGTAATTTTCGTCTAATTCAATATTTCAAACGACGAAAATTATATTAGAATTTGCTCAGAGTGACTATTAGTTTCTAATTAAAAGGACTTAATAGCGTATGCCGTTCTGGGCAGCGTATTATCAAAGTTATACTGTATTTAACCAGTGATACATATTATATTAGATTTTGTCTAAACTGAAGAGACATTAAATTTTCTTAAAAGATAATGACTTTTGACCCTGTTTTCGATTTTGATTGATCAATTTACAAAATAATAGTTTGATTAAAATGAAAGATAACATTTGTACGCAATAATTTTAATGTACATGGATTGTGCCTGGAGGCTTTCGAATATATTTGTAAAAATGAAATAGACGCTAAGTATCAATTAATCATGTATTGCTACTACAGGGTACATATAAAACCGTTATCTTCATAATGTAAATAAAACGTTAGTTTTTTGTCGAAGTCTTGCAGCAGTCAAAAATTGAAAAGATTTAAATATTGCACAAAATAACGGTTACTTGTCTATGACTAAAATGCCCATGTTAGTAAGTGAATAGTTATTATTTATTCTGAATCCTATGCCCAGGTATTTCTGCAAAAACACATTTTAACGAACTTAATCATTTTGTGGTCAATGGTTCAGCAGTCGGATTTTGTCACTTTAAAACATGCTGAACTAGAAAACCAAAACAGTCCGTTTAGTAGATAGATTAAAACAATTCGTAAAGATGCTCACCATCTTATATTGTTCATAACCAATGGCCACAATGACTATAACGAACGTTAGATTTATACTCAAAAAACAAAAAATTCTGCGCATAAAACTATGTGAACCACAGTCGACCGGCACGGTCCCTAATCAAAAACACTAAATTTACGTATACATGTAAATTTAGTGTTTTTGATTAGGGACCGTGCCGGTCGCCTGTGATCTGAACTATATTTTTATCAGAATTAACATCTGCTTTAGTTGTATGTAGCACAAAATTATTGAATTATTGATCGACATTAAAATAAACCAACCGAAAACGGTAGTTCAGTAGTACTTTGTAATGGCCAGCGTTATCGCTTCATCTTTTGTAGCTATCACAAATGTTTCCAGGCTCTATAGTCACGTTACCTACAATAGTTTGCTACATGTATAAGGCACGTGCTCGATTGATCTGTCTAGAAAAAAATGAATGACATGAGGTAGTGAATAAAATATACTACCTTTCTTCTTTTTCAAACCGGTTTCGTGAGTATTGATCGTAAGCTTTAAATCTTACGCACAAAAATTAAAGCGAGCCATAAACTAGATCATTTGCAGAAGTGTTTGTGCAGAGGATTCGGAATAATCAATTACAAGTCACAGACTGACATGGGCATTTTCAATTAAAGAAATACAATCGTTGTTTAATGCATTATCTTAATAATTTTCTATGTTTTGGTTGCTGCAAGAATTTGATAATAAAAAAAACACCATGTATTACGTTTACTCTCTAAGATTTAACTTATCGCTCGATTCAATTTAATGCGGAGGATTTGGAGCTAGCGATCAAATTCAATGAAGATTTTTTAGAAAGAAAATTAGCAGTACAATTTCTCCGTGCTACCGATGATTGATTCTCACTCATGTAGGGCAGTTGTTGGTCACTGGCGGAAATAGGCACCTATCAATTGGTTAACAGCTTATTCAAGAGATTTAGCCTTTCCAGAAATGGTTATTAAGATTACTGTGTTGCAGCTTCCTTGTAAATTTCAACAACAACAACAACAACAAAAATAAGATTTCAGTAAATATATTTTGTTATCACGCAACAACATATGTGTAAACACAAAAATTTATCATGACCTCGTATTCAATATCAGTATACCACAATATTATTGAGCACAAATCATTGCATATAAACAATGAATTTAATATACGAGTTGAATATCATCCTAAGCCTTCATATGTATAAATCATACATAATAGTAGTCGCAAACGTCCATGCCTTCATCAGGTGCCGCCATTCTTATGTTTATAACCAAATAAGATATATACTTTAATATCATCTTTATAAAAAAAATGCCAAGCCTTCACATGTATGACTTAGTAGCAGTCGCAAACGTTCATGCCTTCACCGGGTGCCACCATTATTTTGTATATTAAAAAATAAAATATATACTTAATATCATCTTTATAAATAATACGCTATCATCATTTAAATCACATGATAAGACTTCTCATGTATGACTTTATGGCATTCGCAAACGTCCATGTCTTCATCGCGTGCTATCATTATTATGTATTTTTACCAGTAAAATAATGACTGGGAACCAGACAATAATACCCAGGGATGAGAAACAGTATGAAAATAGAAGAAGACGTCATCAATCCCAGTCAAGTCTTCGACCCATCAAAGCATACAACTCTTCGTTGTAAGGTTTGAAGAAAGTTTTCAACTTAGATAAAAATTCAGGTGAAACATTAGGGTGAGTGCGACCCTTTCCTTTCTCAAGGCACTCAACACCGTTTGAACGTTGTAAGCAAAAGAATCCACGTTCCTTAACTAGCGCAAAATGGGACTTAGTAAAGTATGACTGGATTTCTAAGAAACGTTCTAAGTCCTGCAACTCTTTGACAGGGTTCATAGCGAACTCATCCCCATCGACTATATGGATTTGATTTGGATCAAAGAATTTCATCCATTGTTTTAAATACTTAATATACATTGATTTTGTCACAAGGGTTTTCTTGTCATTTATTTTACCGTTTGCTGGATGTAGGATATTTTCCTCCACGGACATCCCTGACAAAAACTGTGGACGTCCTACCGTCATCTGTACAAATTCTGAGACGAGTCTTTTGATTGGATTTCTTATGGTAACAATTAGTTTCATATTTGGATTATATTTGTACATACGCAATGGAGCTAAATCACTCGCGAAATATTGTGCGGAATTTTCTATAGTAATCTGCCCTGGTTTACTACATGGCATTTGGCTTACATACCATTCATTGCCGCGCACGTACCTAGCGTTGAAGTACTGAACGCCTTCTGAGTTCATTTCCATAGCAATGTCTGGATGTTCATTTAGAAATGTTCGCACTGACCCAGTGCCACATTTTGGCACACCTATCATAACCACATCCGGTTTATTTTGTACACAGTCCACACTTCCACGAATATCCTCTCTTTCTAAGATAGGGGGCAAGTCATCAATATGCACGTCGTCGACTTTGCTATATATTGTATAATTATTTTGTCTTGCCGAAATAAGTATTTTCGATTCTTTATTTATGTCAATGTAGTAAAATACAACAGCCCAGCACGTTGACAGCACAAACAAAATGGTGACATACTTTGGTCCATAACATCGCTTTGATTTTCTCATTTGTATTGATCCTGTCTTGAAGAAACAGATGAAATATGTCGTCAAGAGTGTCACACTAATTTTACATCCAACATTGACTCAAAGTAAACATTTTCATGAAAACATTGCATATATTCTACATATATTGCAATCACAAAACGACGATTTTTCCGGCCTAGCACCGTAACACTTTCTAAAAAATTCCACTAAATTCCCAAACCAGAAGAGTACTTACAGTGCTTTGATTTTTAGTTACGTAAACTTTAAATTTGGAACAAAATACTTGAATTTGATTATAGCTGTTCATGTGAATGTTGTTGTCGTTATAATATATATAAATCATTTCATCATATCACACCCAATATAATTGAATAAAAGATGTTTAACATGAATTTCTAACTAGACTTTAGAATGATAAAATCTGTCACTGGTTAATAATTGTTATTTTTAATGCCCGCTGGTCAAGTTTGTACAAATATAGATAAAGACATGTTTTAGAATAATTAAAAACACGCAGATAACGCGTAACACCCTTTTTTCAATTATGATTTTAAACTGCCCGTTAGTCTGTACGTCATTTCACAAATTAAATTTACGATGAAAGTCAGCGAAACTTAATGATTACTTCATTATATGAATTTGTCATACAATCTACAAAATATATAATAAATCATAAACCACTTTGTTATTAGAATATCTTTAAAGCCATAATATTTGAATA
Organism: Mactra quadrangularis; assembly: GCA_025267735.1. Taxonomy (NCBI): domain Eukaryota; kingdom Metazoa; phylum Mollusca; class Bivalvia; order Venerida; family Mactridae; genus Mactra; species Mactra quadrangularis. Next base: position 12,569,070 of record CM046309.1, read on the forward strand.
TGGAAGTCACTATACATATAAAATCACTGTAAAATCTCTTTGTTCAACATATTAGCATATCCACGGTTCATTAGTTATAACTGTTACCTGATTTTAGTCGTCCCTCAAATAATACTTGTCTTCGTTGTTCACAGCCATGCAGTATCGAGGTTGAGCATAAGTTATTATATTGCCCATATACAAATGCAAAAACCTTGTTAGCAAAATATTTTGAGGACATTAGTGCTTTAAGCTGTCCCTTATCAACTCTGCTGCGTAGTTGTAGCAAGGAAGATATCTTTGCTTACATGCTTGGAAAATTAGACTGTAACTTTTGTAATTGTATTGACATTAATCTGTACCCAAGATACCTGTCATTATGTCATGTTCTTATTAGATCTGTTCTTTATGAAGATATTTAACTTTTCTATAACTATCATGTAAACTGATTTCCTTTGCGAATGGATTCGTTTTCGTTTCGCGCTACCCATTTGCTTCCTGGATTAATTCATTTACAACTGTATTTGTTACATTTTCAATTTATTGTACATAACATTTACTGTATTTCTATTTACATATATGTACTTTTCTCTTATACTCTATTTATTCACTATGTATATATGTTTGTAATTACTATGTAAATCTCCAGAAAATGGAGGCAATAAAGATATATATATCATCACTTTAACCCTTTATCTTATTATGTCCGTAAAGAGATTTTATATCTCATCTTTTCTCCGCTACACGATTTTAATACCGACCCTTATGTCTCGATTATGGGATTTTAATTATGTCCCCTTGTATGCCCATTATGTAATTCTAGTAATGTCCCCTTCATGTGATTTTGATAAGATCCTCATATATCTCTGACACAAGATTTTACAAATGTCCCTTTATGTCCCCATTATGTGATTTTAATAATGTCCCTTTATGTCCCCATTATGTGATTTTGATAATGTCCCCTTACGTCCCAATTAAGTGAAATTTAGTAATGTCCCCTCTGGTCCCCTGTATGTGATTCCGGGCGAAAGTACCGATAGTGGTTAAAATTACTGAAAATATATCGTTCCAAACAATTAAAACAAATTTTGTGATATTAAATGTAACAACAAACAGAGATTCAAGATGATTTTCATTCAGTAAGAGAGACATAACAACAACATACTAACAATAGATTATGAAGATATATAGTCAATACAATACACAATGATACTATATAGGTCTCCATTTAACAACATACATTTACCACATCTGCTGTTAAAACATAACACCATCGTATATTATATAAGACAATAAGATAATTGTTAATCAAGTTATGAATGTACTAACTTGTTGTTAACTTCCATTGTTGGATGCATAAACTTTATATAAATGATGTTTTTCCATCTTTTTTGCATATTAACCACTATGGGCAGCAAATCCATCACTGGTGTTTAGTATTCATCAGTATTTATTCTATTATTTTTGTTAACTTTTAAAATATCTCGAATAACTTTTTTATATCATTTATTCATAAATAATGCATATAATTGTGAAGCGCTTTAGAAAGTTTTTTTTCAAAATGAAAAGAGCGCTTTACAAATGTAGTACTATATATAATAATAGTTTTGTTATGTAATAGATGGTCACCAGTGTAATGGAACGACTATAACTTTCTAAAAGCATGTTGTTTCTAACAATATAGAATTAAAATTTGCAAGATGTGGCAACTCATATTTCATAATAAATTAATGAATTAAAATATCATTCCAACGATTATAACCATCTTATAACCATAAGCATTAGATTAATGCTTTCATTTAAAGTATGTATGATTGCACGTACGTAAAGCCTGTTTCACATCAGCCGTGCGATTTTTTTGTCGTACGATTTTTTCTGCGAACGAAATCTCAGCCGCCGCAGATACATCAAACTTTCCGTGCAATCGTCGTGCGGCGGTCGTGCGACGCTCTTACGAGCCGTAGGTTGTTCGTCGCACGTGTTTACGCACGACTGCCCTGCGATAATTGCGAGGCTGTCTTACAAACACTAACGACTGTCGTAAGACTGTCGTGAGATTTCGAAAAGTTTCGTACGTCATCCGTACGTCAATCGCACGACAAACGCAAACTTGTACGAGAGTCGTACGATATTCATGCGGACGCCTAATTCTTTAACTGACGTGCGACTGTCTCAAAAATGACGTACGGTTTTCTTACGGCAGTGGCACGACTGTCTTGCGGGCTCCAACAATCCAAAAATCGCAACGAGATCGCAGGAAAAATAAACATGTTGAAAATTTGACTGGCGACGTCTACGACGATGCGATTATCTGAAAAAACGCACGACTGTCTTGTGGTGTTCGTACGAAGTTCTGCGATTTTTCAAAAAATGTTGTCGTACGGCTGCCGCAAGCGTGATGTGAAATAGGCTAAAATGTCCATGGATCAGGTGCAAACGTATGTAGAAACAATACTATTTCAAAATTTAATGTTTGAAAACATATGTAAATTGGGTAATTCAAATTACAATAAAGATACATAATGGCTAATATTTGCCCATATATTTGTACATACGTATTCAATTTAGTGATTTTTTATGTTTTAATTTCCTCTTTTACATTTGCAACAAGTACAGACATTGCAACTCACGATACAAAAAGAAACTATTACGTAAAAGCCGAACAAAGATCAAAGCAAAACATGTATTTATTCCTCCGTTGTTTATGTATAATCACAGGTGCAATGGGATGATGGCTAGGAACAGAAGAAAACTATTTATCAAATATATATATATGTTCACATTTCTGGAGATAAACACATTTGAATTGCTGTGCAATGGTAAACCTTAAATACATCAGGCAAATAATTTTCATTTCTTTTAGTTTATCTATTTAACTATATTCATAAACATCTTATGTCTTTAAGACGATGGATGTCAGGTGCTGATCCCCTTTAAGAAATTCGGGAAATTACTATCATTCCTATTACTCATTCTTATAACTATAGTCCTTGAAAAAGCTTAGGCAAATCAAGTTGTTCCAGGTTGACAACAGTAGGTTCATTTTTTGTATTTCACTACCCAGGATGTCAACGGATGTTCAAATGGATTTAAATCAGGACTAACGACAGACCAGGGAATTGTCGTGGTGGCTTGTCGCGGTCTGTGTCATCTTGATAATTTTGTTTTTAGACCCGTTTGAAATGGATTTTTGTGCCAGACCGCACCGAGTACATGCTGTAACACAATTTTTTGCAACAAAACAAAATTAATAAATTAGTGCGTGTAGATCAGTAAATAGGGGCGCAAATATTAAGCACTTGTTTTATATAGATAAAAACAGTCAATATAAAAAGCTAAATTGACCTAGGTAGGACAAAACAGGACACAATACAATTTACAAATATATATGACAGTCAGTTCATACCATAACAAAGTCTACAATAAAGAAATCATCTTCATGATTGTTTTTCTAAACATGAATAATTTAAATTTAATGTTCGTTGAATAACAATCGTGCGCTCTCTTGATAAATATCATACATTTATATATTAATTGCAGAGTTTATCAGTTATACTTTTTATACACTATGCCAGTTTTCTGATTGCCAAAGCCAGAAAATCAAGTATAGAGGTAACAAAAAGGACAAGAAATACATATCCAGTAATTACTGTTCCACCATTTTGAGTAATATAATCATCAACACAAATAGACACACTTGAATAATTGGCATCAACTGTTTTATCAACCAATGAAATATCGTTGAAATCATATTCCCCATTCCCTAGAGTTTTGTTTGTAGCTAATATATGAACTTCCTCAATACGAAGTTCAACTTCATCCAGTGGAAGTCGTACCTGAAATATAAAATTTAGAGTGACAAATTTACGAGTCGCATGAGAAAAATATCTGGAATTGACAGTGTATATTGATCTTACGACTTTTGTATCGACTTAACAAAATCTGCGCTCAATTTTATGTTTGTATTTGATCTCTTAGTTTATTATTCAGCGTGTGCAAATGATGTTGGTGTCTTTAAAAGAGCAAAGCCTTAGGTATATTTATATTCATAGATTTATACCATATATGTATGTATAAATCTGTGAAATACAATATTTTGTACACGAAAGACTAGCCACCGCTGCATATGGACGAAGAACGAGAGCAATTCATTCCTTTGACAATATTCTAAATTGTTAATTCATTTCATGTACATAGTTGTATTATGAAGCGTTACAAACGATTTCACCTCAGAAAATATCATTCAATGTGAAAAAATTGTTTAACCAACAAAGTATCAAAACTGAGAATTGGTACGCAAATGACAATAAAATCTGAACATGACTAAGGTAGTATACAAATGAAAACAGTTTAACCAGCTCATCTTATTTTTTCAGTTTGATGACCAAACAAAAAGGAAACTACATGCACTTACCTGATCACAAAAGAACGTCTTTTTGATATTGATATTAGGTCTACGAACAAATTTAAAGGACACGTCACTGTCCATCAATACATCATATATTTTTGGTCTTACGAAATCAACAGGCATATTTAACGGTGGCATCCGTATTGTGTTTCGACCATCAGGGACGTAGTTTACGAACTTGCTTAAATGAGGTTTAAATTTGTATTTGGTGTTATTTAAGTGTAAGAACCATGGATCCTTTGAACATCTTTCGAGCAAAGGTATACCATTAGTTGGCGAAAAGTAATCATCATCAGTGAATTTTGTCAGTAACACCATAAATGATTTGACGTATTGAAGGCTAGAGTTCTCGTAATGGATATCATAGTAAAACCGTCCAAGTTTTTCACAAGGTGGTTTTATCCAGCGTTGAGGGTTATCAAGTTCTGCTTTTGTCAGTTCTTGTAAATCTGATACAGGAAGTAAGGTAGACTCATCAGGGACCAATTTAACTTGAATTGTAACACCGCCTATGTTCCATGAGAGAAATAGATATTTGCAGCCGTTTTTGGTTCTATACATACCCTCAGGACAGTATAATGGTAGACACAGATCCTGAAAATAGATAACATAATTTAAAAACATTACATTTAAGTTGTACCCCTATGACAAATAATATCGGTCGTCTTTGTGACTTAGAAATCATCAAAACAGAAAGGTTTACCATAATTAAGGTGGTCTTTAATGCAGAACGTCTCTAAAATAGTGAACAAATTATTTAATTATATTTTAATATTCCAACTCTTAATTTGCTCTAATCTGATTACCAACTGTCCCTTCGTAAACACACAGACTACACATTTTCATACGCACGATATGATGATGAGTATTATGTTAGCACAATTATAATATGATTTATCAGGGTAGCCACGGAAATTCTATAATAATTAAAATAATGGATTTTTTAGAACATTTAAACATATGAGTCATGTTTTCCATTCACCTGTCATCTAATTAATCAAAATGTACCATTAACAACAGTTTTTTTCCATGATGAATGTAATAGAAAATAATTACTGAATTTTATACAATTGATAATTGATAAAAGTACTGCCCATGAAATAAACTTGATCAAAGACAGAACCAATAAGTTAAAAAGCATTTCTTTTCAATTGGTTTTGGAATTCCCTGATAATTCCCTTATTTTAAGCAAATTTTACATTTCCCTGATTTTTTCATGCAGGGAATTTTATTTTCGCATTTAACATTTTGAGTAATACTGCTACAATTGTACATACTATTCAGGTTTATTAATTCCACAAATTAACTAGCCAAATAGGTTTTATACATGCTCATTTACTTAACGGAACAACTAAAAGTTTATGATTTACCTCTTCTTTTACAATTTTGGCTAAACTATCCTCAAAGATTAGGACTACAGAAGTTCCGCGTTTCAAAACAGCCCCTCCGGGCTAGGCTGTAGTTACGAAAGATTTACTGGATACAATAAAGCTTCCTCCAAATCGAACAGTTTGGAATCATATATTTAAACAATGGTATCAAATACGCGATAGAAGTTGCTCTTGTAAAATGCACATCATTTTAAAAAGTGAACTTCGTCGAACTTAAACAAAGAAAGTTAGGTTTGAAATGTTATTGAGTCTCAAATGTTATATTTCGATAATTTAACAGTTGTAAAACTGTTCTTATGTCTGCTGTAAATAAAAATATATTCAGATGATAGGATAAAAAAGATTCGTTACTTTTTTTCATTGTAAAATTATGAATTTTCCTTTTTCTAAAGAAATGTGTTACCTAAGCAATACGAATTAACATCTAGACTAAGTTGTTATGAATCTGTTAAATGTTAAAAAACAAGGATAACTTTTAAAAACAGACCAACAACTGTGGAATAACATTTTCTGTACGTAAATTAAGTATTTTATCGAACAATTTTTCAAAATTTCATCAAATATCTCAACAGCTTTTAATACTAAAATTTAGTTTTAAAGAGCAAAAAGATAGTAACATATAGAAGTGAATGAAACATCATTACATATCACATTTAAAATACGAGATAGGCGTCTAATACCAGTAGAAGTTAAAAATATGATATACACTGTAAGTAAAATGAACGTGTAACTACATGTAGTTTTTTTCATAACCATGCGATGCAATACCAGGCCCAAGTTTCTCAAACAAACTAAAGTTTTATCTCAATAACAGACTTAAGTATTGTTAGTCTCTAACAAGCATGTAAATGCAAATGATTATATTAGATGATCATAATAATGGAATTATAATCAACGGTTTTAATATAAAATATCATGGATTTTATTGTAAACTCAAAGCCACAAACCCCATTTTCACTTGAGACTAAACTCAACAGTTCATTAATATCCTCAAATCAATACAATTTAATTAAACCGTATCCGAAACACATAGCTTTGAAATCACTATTTGCATTTTCTAATGGTACTACAATTGAGGTAAAACATTGATAACATAAGTAAAATTAACTATTAAAGCATAAGATTGAGGTTATTCCTATAAGATTTTTTCTTGCTTTAAGATCATTAGGGGTAAGTGAATAAGTGATTCAGATTTTAAATCTGTATTTCATTTAACCAAGTTTAAACATGCGTTGGTGAAACGTAACTTTAAAGCCACCTACAAAAACAGAAACCCATCTGAAACAATTTCAAATGACCCAAAAAGATACCATCTCAGTACAAGTATTCCAATAAAGTAAAACCACATTTTTCTATGAACTGAACAAATCTATACTAAAACATGTTGACTCTAACCCATATCTTGGAGTTCTTATATCACAAGACCTCACATGGTCCAACCACATATCAAATATCTGCAAAGGTGCTAGCTCAACACTCGGGTTCCTGAGAAGAAACTTGAAACACTATCCACTTGAATGCCACAAAACTGCTTATAATGCTGTTATTCGTTCTAAACTGGAATATGCGTCCATTATATGGGACCCTCATTAAGAAAAAGGACACAGATAAAATTGAAAGAATCCAAAGACAAAGAGCCAGATTCATCCTTAACGATTACAAAAACAAAGAAGGTTGCGTAACAGACATGCTCAAATCCTTAAAACTAACAACTCTCCAAGAACGGCGCAAATACAACCGACTGGTGATGCTCTACAAGATAGCAGAGGGGCTGGTGCAGGCAGTGGACCCTAGTATATATTTGGCAAAAAAACCTGAAGGGAGAACTATTAAACCCAAAACCTATACTGACCATATTGTGTCAAACATTGTGGACAATAGATCTTCAAATAACTCCAGATCATTTAGAATCCCATTTACTCACACTGAACAATTTAAAAACTCTTTGTTCGTAAAAACACTTGTGGACTGGAACCATCTGGATGATAGAACTGTGTATGCGCAGACAGTAGAGGGCTTCAAGACATCCCTTTAAAGGGACTAAATCCCAAACTCTACTCTCCGTAGAACATATGCCAGCAGTGGCCATTCTACGTATTTATACAGATACAGAAGTATTACCTTTGCTTATCTTAAATCTCATTTGCTCTGACTTATTTACTTAACAAGACATAATTACAACATACCAGTATTTGCGACTTCAATGTTTCCGGTGGACAATTTCCGCTGGTAGTTATCAATTCTGGCTTTCTCTGAATTGAATCAATAATGGACCTATCTAAAAGCACGGCTAAAGAAACGGTACTGTAACTACGTACATATGGGGTGATATCACAAAATTCAGGTTCTTCGGAATATATAGCATTTTTTCTGCAATGAAAACAAGCGACATTTTTAAAAGTGTATCCAATTTTCGATACTTTAAACGGAATGTTCAATGTTGTGCAAATGTTGTAATATGGTGACGATCCCTCGCATGTTGCTCCGTTAAAATCATTATAGCATTCGATAATGACCTCATGTACCTTTTGGGGAGGAGTGAAAACCTTATATCCCTTTTGCAGCTCAAACCCAGTTTCAATTGTCCACAAAATGGATGCAAAATTCCTTATATAGCTACTGTTGCCAAAATAATAATAATTCCATCGAACAAATTTATCAACATTATTGCATTTTGCGCATTCTTCATTGAAATAAGTCGTTTTACTTTCCATATTTGTGACAGGTGCCAATTGACTTCTATTATTTTTATCGAACAGTTGACAATTACGTGTTTCATTTTGACTGCGAAATGGATCTAAATATGCACACGATACAACCATATAAAACGACGATGTTTTAATGCGGTTTTGTGTATTACTATGTCCAATGATTGGTTCAATACACTGAACATTTCCTTTCTCCATTAGTTTATATTTGTCCTGGTAATCGAAGCAACAATTTAAATATAATCCACAAGATTCATTACAGCTACATGGCTTACAACATGATACTTTGCCTGCTGGTGGTCTCGCTGTTACTGTCCTGTTACAAATGTCAACAAATTGACACGACTCATACACATACTCCGGAATTTCCAACAAGGCTAAAGTTTTTATCATTATACTCATTAAAGACAAGCTAAATAAGTTAGCCATAATAATTTGTTGAGTTAAACAATACTGTATTATAAAGCTTTTAGTGCGTTTAGATATTCATTTCAAGAAATTGTTCATCAGAATGCATCGAATGTATTGATAAGGAGACGTTATAGAAGTAAAACCTTAGTGACGATAAAATCTCTCAACGTGGGGCTATAAACAACTATAGTCATATTTGTACTGCCAAGAGCCAATCAAAACATGTAACAAAGGATGCAAAGTGTAAAAACCTTTGTGATGATAGCACTACTAGACGAGGCTTGAAGTTTTTCTTCCATACAAATTTATTTTTTGTGGAAATTTAAGTACTTAATTCATGTAATTTTCAATAGCGGTTCTTTATTAAAATCGGCTCTTCACTTCTGGCATTTTGTACTTATCACCTACTTCGAGTAATAAAAAACGCATTATATAGCTTAAGGTGTTTAGAAATTATTACATTTGAATGGGAAAAAAGAAAATGCATATTGTATCAGGTGTTAAATGGATATCTAAATGACTTGTTGCCTCAAAGCTGATAGTAACGTTACCATTTATGTAATTCATAAAGCATAAAAAAGGATATTTCATAATAAATGTCATTGAACCATCCAGTGAGTGTGAATATCCATGTCTAGTATTTCCAAACTCGGCCCAATAAATCAGATAATATGTTACAGCATAATCCACCAACATTTAAGTGTTTTTTCTAATTTGGTGCGTCGATTACAATTGAGTATTATATACACTCTTATTCACTGAGCCACACGTACTGAATAATTAATTTTGTTTTTACAATAATAAATAATTTGAAACTGCTACACAATAGTGTGGATTCATGTGTGATATAACACACGGGCCATCAGATATTACGCAATGAACACAAGTATAAGTATATTCTACCAATGTTTAAGTAGGAATCTGTATAGATAATGACTAGAGTGAGCCGTTACCTGCAATACTTCTCTCTATGCAAAAAGTTACCTGTTAGGTAAGTATGACGATCCGGTAGCTCTGTCAGGTCCAAGCCCACACCTCTTGTCAACTAGTTCAAGGCCATAATACGTTTGAAATAAACATAATATTTAAAGCATTATTTATTTTTTATGTTCTCTCATATACCAAAATTTATGAATTATTAATTGATTAATAATAAGATTTTGTCTTGTAATGCATCTAAATACATATCCAGACCAACATCTGATAGGTGGATTCAATCAGTTCTGTAAAACCCAGGGGTTTAATGTCAATATCAACAGCTAAGGTATTACATTGTTTCTTAGCTAGTTTACTCAATTAATTCCCTTAAAAATTTCAATAAATAAGGACAAACTTAATAAATTAATATAGATTTAATTAGGTAATAATTCCAACCAGGATTTAACACAAATTTCATACTACTAATGAGATCAAATATCAAGTAAAATAGATCAACTAAATAATTACATCTAACATATTTACACAAATTATAAGTACCTGGTTTTATCAAACTGAGCACCATTCAAAGAAAGGCCCAACATAATGGACACATATTATAATAATCATGAGAATATGAACATTCACACAACATATATGGATTGTCACAACTCAATCCATCATTATAATAATATCATATAAAATAACAAAACAAATATCTTGGGTTGGTGGGAGGGAAATTGTTTTAAACTAAAAACGTGACTTATAGGTGCTCTATACAATCGAACAGTGCCGAACCGCGTAATATAAGAAAATTTTATTTTTAACGTAGCAAACTGTTAACCAATCAGAAACGGGATCCTAAGAACGACCAATGAATGAGAAGGAAATGTTTTTCACCGTTGATTAATTAATTATTTTTAGAACAGTATAAAAATAAACCAATTAATTCCCTTAAAAATTTCAATAAATAAGGACAAAAATGATAAATTAATATAGATTTAATTAGGTAATAATTCCAACCAGGATTTAACACAAATTTCATACTACTAATGAGATTAAATATCAAGTAAAATAGATCAACTAAATAATTACATCTAACATATTTACACAAAGAAAGGCCCAACCCAAGCCCAACATAAGCAAAAAAAAAAAAACATAATAAAAAGGAAAAATTTTTTTTTAACTAATTAAGCCAAATTAAACAAAACAATAATGAACATAAAGCAAACTCAAATCAGCATAACTTAAATGATATCTTTCATTTTAACATGCAAGCAGTAGCAAAATAACTGATAGATTCAATCAGAATCTTTAGTAATAACATATGGACAGATCTTGCCTTTAGTAATTACAAACAACCATCTAAAAAAAAGAAAAATCACAAAATCAATAAGCTGGTAAAATCTGATGTCAATATGGTATTCAAAGAGTCGAAATAACTCGATGGAAAAAATGACCCAACTTCCTCGAGCCTTCCATGTTCAAATGTAAACCCCCATCCATCCTAGCATATAAAAACTTACATATTTCACCCTTATGACAAAATGATCTAAAAGATCTGACAAACTTAAAACCTAATCTTCTTGAAAGGTCACACAAACCCTTATTCACCTCCATAATAATAATTTTTGTTGTTGTATGATCAATAGGTCTGGGCAAAATGGACGACACTATGATCTTTAAACCAGGATTCATATTCCTAATACCGCCAATTAAGTTGGCAAAATCATTAATTATTCTATCCTTCGAATGCCCATTTGCTATGTTATTGGTGCCCACATGTATTAGAATGTAATCATGATTCATTAAAAGGTCTTTATCTCGTTGCAATAAATTTAAAAGTCTCAGAATAGTTGTTCCCGGAAAGGACCGTAACTCTGTGCCTTCAATTGGTTGTACATGTTTAATAATGCTATCACCCACAATAGCCACTTTTCTAAGTTCTAAAAAGAAATTTTAATGAATATTAATTATTAAACAAAATAATAAAAAGACAAACAATTCACTGCACAAATTTTTCAAGTACAGCAACAGTAAACTAGTCCTATAATGTAAAATTTAAATAGCATACAAATAACAATATAAGCTGTCAAATAAGACTAATAAGCAAAACAAGTTAATACATAGTTTTCCACAGAAATGTTTTGAACACATGTACACCTGCCATCTGCAGAAAAAAACCAGAAAGTTGTGTCATCCATCTGAAAGCCTTGCGACCCTTACTGTTAGGTAGAGGCCAGTGCATGTGTCAAACAAAATATAAACTAGTGTCTATTGCCTATTCGCAAACAAAGTCCAGATAGTTTGCTCGTCCATCTGAAAACCTTGTATCTATTACTGTTCATAATAGATCAAACACCTAGCTTCACATCATCTAATACATAATACATACAATTACCACTTATATCATAACCTGCTCTACCACCAATAGACAGCAAAGTTAATAGTGTCATTTTATCACATTGAAAATGCTTTATCCTAACTAATAGAACAGGCATGACTAAGATATTATTAATTAAATTGTTTTCTATTGCCTAATTACAATCTAAGCTCAAATGCACTACTTATCTTTCAGCCCCCAGGTTCTCAAACTTTCATTTACAAAACTGGAAACTTTAATTTTATCTTTTAAAGAATAATCCAAATATTTTTTGTATGCGTCTGATTTCCAGTCTCCCATTAACTGGATTAAATCAGCTGGGATATTTTGTTGGAAAGCAAAGGTAGCATAACCTCTCCTAAAAGAGTGTGTAGAAAATTCATTTGGTTCAAAATTAGCTTTATATAACACTTGTCTTAATTTCTTCAAATACATATTGTAAGTAATTACTTTTTTAGACTTTAAAAGAAATATAGGGTCGTCTGGATTTCCAGGACTGACTAATAATAATCTGTTGTAAGCATCAACTGGACAAAGACATGAATCATTAATCTTAAACAACGAAGTTTGTAAAATTCTCTCCCCTGCTTGAATAGTTTTTGTCCAGCGACAACTTATCAAAATTCCATAATCAGTATGCTTGACATCTTTCCTTAAAATAAATTTAGGATTGTCTAATTCGGAAAGACTAGTAGGTACTAGATTAGATTTTCTAGCTAACAGGAAAAAGGCAAATAAAAAAAGACACCAGAAAACTACATCCTCTGTTTTATGAAAATTCATAACTTTATACAATTTAAGCAATATATCCGGCGTGATAGCCTTAGTCTGTTTAACTAAATGTTGTTTTTGCTTCATTAAACCTTTGAATGATTAATTAAGAGCAAAAAGATTAATATCATCAGTTGACACACCTAATAATAAATACATAGTTTTAACCCCACTTATGTAATTTCTAATGGTTTCCACTGATTTAAAAGATCTGCTTAAAAATTGAGCATATAATTGTAATGTTTCAGTACCAATAGGAATAATTTTAAGTTCAAAATATGTACAGAATAACATATATGACTCCCATTGAATTTTAAGATTTTTTCTTGTTCCTTCAGCATATGCCAATTTGTTTGATCTACACAAATCATTCTTCAATTCATGCAATTGGAATTCTGTAAAGAATAAAAATAGTAATATCTGCATTTACCAATCATACTTAAACTTAAACATGCTTTGATTTACCTTAGTTTCCATTAACTCTGTATACTTGGTTTCCTCATAAAATGCTTTTGCATGACTATCATTTAGATGCCATCTAGACAAGTGATCTGCTAACCTATTTTCCTCAGAACTTAAATGTACTGCATTAAGTTCAAACTGGTGCAAACAAGTTAACATACATATCTCTCTTAGACAACTTTGCAGGAAAGAACACCTAGCTTTACCTGTGTTTAGCGTGATACACACTGCTAAGTTATCACATAAAATTTTTATACGTAAACCAGCAAAGTGTGTACCCCACCGTTTCAAGCATACTACTATAGAGAGCATCTCCAAGGCGCTAATATGTAGGTTCCTTTCTAAAATAAATTTTGGAAATGATGTATGGAAATATTTCCCGTTCCAAAACCCTCCACAGCCTGATAAACAACTATCAGAGGAAAAAATCTCATCTGGGTAACTCCAGGGTTCTAAAGATAGTAACGATATACCATTATAAAATGGTAGAAAGTCAATCCACCATTTAATATCTTTCTTTGTTTCCAAGGGAATGGTTACTTTCATTTTTTTATTCTCAGAATAATTAGATCTGACCCAATTGAGCATCCTATTTATAACAAGAGCTGTCAGAGGAGACAGCATGCTCGACTTAGTAAGTGTTTGTCACAGGAGGTGTGGTTGATGATAAGGAACATACATATTCTAAAATTTGAAAATATAACCTTAACAAATTCAAAGAAAAAAAAAAGAAATAAAAAGAAAACTATAAGTTCAAGGGGGATAACTCTGAAAAAATGTATAAGGAGTTATGAATCTTGTCACATGAGATGTGGTTGATAATAAGGAACATATATCTAAAGTTTGAAGTCAATACCTGAAGAAATAAAACAGTTGCAGTAAAAACAAACATTTTTTAAAGAAAACCCTAATTTCAAGGGGAGATAATTCTGAAAAAAAAAATATTTGGAGTTATGAACCTTGTCACATGAGATGTGGTTGATAATAAGGAACATATATTTAAAGTCAATACCTAAAGAAATAAAACAGTTGCAGTAAAAACAAATATTTATTAAAGAAAACTATAAGTTCAAGGGGGATAACTTTGAAAATAATGTATACGGAGTTATGAACCTTGTCACATGAGATGTGGTTGATAATAAGGAACATATATTTAAAGTTTGAAATCAATACCTAAAGAAATAAAACAGTTGCAGTAAAAACAAACATTTTTTAAAGAAAACTCTAAGTTCAAGGGGAGATAATTCTGAAAAAAATTCATTCGGAGTTATGGACCATGTCACATGAGATGTGGTTGATAGAAAGGAACATATATTTAAAGTTTGAAGTTAATATCTTAAGAAATAACAAAGATACAGAAGAAAGTATTTTACTGCACAAAAACTTTAATCTGTGCACAAAAACTTCAATCAGTTCAAGGGGAGATAATTCTTGAAAAAATGTGTTTGGAGTTATGGACCTTGTCACATGAGATGTGGTTGATAGTAAGGAACATATATTTAAAGTTTGAAGTTAATATCTTAAGAAATAACAAAGATATAGAAGAAAGTATTTTACTGCACAAAAACTTTAATCAGAAGTGTGGACGCGGACGCGGACGCGGACGCCGACGCCGACGCCGGGGCGAGTAGGAGAGCTCTACATTACTTCGTAAAGTCGAGCTAAAAATTCTACTAGGTCTTACACAAGCCCCAATAAAATTCAATTTTCCCAGTAAAGATTGAACTTCCTGCAAACTAGCTTTTTCTTTTTGCACCCATTTTTTAAGTAATCCTTTGATTTCTATAAGTCTATCCGGACATATTTCCATTGTCATTTTTAAACTATCAAACCAAACACCCAAAAATGACATTCTTGTTGAAGGTGGACATTTCTTGTCCACTGCTTCCTCCAACCCAATTAGTCTTAATGTATCACTTAATAAATGAAATGCAAATTCAGCATTTTGTTTCATTTCAACTCCCGCTAAATCATCCAAATAGTTTAATATAGGTGTCCCAAAATTCCACATAATAAATGACACCGCATTAGTTACTCTTTGACAAATTTGGGCAGCACTTCTCAAACCCATCGTCAAAACAGTATCACAAAAATGTGCCCTTTCCAACTAAAGGCCACCAAGTTGTAATGATAAGGATCAATGGGTATTTGTCTATATGCACGTGACAAATCTGTTTTAAACATTAAACAACCAAGCCCTTTGGATAAAATAAGTCTTGCGAAATCATCAACTTTAGGAAACAATAATGATACATCTTCCCCTAAATATTTGTTTTTGTCAATAAATTCATTTACACTACATTTTGAATAAGTACTTAAGTCTAAAATAACCCTCCTACTTATACCATCACTTTTAGGTACTGTATTTAAAGGCGATATTAAAATAGTATTACTGAATGGATTTTTATTGAATGGACCAATAATAGATTTATATTTTGATTCCTTTTCTAGATATTTATCAATATATTCCCCAAATTCTTCTGCACACTTGTAATTTTTACAACCCTTTAAATCTTCACATTTAAATAATGAATTTTCATCTCCTTCAAATCCTATCGGAAACCCGTATTGTAACAAATCACAGACCAAAATATCATTACATTTAAAATGACTTAATAAATTTCTTAAATAGTCAATATTCATGACTTCATTTACCTTAATTCTACAATATTCAAAATTAAACTTCTTTGAATTTCTGATTTTTTGGTGCCAATCTATTCTTTTGTTTACATTATCAATATCACTATATTTAGATAAAATACTACAAATATTACAGTTTTTCATTTTGCAACAATCTACTTTATCATAATCATTACTGACTGCTTTACTGTTTGTTTGAACCAGAAAAACAAAACTTTGGTAAAAAAATATCATCCAAATTATTGTCACTATGATCATAATTATTACTGACATAAGTTGGTCAACTTAATTGATTGTATGGACAGGCTGTGGAGCATTCTGGATGCTCCGACTTATTTTTATCTTTTTGCCAACAAGTGGCACAAATGTGGTGTACCATTCTTAATCTTCCTTTAATAGTAACAGTGTGCCCTGACTTTAAGGAACATTTATTGCGTTGAAATCCTGGACAGAACCACACATTTTCTGAATGATCACTATTTTTATCTATTCTAGAAGTCTTAAGATTCTTTGAAGTAGAACTAAACCCCTTATCCAAGATAGTGACTTCTAGGTATTGGAAATCAGAGTCCCAACCTTTATCATCTAACTCTATTTCCCTTAGAACAGCTGCATACAATGATTTGAGAACCTGGAAGCTGTAGGCAGAATTTAGATACATGATTCTTTTTAATAGTTTTAATCTGCCTTTTCTTTCCAATGAACCAGTGTCTCTGGAAGAAATGATTTCCAATTCTCCAGCTACAAATAAATTTAATGCTAGGTCATTGAATTTTACATGCGAATTTACAAATTCATAACGTAGCTGGGAGTGAGGGTAGCGTTGACTATTAACAACTCTATCACTCGATTTTACTTTTATTCCCGACTTTTTTGACTTTCTGGATTTTTTAACTTTTTGCTTTGATTTACTTATTTTACAAGTAGCTTTGCCAGAATTGTTAGAGGAGGAAGAATCAGAATCTGTAACGCTACCCTCATCCGAACTACTGTCCGAATTAGAGCTGTCCGAATCACAGCTACTTGAGCTAGACATATTTAAGAGGCCCATTTTGTTAATTTGTTTTTTGACAAATTTCTTTAAAGTTTTGTCTTTTCTCAAAGTCTCTAAAGTTATTTTAGGATCATCCATCATAACATCTTTCTGAGACATCGCCGTCTCCATATTTCCACAGTCAACATTAGATTGTTTACTTTTAGAAACGTTCTTACCCTTCAGCTTCTTCACTCTTTTCTTGGCTTCTTCTAATTGAGATTTTAACGACTCTTTCTCTTTCTGCACTTTCAGCTTCGCTTCTTCCTTTCGTACGTCTTCTAACTGTTTACGTAATGACGATAATTCTTCATCTGAATCCACTTCCAAGCATTCTCCATCGCCACCGGAATTTCCTTCTGACTCATTACCCTGTGAGGCCCTAACTGGTGAAATCGCCTCTTTCTTCCATTCTTCCACTTTTTCTTCTGTTTTCAACACCTTTTCCCCATTAATCAATCTCTGGTAGTCCAACCTACCCGTTTTTCTGTCCATATTTAATTTCTACGTTTTGTCTATACTCTTCACTCTATAATTACGATATTTCAGAGTTCTATTTTAACCGGGAACGTTCGTTTAAACATTCAGGGAACGTTCCCTCAATAATTTTCTTTAATGTCCGTTAATTACTTAACAATGTTTTTTCAGAATATTCCTTAAATAATAATTATAAACTTCAATAAACGAGCACTGTTATACTCTAACAACAAGTTTTAACGATAATCAAAAAAATTTTTTAAACTAAAACCGTGACTTATAGGTGCTCTATACAATCGAACAGTGCCGAACCGCGTAATATAAGAAAATTTTATTTTTAACGTAGCAAACTGTTAACCAATCAGAAACGGGATCCTAAGAACGACCAATGAATGAGAAGGAAATGTTTTGCACCGTTGATTAATTAATTATTTTTAGAACAGTATAAAAATAAACCCCTGCCCTATTAATTCTTTTCTTTTTCCTCTCCATTGCCAGATTCTCTTACATTGACTGTACCCAATGAAGTATTAGGAAGATGTCTACCCATACTATAGTAAAAACTGAAAATGCTTGCCTGGTGTAATAAAAACTTTCCTTAATTAGTTTAATCAACTCAGGTATTTTGATATCCATTAAGTCATTTCCTCCTAAGTTAATAAGAATTATTTCAGGTGCTTATCTGAGAGCCACATCCAGTTGCAGGCTGTAGATGACATTGCTACACGACATTCCTCTTATTGCCCACCAGGTTATAGATTTTAACTTGGTAAAAGTCCCTTTTTCTTCCGCCCTTCTACCTGCCAAATGGGGAATGGAGTCACCTATTATCCATATATCTGTTGAAAATAAATTTAATTTTGATAAAAGTTTAAGCCTGCAATGTACGTATCTATAGTTCCTGTCGACAAATTAGATATTGAAAAGTAAGAAATGAATAATTGAAACTGTTTATTTTGTGCTGGCCAGGGTGTTTAGGTTAAGTTTACTTCTAAAATCATTAAATGTTTTGACTGCTGTAATATATGTCAATTTTGTATTTTATGCTTTGCTTTTTGATAGTAAATGCTGGTAATTTCTTTGAATATCTTCCAAGCTATGTCTGGGACTGTGCGTGGTTTCTTGTCTGCATGAAGTGCTAGGGTATTGAATCTTTCAATTTCAAAACGAGATATTGAATCGCATACAGAATGGTTGCTCCCTTTAACATATGATGCTCTTATAAGTAAATTCAGACTAAGGCAAGTCATTGTTATTACTCTCACTAATTCTAGAGTTTGTGTGGATTTTGAAATTAGGCAATAGATAGCTTGTACTAATGAGGTTTTGTCACATTGAAATTTAATTCTTTTGTTTTACAATCGTTTACCCCGTATGAGAAGTGCGACAAGGATAGGAAAGATATATAGTGCACTTGTCTTTTGTGTAGCCATTCCTGTGGCCACTTTGTTTGTGTCCAGTAGCCCATAAAGTAGATACCAAATCCCAGACCTTTCCCCCTGCACTGTCTGGGAATAATTTCCAAATTTTCATTTGTTTGCCAGAAACTACCATGAAACACCGAGATAAATAAAAAATGTAATTACATTTTATAGTCTAAGTTTCATGCTTACGCATGTTCACCGACTTTACAGCAATTACCCCTGGTCACTGGGCTACTGGTATCTATCTATCAATCTCCCTGGGGAGTCTTTTTACTCCGCTTATTAGTGCAGCCGACAAATTGGCGCAGCGGAATTATACCACCCTCGCAGGTACCCATTTACACCTGGGTGGAGTGAAGCAATCGCAGGTAAATTTCTTGCTCTAGGAAATTAGCAGTGCCCCTGGTGGGATTCGAACCCAGGACCTCTCGATCCCTAAGCGCGCGTCCCACCACTGGACCACTGCTCCTAATGGTGAGTATTCGTGCAATGTTTTATGTTTTTTCACTAAAAAGTTAACAAAGATTTATGCAAAGTGAAATAAAAATACTCGCCACGCTCTGCAGGAACATTTCGTGCCAAAAAGTGTAAATTACACTGTGTTCCGCTTGAGTGCATCGGACCTTATCAACTAATTTTACCACAAATCGGTAGAAAATAACACAAAAATTACCCCTGCAAAATTTAATAAGGATCTATTGGCCCGTTATAAAATAATGATAATTTTAAAAGTGATCGGTTAGAACTTTTGTTAAGTGTATTGATGAGAAATTTAGCTATATTTTTATCATACAATAACACCAATTTTAGCTGCTGTTCTAGTTGATGAACATTATAAAGGGATGGAGCTATGCTATGAATGTCTAAGTTGCATACTTCAATTAAATGCTGTCTTCTTGTACATTTATCTTCCTCGGAACCTGTTATTGATAAACTTATTTGTCTTGCATATTGCTGTCTGCTTGATTGGTTGTTTAGTCTATTTGTGCTTTTAGACGCGTATGAAAGTGCGCCATGGAGATTGTAATGGATGGGACAAGTGTGTCTGTACTTACATTGCCTCAATTGGCAGTTATTATTGTTAAACTGTTGGATTATAAGAGTAGGGTTTCGTTGGTGGGTCTATATACAGAGGTTTTGCTTAGTTTGAATGCAATGTAAAATGCATTTGCACCATAGGTCATTGTTTATTTTAGCCCGCGAACCTTTGCTGCTCGCCTATGTCAGTCTAAACTGGTCTCCTCTCTTATGGTATTAACATATTGCAGTATCTTTTTTCTAGTTGAATGAACTGTTAAATAAATAAAGCAATGAATGAGAAATGAGTCTGTCCATTGCTCAATGAACTCGTAGTAAGCTATTAGTAACTTTAAGTTTAACAAGAAGTTTGCTTTCTACCATACATAATTATTGCTCCCCGTGGGATGATCATTTTGTTGTTAACTTTTCAGTTAGCTTGGTGTTTGACGAGTGAGAACTGTGCTCGTGGAGATCGTGCCTTTTATACGCAAATAAGTAAGAACCAACCACATTTCGCCCCACCCACCTCCAGTTCCGGTGGACGTACGACATTGTTAACGAAATAAGAACAACTATCACTTACTTGATAATTGCCATGCCTACTACATTTCCTCTATCCATTTCAAATCTTATAAAATCAGTTAAATGAGTCAAACATGAGACAGTAGTGAAAGCACTTCTAAATCCAGATTGAAATTCAAACAATAAATTTTTGTCTTTAAGATAAGACTCAATTTGGTATTAAACCACTCGTTCAAATATTTTGGAAACTATATTTAAAATCGAAACTGGACGGTAATTACCAACACAGGTTTTATCATCAATTTTCAGGCAAATATTAGCACTAGAAGAAGATGACTCTTTTTTAGAGGAAGTACCAAGACTTTAAAGAGTTTTCCAAAGAGACTTAGAGTCATGCTTATTATTGTCAAGAGTTTCTGTAAAATAATTTTTCTTTGCATTATCAATCAAAGATTTAGCTTTATTTCTTAAAAACTTAAAATTATCAAAACTTTCATCAGTTTTCATCTGCCTATATATGTAAAAAGCTTCATCCCGTTCCTTAATAGCTGATAAAATTTCACTGTCAATCCAAGTCTCAGTCCTTTGTTTAATTCCTATTTGCTTGATTGGTGCAATATTATCAATAACAGATGTAAAAAGATTTTTAAAAATTTCCCATGCTTCAGGCACATTATCAGATTAAAGAACAACACTCTAGTCAGTAGATAATAAATTTGCTTGAAAAATCTTTACTGTAGTTCTTCAAAGATCTCAATTTAACTGTATTATGGGTACAAAATTTGGATTTTATTGTTTTTCTTGTACAAAATGTAAGAAAATGGTCACTTAGAGAAGTGGCAACTACACCAGACTGTGAACTTTTGTCTTTGTC
Source organism: Mactra quadrangularis (assembly GCA_025267735.1). Taxonomy (NCBI): domain Eukaryota; kingdom Metazoa; phylum Mollusca; class Bivalvia; order Venerida; family Mactridae; genus Mactra; species Mactra quadrangularis. The sequence goes on from CM046309.1 coordinate 12,590,488, forward strand.
AGACACTAATATTAAATCAATAATTGATGATGAGGTGTGACTCACTAGTAAAATCTTGAATCAATTGTTTAAAGTTAAACATTTCAATAAAAGAAAATAATGCATGAACATTAGAACAATTGTCAGTACTAGAAACATTAGTGTTAAAATCACCCAATATAATAGTTTCATGTTCATTAAAAAGTCTACTGGATGAAGAAACAGTGTCCGAAAGTTCATAAAAATTTGATTGTTTAGGAGGTCTATACACTACACCACACAGTATGGGTTTTGTCTTTGGAAGAAGTAATGTTATCTATGTAGCTTCTAACTGGTTATGAATAGTATATATAAGCCATTGAAATTAATCTATTATTCTAATGTTTTTAAAAGGACCATTAATAATGTTGTATACATTTTTGGTGGACCTATTTGTATACAAAAAGTCTAAAATACTTTTCAAAAATGTGTGATATTATTGCAAATGAATATGCAAGCACTTACATGCAACAAAATATAATTAGTCTAAACAAGTGGGTTGTTCTTTGCTTATAATCGTAGTTGTCGTATTGACTGTTATTTTTTAATATGTTGAAATTCATTGTCTACGATAGTGTTTGTGTGCATCAGGTACTTCGACAATATTTCATGAATTCAAGAATCGTTACTTTTTTATCATTTCATAAAGCAACATGAATTTATATATTTGTTTCACACCTGATACGATAAATGAATTTCTGCATTCCCTTAGATGCAATATATATTGCAAACATCTGTAGCTAAAAAATAAAACGCACATTAAGTGCTTTATACTTCCTTTCATCCATTGTAAATAAGTGTAATTAATACAAATGCAAAATATGGATTCGTTCTCGAATGAAACTATTGGAAATAATATTTATTGAAAAATGCTTGAAATTTGCATTTGTAAAGAAATATTTTCATAAATCCCACCCAATAACTTCCTCATAAAGAATGTAATTAACATTTTCAACATGAATTGTAAAGTACGCTTTGATTGGCTCTTGGAGGTAAGAATAAGACAAAAGTTGTTTAAAGGCTCATATTGCGAGATTGTATCGTCAATTGGCTTTTACTTTGAACAGGATTTCGAATGAGTCGATGCATTCAGTAGAACCATTACCTGAAAGCATTTTGAAACGCATTATATAGAATTGTTTAAACTCATCAAATTAGTATGAATAAGTTATTTAGCTTGTCTTTACTGAATGTAATGATAACAACTTTAGCCCTGTTGGAAATTCCGGAGTACGTGTATGATTCGTGTCAATTTGTTGATATTTGTAACAGGACAGTAACAGCGAGACCACCAGCAGGCAAAGTATCATGTTGTAAGCCATGTAGCTGTAATGAATCTTGTGGATTATATTTAAATTGTTGCTTCGATTACCAGGACAAATATAAACTAATGGAGAAAGGAAATATTCAGTGTATTCAACCAATTATAGGACACAATAATTCACAAAACCGCATTAAAACATCATCGTTTTATATGGTTGTATCATGCGCATATTTAGATCCATATCGCAGTCAAAATGAAACACATAATTGTCAACTGTTCGATAACAAGAATAGAAGTCAATTGGCACCAGTCACAAATTTAGAAAGTAAAACGACATTTTTCAATGAAGAATGTGCAAAGTGTAATAATGTTGATAACTTTGTTCGATGGAATTATTATTATTTTAGCGACAATAGTTACATAAGGAATTTTGCGTCTATGGTGTGGACAATTGAAACTGGTTTTGAGCTGCAAAAGGGATATAAGGTTTTTATCCCTCCCCAAAAGGTAAATGAGGTCATTATAGAATGCTATAATGAATTTACAGATGCCGGTTGTGATGAATCGTCTCCATACTACAGCATTTGCCAAACATTAAACATGCCGTTCATGGTTTCTGAAATAGGGTACCTTTTTAAAAATGTCGCTTGTTTCTCTTGCAGAAAACAAGCTTTACATTTCAGAGAAACTGACTTTTGTGATACTATCCCATATGTACGAAGTTACAGTAACGTTTTGTTAGCCGTGCTTTTAGATAGGTCCATCATGGATTCACTTCAGATGAACCCTTATTTGGTTACTAGGTATTCAACAAGAGGAAATTGTCCACCGGAAACATTGAAGTCGCAACTACTGGTATGTATTCAGTGTAGGCATGTTCGGTAAGAAGTTCGTTATCTAGCGCTTTATGAAAGCAATTCTTTGTAGCGTTAGATTTATACGGAACGATTTGCATCAAAATAGCAAATCCAAGGTAATGACTTCCAGAAACAAAAGTTCAGAACTGTAACAAATGAAAAATATTATATTCAATTATCACCGCGATTAATTACTTCAACTGCTTCGACGAAATATATGCATTAAATAAAAAAATGAGTCAGTACACTTGAAAAAGAAACCCGTTCCCAAAGGGGGCAGACCTTTTGAATTCAGAGGTGTTCCGAAATGTTTCGACGAGCAAGAACAATTCTTATTACGTGTTGCTAGCTAGCGATTCAATTCACTCGTTCGAAGCAGATCGCTATAGGTATTGATACATAGCGCTCGCCTTGCGGGCCCCTTGTCTTAGAAAAGTAAGTTTGTCAGAGCAATTAGATTATAATGGCAGGCATTGCGTTGACTTCTGTTAGTTTGATGGGTATCTTTATTGGATGTTCATGTATCTTTATTGGGGTATGAGATAATTGTTTCAGGTGGATTAATATTTTTGTATGTGAACAATGAGTTAGGTTTCACCAAATCATGTTACTTTAATTTGATAAGATTAAGATTTGATTTATGATTCACTGATAGTCCCAAGTAGAATCTAAATTATGAACATTTGGTAACACTTTCTTATTGACTCATAGCTTTAATTTTCAATTTCATAAGTACTTTTTGCCTGATAGCAATTTCACCTGATTGTTCGTCGATTAATTGCTGCAGCTAAAGTGGAAAATGATAAAACATTTTCCCAAAAAAGGAACTTCAGTGAATTGTTGTTGTTTCATATTATTATATTCACTCATTGTGTTGGCAAATGGCAAAGAAGACCTCGCAGAGTTAAGAAATTAAATTCACAAGATCAGCTGTGACAATTTTCTGAAACAAAAGCATCTTATGCATTATCAGCTGCCATTGAACTATTAGTTTACTTTATCAGTTATCATTGTATGCCACTTGTCTACAGTCTCTGTTATAAATATAAGTTGTTCAGGTACGTTTAGTTAAAAAACAACAATTTCATATGATAACTTATTAGCAGTCATACACAAATATCTTTGATCCTTATTTCTATTAAGTTTAGAAATAAGGCAATACATGTTTAACATAACATATAGTGCGTACAAAAAACAAAACGTGTTTTGGTAAACATTAAAAATGAGACCATTCATTTCAGAGGTAGACAGTGTGGAAAATAAAATTTGTGGAATTCATTCATTCACAAAATTAGCATGGTTGATAAACCACCATCACTTTGTAAATCATGCTTGTTATGACAGAACGCTTTCCATTACACTAACAACTAAGACACAAGTAAACATATCACAATTACTTATTTTAAAGTCATCCTGGACATCCCTCGTCGTGGGTTAGTCCATTGTATTGCTATTATAAACAGTGTTTTTTTTTGTTTTGTTTGAACTATAATTGTGTTTGCTTATGATTATAATCATATCATGCGAGTGTGTGCAAAGACATGTGTTTTAGGGAGACAGTTTTTGAGTGTCTGTTTGTGATAAATTTAACGCCGTAGCAACACATTGTATAGGTCATATAACAGTGGTCAGTCAACATACTCACTGTCCCTGAAAAGGCTTAATCTCTGGAAAGCGAGTGACAGTTAATCAAAAGAAAAGGGAAAGTGTTAATAGTTTGAAATTGAATATTAAAGAAGTCGTATGTTCAATATTACTGCGAAGTTCTACCACATTGTTTTTGGTAAGTCGTGCGTTTTTTGACGATTTTTAAGTCACACTTGCGTAACCTGAGTAGAATAAGATCCCTAAATTAAGATTAATCTGTTATCAAGACCATTGATTTGTTTGTGCTGAAAGTGCAGCTTAAATGTATTTTTTAATGCTATTTTATCTTTTTAGGATCGGTGTCTACCATTATATTGTCCTGAGGGTATGTATAGAACCAAAAACGGCTGCAAATATCTCTTTCTCTCTTGGAACATTGGCGGTGTAACAATGCAAGTTAAATTGGTCCCTGATGAGTCTACCTTACTTCCTGTATTAGAATTGCAAGAACTGACAAAAGAAGAACTTGATAATCCTCAGCGCTGGATAAAATCACCTTGTGATAAACTTGGACGGTTTTACTATGATATCCATTACGAGAACTCTAGCTTTCAATATGTCAAATCATTAATGGTGTTACTGATGAAATTCACTGATGATGATTACTTTTCGCCAACTAATGGTATACCTTTGCTTGCAAAATGTTCCAAGGATCCATGGTACTTACACTTGAATAACACCGCATACAAATTTAAACCTCAATTAAACAACTTTGTAAACTACGTCCCAGATGGTCGAAACACAATACGGATGCCGCCGTTAAATATGCCTGTTGATTTCGTAAGACCAAAAATATATGATGTATTACTAGACAGTGGTTTGTTTTATAAATTTGTTCGTAGGCCTAAAATCAATCTCAAAAAGACATTCTTTTGTGAGCAGGTAAGTAATTTTCTTTAAGTTTTTTAGTAAAAGGTTTTGGAAATGGACAAGCAGTTAGCTTTTACATTAAGTAAATTACCCCAGTCTGGTTTCTCAGTCCATAGTCATTCGAAAGCGAAGTCTTCTATATTTGTTTGTCTAGGTTCATAAAATGTCGAATCAGAATACTTGCATCCACTTACTGCGTAGCAAGTAAAAACGCGTAAAGTGACTACACTTGCCACATAATAAAAACAAAAGAGCGATCCTTATTGGGGTGCAATTACAATTCAAAATCATTCAATCACAGCTCATCACTCATTTAGCAGTTAACGTGTATGGGTTTTTTAATTTATTTTTCCTAAAGTTAAATTGTTTTTAACACCTCATGTTGTATATGGTTATGTGAATGAAATGTATGAACCATTTAAAATATTTGTTGTGATTGTTTAGTCGGTACATAAGTCGCAAGATAAACATACACTGTCAATTCAATATTTTTTTTCTCACACGATTTGTAAATTTGTCATTCCAATTATACTCCAATTTTACATTCCAGGTACGACTTCCATTGGAAGAAGTTGAACTTCGTATTGAGGAAGTTCATATATTAGCTACAAACAAAACTCTAGGGAATGGTGAATATGATTTCAACGATATTTCATTGGTTGATAAAACAGTTGATGCCAATTATTCTAGTGTGTCTATTTGTGTTGATGATTACATTACACAAAATGATGGAACAGTAATTACTATTGATGAAATGACTGGATATATATTTTTGATCCACTTTGTTACTTTCATATTTGATATTCTGGCATTGGCTAACAGAAATCACGCTTAGTTAAAATCAGCTTAAAAAGATGCAAGTTTAACTGATGAATGCTGCTACGTAATTTTCAGGAAGTTATAAATACTTTGTTTAGAAGACACATGCTTATAATCTAAGCTTCTATACTTTTCATTGAAAATCCTGATTAAATACACACAGTTGATCATAAAATAAATACAATATTACTAAGATGTGTCTTGACTATTTTCATCCTATGATATACATTACAGGTGATACAATTATAGTACCCACCAAAAGTATGGAGACAAAAGAAATTTAATACAATTCTTGAATGTTGATGATTATTTAGTAGAATAGTTAATTTGTATATATTTTGGTATGGTTTGCGATAAAATGAAATCAAATTTTCATGAATGCAACCCATTTATAAGATTCAGCATCTGACATCCCGAAGCCTCCAAAACCGTGTCTATTATAATTATTTCCCATTACATAGCCTATTTTATTTTGCAGTCTTAGTTATGATAATAATGATTATCAAAACAGTAAAGCAAAACTAAAAGGCATAACAAAAAACAGTTACCAAATTTTAAATAAAAGCTATTTAGTAGGCCTACAAAGTAAACATGTCTTTTGGTAGGTACTCTATGAACTTAATTTGGGTGAAAGCGTTTGTGCATTGTGTGTACAAAGTGTTTGCATTTACAATTAGCTCATACTCCTTATCAGCATTTCTGGTAAGTCACCATTTGACTTCGGTTAGCTGTGAATGCTACATTGTAGCACTGTTCTCGAGCTTTTATTCAAAATTTCATATGTTTAGCGAAATTTAACTCTCATTTGACATTTTTAGTATTGAATTATACAGAAAGATTGTTACCTGTATTTCTACATAAGCGGCAAGTATGAAAAGGCCGTTGTAAAAGCATGATCTGATAGCCAAGATAAACACTCCGTCGACACGTCTATTTGTTTTTCCTCATTTATTCGTTTTCCTGATACATATATTGCTTTCTATTTCAGTGTCTGTAATTGTGATATTATAGTTATTTCAGTGTTATTTTCAATGAATTGACTTCCATTAATGTTTTTGTTAAATGGACATGCACATGTCATACAATATTTAGCGACATCCAATGAAATGTTGTGCCATTTAAATGTACAGCCTCTTTACTATTTGAATGCCCAGATATAATAAAATGCCCATTTTAAACTATTTAAATATTTCCTATTGCACAGAAGTAAGTATATAATAAATTAGAATGATGGTTTCTTCTTTTAAACAAATATCACTTCCATTGCAAACTGTAATAGTCATCTCTTCATTCTCTCAGAAATACGTATCAATTCATTTGATAAATGGTTTTCTTCTCTTTGAAGTCAAAATCCAATTGCACCTGTGATTAAACATTAACGGAGAAATAAATTCACATTATTGCTTTGATATTTGTTCGGCTTTTACATTATTGTTTTCTATTTGTATTAAGAACAATGTCTGTAATTGATTATTTTGTTAATGGGATAATCTAACTATGAAAGCCAACTAATTAAATACAAGTGCACAGACATATAGTCTAATTTATAAGCTTTTATGTATAGCTATTGTATATTGAATAACCCAATCTTCAGATGTTTTCAAACAATAAATTTTGAAATCGTTTTGTTCCAACATAAGTTTACACCTGATCCTTAGACACTTAGGCTCATTTTAACAGACTTTTCTTTAGATAAGGGCGATGTTTTAATGCGGAATATGTATATTTATAAAAACAAATGTTTATTACTGTTGAAATGAAATTAAAATAGTATTGTATTTGAAATATGGGTTGGCTCATTCTTTAAAATTGTAGTTGAGCAATACATTCATATTATTTTATATTGCAAGATACAAAAAGTTATCATTAAGTTGTACGTAGATGTTTCATTTAATGATGTATTTTATGCACTCCATAAAACTTTATATACTTAGATTTATGTGTAATAAGATACATTATATGTATACGTTACAAAATAAAATATACGTTCTGTTCTGTACAAAACAAAACAAAATTATTGAAAACAAATGCCAAAAATATAGTGCCATACCTCTTATTTAATGTTTGATGTTGTTTTGTTGTGACAGCTTATGTTATATATCACGGAACATTGTTTCGACCAGATTTGCATATTGTTGGTATAATGTTGTTTTTTCTAGCATACTGAATAAAAGGGATATGTTGAATCTCTTCTGTCATTTTATTGTCCCATTCAAATCTGTTTCATACACACAGCTCCGAGTCATATAATGCAATTATAGCATTAGTTTATAAGTTTGCATTTATGGTTTATAGCCTGAAAAGATAGTTAGCCACTTTGGCCACTGTTGACTATTTGGACTTTCTGACCGTCCAGTCCACCATTTTACAGTATTTATTAAAAAAACTATATAGCCTTACTTATCTGAACAAATGTCTTCTTTGGTAATATGATTTTTAATTCAAAACATTATATTGGCGTCACAATCTTCCAGCAAGAAAGAGTCCCCTCCATTCATATTCACATGTAAAATAAACAGGATCTATCTTATAATTTCTTACATCTATTATCCGAACAATGTGTAAAAGTTCTTGAGGTATATATACTCAACTTTGAATTCAACAACCCAAACTTTGATTTGCAGTCCCAACACGATGTACACGTCCATGAAAATATATTTCTAATATCCCCTTTAACAAACTACAAATGCTGAATTGGTGCGACAACTGGTGTGCATAATTTAGTGTTATAAATGCAGGGCAAATTTACACACGAAACATTAAAAAATGATTATTGATCAAACAGTAAGTGCTAGGAAGAAACAAAAACAAAATTTAAACTTAATTATGTGTTTATTAATTATTTCATTTATATGCTCGATTATTGATCAAAGTATATTGCAGGAAAGGAAACAAAATGTAATAATTATGTAGATTATATTTATTTCTATAAATATGAGTAACACATGTGAACGGCCATTGTCGTACTCAGGGGTTATAATGATTTTCAATCTAGACCGTGTACTCTATATCAAGATCGATCAATAGGTAACGATGGTTATCTCTATTACCGATTCTTACATCATTTAAATATATCTTGTAGTTGTATGGAAGTCAATTGAAGACATTATTTCAAAAACATCTAGAACTCACCAATTTCTAGAGAAAGAGCGCACCGGCTTGTCTGGTTATTTGGAAAAGCATAAATCGCCAGGTGGCACTTAACATAAAAACGCGTAAATAGTGTTTTGATTGGTTAACATCGGCCAAAATTGTGACGTTTTATTCCTGGAATTGGCTGTGTGGAACCAGAGTTTTGATTGAGAATCATGGTAATCTGAGTACGAAAATGATGAACAGTATAACCTTATTATAAATACATTCACTCCCCTTGTTATGGTATGATGTCGTAAGTACTGATAAAATACCATTTTACAACCATATTGGTAAGCATAAAGTTAATGCTAGCTATGACCTTACAATACATCCTATTTTAAATAACCGGCAGATTTATTTCTAGCCCATATCACTTCTGTTATAATAAAAATGATATTTTATTAATTAATATATATAAATATATTCACTAACATAATGATAATATTTCACAAACAATTAACAGCAGTGATTATAATAAACAAATAAAACCTATTGCATATATAGCATATATAAATTTCAAAGAATGTAAAATTAACATAGCACAATACCCTTCAAATTAAATAGTAGAACAGATCTAAATTCATTTCAAACGGATTCCAGATATCAAAACTCTTGTAATAATTATAAATTCCAAGAGAGTTCTGTATGGCCACTTTAAGCCAATCAGTTTTAAGCTTGAATCAATGAATGTTTAATCTTATTGTACAGCAAATCATCAAATAGTCAAATAGTTTATTTATGTACATTAATGATATGAAGAATCACTCTTAAAATAGACAAAAATAGCATAACACAATAAAAAAGACCTTACATGTAGATAACAAGAAATAATTTATAACAAACCCCTATTGTGATAGATAAAAGTCATATAAATCGCAAGATACAAACCTTATGCAAACCGACCTCCATAAACATACCTACTACATTGTACTTGACAAAATTAAAGAATGCAATCAATATTCTAATTGTACCCTTTGTCTAAAGTCAAATATCAAAATCTTTACAGAGTAGAACTTAACTTACTATACATGAAAAGTGGACATTCTTGCCAGAACAAATTCTTCGGTTTATCCAAAAAAAAATCTTTAATCAATACGATGTGGTGTGTTGTACCAAGTTATAATAAAATATTTTGAATAAAGTCATTAAAGTTTTTTTCTGTTTCAACTTTCATAGAAATTGCAACAAAGATACATATTTTTCCGATTTAATTATTGTGAATAGACAGATAACAAGAGGTATAAAATGTTTGCTCATACATTATACATGTGTATTATACGGCAATTATAGGATTTAATGCAGGTAACATATTGGAACAAATTAATAACAAATTGGAACAAATTAACTAACCTAATTCTACAAACATATTCATCTTTACTTATCACATCATCATCATCACAGTCAATCAATTGTAATTCACCCGTAGCTTTACTACAATAGTAGTTTAGAGTATTTTTAAAGGGTACTATCATATGCCATACTTGACTATCTAAGGTAATTAATATTAATCACAACATTTAGAATGAATACCTTTATTTTTCTAATTCACTAATTGTTATCTTGAATCGCTTCCGGAGCGATATAACCTTTTTGTGTTGATGCTCCGCTAAACCCAAACAAACAAACGAAAATTATTACTTCAATAATAATATAAAAACCCCAAAGGAGCTATTACTTATTACAAAGGAGTAATCACTATATACATACATGCTCGTCAATTAAGTAAATTTTCCTGTATTCATTTCCTATCATCAGGGACAGATAAATAATGTTTTAACTAATAAAGTTCCAGTATCAGAACCATAGAAATAATTATCTTAATAAAGGACTTGTTTTTAACATAGAGACCGTTTTCTTCTCAAATAAGACATTTGGTACCTAAAAAAGTAAAATAATGTATGAATTTGCAATAACTAATGCGGTCTAGATAGCAGAACTTAACAATACAAAAATATCAATGCGTAAAATAAAAAGGGGGGGAATATACATACTCATACATCAAATATATATTATTGCACTATAAATGCACATATACAATACAATTAGAAAAATATGTACAAAATACCCAATATTAATTTTAAAATAGCAGAATATATCATAATCAGTACAAATGTAACAGTTATAATATCCATACTAAAACAATGCATCTGTACTTCCAAAACTATTATATTGATTCATGTCTTATAGGCAAAAATATCGAAACAAGAATTTATTCTACTTTGTTATAAGAAACAACTAGATTGCTGAATATCGGGTCGTAATTTAGTTCCTGATTCAACGAAGTTATGCTGATTAGTATATTTCCAATTAAAAGGTTCATCAGCATATTGCTTAAGATAATCGTAAATTTAACCTTTATTTAAAGCGTAAAAAATACACAAATCTTGTTTTAAGTGTGTTTGATGATCTAAAAGTGTATATATCTAATAAAATAAACAACTCTTATGGATAGATTTATATATATGAAATTAGACTTGCTCATTTAAATAATGGTGAACATTCGCTTTTAATAAATTAGAGAAATATTGTTTGGCATAATAAATTATACCTTGAGTATTACTGTATTAGCATATACAAGTTAACAAGTTTATTCAAAAAAGAAACCCGGAAGGTCTTAGACCCTTGCGGTCAATACATAGATTACAGCATACACGTATGTACACAATATACATCAAATATAAATCAGATTGTTATACAAAAAAGCAAAATACATACAATAAATATATAATGACATGAAACATTTATCACATTATGATATCAACTCAACTTGAAACAGAAGGTTCCAGACATTTCAAGAAAATAATTTAAAGCAATTTTGTACATGGTTTTTTCTCTAAAACATTTACTATCTGATTAGAAAAATACACTTATCTTTTAATCTCTCTAAACATAGCAAAGCCATCAAACATCAATGGATTAAATATCTTAGACAATTTGCTTCTGGCATTAAATGTTTCTAAAGAATTTGTGTTAAACAATTTCATATTACATAACTTAAATAACTGGTTTGAACTATAAATGCAAAACAATGATAGTTTATTTGGTGTACAATATAAGTTTTACATTTAATTAGGTTTTTTGCTCCAGAAATTAATCTAATAACATTGCTCAACAGTTTGTGGTTGCAGGTTAGGATTTACAGGATGAGAAACATTCTGTTGTACTTTATCAACAATTTGATCTTCAAAGTTTGAATGCAATCGTAACATCTTCCCAGCAACTTCCGTCCAATTTTGTCCCAACTCAAGCTGACTGCTAACCAAAGGATATTCTTCAGCAACCTTGGAGCAAAATTCAATGGCTCGACATACGCATTCAATTAAAATGCTTGACTGTGGTAATTCTTTATCATACTTATTTGAATGTATAGTTTCAAGAAATTTAGATAAAATGGCTTCAACCTCCTTCTGGTGTCTGAAATTAACTGGGAAGTTATCTGGCAAGACAAACTTGATCATACAAAGCACAACTATCGTTGTAGAAAGTAACTGTACTATTTCCTCATAACACTTCTTTCCTGAAAATAACAATTTTGTCAAGTCTCATACATGACTTAAACTAGCATCCTTAATTTATCGCTTCAATGGTTTCTATATTGTTTTGATTTAACATTAAACTATTTAGAACAATCAAAATTTGATGGATTCCTGAATTGCATGATATAACAACAAATTACATAACTTCTGTCGATATAACTCATTATCATAATAATGCATGTTGTCCTATCCTATCAATTTACAAATGTATATGCTGATTATTAACAGTTTCTATATTATTTGTTGAATGTACAATAAATTAATGCAACAAGATAGTGCATCACAAAAACTATAGTCAAGTTAATAACCAATTAATCACAGCAAACAGCATCATATGACAATACTTCAGTCTGTTCTATCAACCAGTTCTATTTCATTAATTGTAGCTCCTTTGTGGAACAATTTCTAACACATTAGATAAATCACTTTTGAGTTTACTTCCCTGGTCCCCTAGCTAGTATGAAATAATAGGATTAAATTTCTTGCTCAAAGAAGCAATCGCTAGGTTGTGAATGTTATTTGAACCTACGCAAACCTGGCTATCCAATGGTTACCAGTCAAACGACGTTACCACTCGACCATGCCCGTTCTTATATCTTTTTATCCCTGTATAAATATCAAGGGAAAGTATGTAATTTCTAAACTTTATCAACATGGATATTCATATTGTATAAATGGTTCATTACCTTCGCATGAGGAAACTAATGAGTATTGAAACTTACCAAGTGACTTCAGTCCAGCTTTGTCTAGAACAGTAATACACAAATTGAAATCTACTGAAAGATATTCTTGTAAACTTCTATCCATCACCCAGAATCCAAGCTAAAACATAAAAATGAAACAAAGGCTAATAGTTACATCACTCCGTTCAAACCGCTCACACAGAAGTGATCACTGAAAGTGGACCCAATTATGCTAATATAACCTATGTAGTTATAAAGCAATGCATAGTATTGGCATTCAATCAGAAATTGACTTCAGATATTTAACATTTATTAATAGTACAAGTACGATAAATTCAAAGCACTAAGGGGTAAACTGAAAAATGTATGTACATGTACATGCAAACGATATATAACAGACTTTTAAAATTAGACATTGACACATTTTCCTGAAAACAAAAGCTACTATGTACACAATATGTGGGCTGTTTTCTCTCTATAAAGTAGCCATTTGTTGTACCCAATTTTTGAATAGACAAAAATACATTGGATAAAGTCAAAATCACTATGCAGTTTTGTAAATCACATGTTTTACGTGAATGACAAGAGATATGCCATTTGGAATAACCCCAGACCTCATTGTATAATTAATTTCTGGAATTTACAAATCTTCATATCAGAATTATGTGTGTTTTAATTGTTCTATATGTTTTTCAAGATTTACTTTTTGTACCTGTAGGATCACCTAAGAACTCTTAATGATGAAAGATAGTGCAAAACCATGCTAGTTAAAGTATTTGCCGGCGTACATTAATTAAGTTTTAAGCAGGTATGTATCACACTCGCTGAATTCAACAGTACGCATACGTTATATATTATTAATGACAAATAATAAGGATGTCTCTCGTTATAAAACACGAGAAATATTTTTACTTTGAAACAAATTACTTTTGTAAATAAATGGTCCAACTAAAATCAAATTACAGGAATAATAATTTATTTTTTTATGATTATGCATACCATATCTTGTTTCAGCATTATTTCATGGAAATCCTGTATCTTCAGTTTAGAGCTTGATTTCTTTATAATAGATGGAACATTCTCACCAATACCATAGATACAAAGGTCTGACTCATCAACTAACTCTGTAATATCATCAAAAGCTTTGAATTTTAAACTGGTGTTACTGTAGAAGCAGTAGTCAAGTGGTAGGATGTTGGCTTTGAGATCGAGGAGTACTTGATTCGAACCCCGTCGCAAATTTTCTTGAACATGTTTGTTTGTTTGTTTGTTTGGGTCATATCACGCCGACAGCTATTAATGATACTAATAATTCAAACTATATTAATGATGTACAACTCTATATCTTATTATAAACATTTATTTCTTTCAAAAAGTTAAGTATAGCATATGATGGTACAGATTCATTCTTGAACAGTTACATAAAACAGCAATTATTTCATTTCACCCGGGTATAAATAGGTACCTCCAAGAGTGATATAAATCCGATACGTCAATATGTCCGTTGTACAAAGTGGATAAAAAGAATCTAAAGGGAGATGGATAGAAACCTGTAGCCCGATGACCTGGGGTAATAGCTGCAAAATCGATGAACATGTATTAGCATGAAACTTAAACTTTAAAATGCAATTACTATATTCCAGTTCATCCAATGCAGAGTTGATAGCCTTAAAACATGCATGACCAGCGACATAAATATTCATTTACGTACCTACACAATTCAAATGAAAGCTCATGGGCCAAAATGCTTGTCACAAATAGTTTTACACATAAAAAATGTCTGGTTTTTATCGTTTAAGTTAAGGAGGATAACTTAGATCAAATACATTAAATCACTTATCAAAACCACTCATAGTACGATAAACGTGGTATATACAGATTAATTGGAAGGAATTTCTTCTTGAAACACACGAGGGGAAAATACTTATTATTCAAATGCTATGACCTTTGAAGTATGGAAACTAAAGTACCATCAAAGTTCTCAGTTTTTAACTATCAAAAATTTATGCTATATATTTAAGTATTTCTTTAAAACTATAAAACCATATATCGCACACATGTCTAAGATAAAAGGGACATTACTCTTAAAGCAATAAAATCAGAGAAATGGTCTATCATTTTACGGTTAACTTATCATATGTGAAGTAATTTGAATTAAGTTTATATTATAATTGATTTAGATTTGAAAACAACCATGTTAAAACAACAGTTGTAAAATAATGTACTAATAAATGTATTTACCCACTTCCATTGATACCTCCGTTTCTCCATATCTTCCTCTCCTTTTTCTCATTCTACGGGAAGCATTAGGCCTTGTTTCACAAGATACTTCAGATCTAGCAGGTGACGTTCTTTCAGAACGCCTTTCAGAAGAGGATGAACAAGCAAATGTGAATACTGGGGAGGACTGGGAGATAGCAGGTGAAATCATTTGCTCCAAATTTAGTCTTATCTCTCTCTTAAGTTCAGGTTTTGAAAAGCTATTCATTTTTGTTGGAAGCTGACGAGGTGAACAACCTTTCATTTTTGTACTGAGAAGTTCCACAAACGACTTAGGGAGAGGTGGAGGGATAGGAGCAGATGAAAAAGGAATAGGTTTTGGTGGTGGGGGAGGAGGGGGTACACTACCAGGGGCTCTTGGGAGTGATGGAGGGATAGGAGCAGATGAAAAGGGAACAGATTGTGTTGGAGGGGGAGGAGGGGGTACACTACCAGGGGCTCGAGGGAGTGATGGAGGGATAGGAGCAGATGAAAAAGGAACAGATTGTGTTGGAGGAGGAGGAGGTCCACCACCACGTGCTGACTTAGGGAGGGATGGAGGGATATTAGCAGATGAAAAAGGAACCGATTTTGGTGGAGGGGGAGGAGGGGGTCCACCACCACGTGCTGACTTAGGGAGGGATTGAGGGGCAGGAGCAGAAAAAGCACTCGACAAACGTCTACCAAGGCAAGGTGATTTTTCAGGAGGTGGTAGAGGGGGTTCCATATCACGAGGTGCAAAACCAAAACATAGCGGAGAATCAGGTTGTCCAAAACAAGGAAGAGAGCCTGGAGGTGGTGGTGGTGAAGGTGAATGATCTAAACTTTGAATGCTTTGTTGCTGAGTTGCAGGCATGGTCTGATAAGGAGATCCTCCCCCACCTCCAAATACCATACCTCCAAATGGGATCATATGTGATTCTTCAATGGTAGAATCATCGTGTACCATCATTTGAACACCTTGGAAAGAAGGGGGACGGGAATACGAATTAGAATCTCTGTCCATTCCAGTTGGACTTAGACTCTCCTTTTGTTGTGCTGAAAGAATGGGTGATGGAGCACCAGGATGGGCAAAATGGGC
Source organism: Mactra quadrangularis (assembly GCA_025267735.1). Classification (NCBI taxonomy): domain Eukaryota; kingdom Metazoa; phylum Mollusca; class Bivalvia; order Venerida; family Mactridae; genus Mactra; species Mactra quadrangularis. Next base: position 12,606,657 of record CM046309.1, read on the forward strand.
AATACAATCATAAGCAACATCTTCTGATTGTAATGACAAAGGCACAGCGGAGAATTCCATTTGTTCAGTGGTCTTCTCTGAAAAAACAAATACATGTACAATAACTTATATTTTCATGTTTCGTCAAAAAGATTATGAAAACCTAAGAATATTTTAATGTCATGATTCCAAACATTACCGAATCTTTTTAATTTTTTAAACTCTTATCAAGGTAATTGCTTCGACATTCTCATTTAAATTTGAAAATGAATCAGGGTCAATACAATTCTCATAATCATTTAAAACAACTTTAACAGATCACTAATAATGAAATAACTAGACTTTCAAATCAATTCAGTGATACTATAAAAAACAATAATCTTTCCCCAAAATACTTTTTTTAACACAACACTTACATATATGATAATTTTTGGTGCATTTGTTTCTTAAAATGAACACATGTAATAACATACATGTATATGCCAATACCTATCATTCTAAAACCCCATTTTCACGTTTTTAACATTGAACGAATTTTCATGTGAAAAACATGAAATTCAAGTTTTTCAAAATGCATATTTAATTCTCTATCAGCTTTTTTCACTTAAGAATACTTTGCATGAGAAATTAGACATTAATAATGCCACAACTGCATGCAGAATTGCCGGGACGTACTAATGTTTTGGTACAAGTCTCGTTGCTTTCATGTTAATCTCAATGCACAATCAAACCCTAAGCAACAAGCTTATTCCATACATAAAAAGCATTTTTTTTAATTGGAGTTAACGCCGTATCGACACAATTTAGGCCATTTCATGGCCTAACCCTAACCTACCTTTCCTAGACCATGGTCTATAACCAGTACCCTTCGGGCACGAGTATACAAATCCCGGCACGCTACCAACTGTGCTATCGACCCGGGTATATATAAAAAGCAACACATTCATATTGTACGATTAAATTGAACTGTCCGATTGCATAAATTAAAACGTCATATTATATGATATATTTAATACTCGGATACTTTCGGTAGTTCACGTAGAGTGTATTGTCTGCTCATAACACTAATGTATTAAATCTTATTTTCCATATGTATCGTACTTTGTGTGGCCGAGTGGGGAGACGATCAGACTATAAATCTTTTTATTGTGGGTTCGAATCCCGATAGAAACTTATTTTTTATCTCTTTTTTTCATTTAAATCATGGGCGTATTGCGTAAAACACATTGCCCCCCTTGCATCATGCACTTGTAGAGAAGCCTTTGTTATAAATTTGGTGGCATCTCCTTAAGTGATGATGACAGCAGCACGCCCGACACTGTCTGTAAAATTGAGTGATTCTTACATTGTTTGATTAGAAGTGTTTTATTCTATGTCAAAAAATTACTGAATAAAATAGATGTAAAACATCAACAAAAATACAAAACGTAGAACAAAAAATTCAAAAATGACCTATTAAGCTTCAGACTGGCAATTCTTTCAAAAATAGATGTTTAGTAGCATTGCACTTTAACCGTACGACCATTCAGCCAGATGATATATCAACACTAAATAAACCTACACATTGTAATTTTTACTGCAAAATTTTATACATAGAACGCGGAAATTAATTTATACAGTGTGCAATAACCGTGTAATTAAGCAATCGGACAGTTCAATATAATCGTTCAATACAAGATAATGCATGGCCATATGTTGCTAAAGTTGGTACTTAAATCCTTGAAGCTAACAATTTGCTACTTTACAGTGACATGTATCCATAGGAAATTTTTACCCAATTAATGTAACACGAAATTGACAAACGAGTAGTCTTTGCAGTCTTAGACTCTTCACACTGAACACCCTATTTCAAGATATTTTTCAACATGTTTTATTTCTGGGCCAATCTCCACAAAAGTATGCCCAACTTTAGAAATGAACATAAACCCCTAAATCAGTAGACTTGAGCTCAACTGACAAAGCTACAACTTTAGAATAAAAAAAGAATATGTGTACCTACCAGACACAGGTTGTGGTGAGGCAAATTCCATTGGTTTCTTTTTCAGACTATCAACAGTTTTCATCATCGGAGCTTCCATATAAGAAGGTGATTCAGGAGAAAAAGACTTCAAAAAACAAATCAAAGGCAATTACATCAATATTTAAATAAGACAGCAATGACACAATTGCACTATCACATTAATAGATAGCAAAAGCAGTTACAATAAAAATAAGAAATTCAAAAACAATATTATCTCCTTTCAAGTGTATGCCTTCTTGGGTATAAGTTTGAGTAGCTTTATTGGATATAGGTTTAAGTATGCCTTATTGGGTATTAGTTTGAGTAGCTTTATTAATTGTGAGTTTGAGCAGCTTTATGGGATATAGTTTTAGTTTGAGTGGCTTTATGGGATACAAGTCTAAGTAGCTTTATGGAATATAAGTTTGGGTAGCTTATAGGATATAAGTTTGAATAGCTTTATGGGATTTAAGTCCAAGTAGCTTTATGGGATTTAAGTCGGAGTAGCTTTATGGAATATAAGTTTAGGTAGCTTATAGGATATGAGTTTGAATAGCTTTATGGGATTTAAGTCCAAGTAGCTTTATGGAATATAAGATTAGGTAGCTTTATGGGATATAGTTTTGAGTAGCTTAATGGGATATAAGTTTGAGTAGCTTTATGGAATATAACTTTAGCTCAAGTGGCTTTATGGGATAGACGTTTATGTAGCTGTATGGGATAAAAATTTAGTTTGAGTGGCTTTATGGGATATAAGTCTGGATAGCTTTATGGAAACAAAGTTTCAGCTTAGGTTACTAGTGGGATAAAAATGTGAGTTGCTTTATGGAATATAAGTTTGAGTTGCTTTATGGGATATAGGTTTGAGAAGTTTAATGGGATAAAAGTTTGAGTAGCTTTATGGGATATAAGTTTGAGTAGCCTAATATGATATAAGTTAAGTTTGAGCAGCTTTATGGTATATAAGTTTTAGTAGCTCTATGGGAAATAAGTTTGAGTAGCTCTATAGAATATATGTTTAGGTAGCTTATGAGATATAAGCTTGCTTATGGGTTATAAGTTTGAGTAGCATTATGGGTAATAAGTTTGAGCAGCTTTATTTGATATAAGTTTTAGTACGCCATAAAGCTACTTAAACTTATACTGTATTAAGTTTAAGTAGAGCTTTATATCATTAATTTCGTTAGAATTAATAGCATCATTGATTATATGACCTTTTTGTGTTGGTGCGCCATAAAACACAAACAAACAATAAGTTTAAGTAGCTTATGGGATATAAGTTTGAGTAGCTTAAACAACACTTGTTGAATATTTTAGTAAACACAAACTTAAGGTATAGTGCATCAGCTGGAAAAACCAGGGTCAACCAAAATTTCTAGAACAAAATAAAATTGGTCAAGCATTTGCAAGTAATTTTACAATAATTAAAGCTTATTCAAGTAACACTCATGCAGATTGAATCAGATTGAAAATGTTGATAAACTAATTAATGCTGAGTTTGGAATTTGCCCAGATGATAATTTGCTTCTCTTTTACAAGTAAACGTGAATCTGTTTAGAGCCTTTGGAAGGCTCTGTACTAATATACAATATAAGGACAGCTCTTATTTTAAATACATTTAATTGTGTCTAAGTCAATAGACGTGCATACTCTGTTGAAACATCTGAATAATGTAGAAACAGTCACTAATAAAAAAACGAGTCTTTTTAACTAGATTTAAGGTCATTTATCAACACTTTTTATTAGGTTATTTATGGCGACTGTCTCAGCTTACCTGTTTTTCTGGGCACTTGTTACCAGTATAAGCTTACTTTTCTACGATTAGTCTACAGCTTCTTTTTATTGAGTTTGTTTGTTTTTTGTTGGGTTTAACGCCATAGCAACACATTGTATAAGTCATATAACGGCGGTCAGTCAACCTACTCACTCCTCCTGGAAAGGCTGAATCGCTGGATTTAGCTGTTAACCAACTACTAAGCATACACTTTAGCCAGAGACTGACAACTGCCATACATAAAAAATCATTGGTAGGAGGAAGAATGACTATAGAAATAATTTCATGACCATACTCCACGAAAGTATGCCCGACCTGGAATTGAACCTATGACCCCTCGATCAGTAGCCTTGCATGCTACCAACTGAACTAGCCGGGCAGCTCTCTATTTATGGAGAAAAAATGATATTAAATATTGCATTTCAAAGGAAGGGATAACCAGTCCCAGTCAGCAATCAAACCTGGGTCACCTGGATTAAAATTCCAGCACTCAATCATAATAGTTAGATTTATATAAACTAGTGTGATAAATAAATACCAAGACAATTTATAAACAATATATCTACATACCGGGGATGTTGGTGAACATACTGGACCATCATCAAATAAGCCAAATCCCAGTTCTGCCTCATCCTCACTCTCAGCTGCCAGTACTGCTGGATGTCCACTGCTCCCTGACATTTGATTTGGATGAGGAAATGACTGGAAACTATCAGCCATCTCAAAATGTTCTTCTAATATTTCAACATTTTTCGCTATTTCCTGCCAAAATCAAAATAACTAAAATTATAACACAGTGTATATGTTATCAAAGAGGGTGCGGAGGACCCTGGATCCCTGAATACTAGATTCTTAGGACATCTGACACAAAATATTGTATTACTTTCATTTTAGCTATATGACAACTGCGACCTGGAGTTCACTATCCAAATATATAATCTCTTGGCCTTTCAGTATTCAAGTAAAAGATATCTCAACATTTACTTATGCAACTCTATGTTTAAAAAAAGCTTGTGACCCTTGAATGAGGCAAATTTAGACCCCGGGCCAAGGGCATAATTTGAACAATCTCTGTAGAAGACATTCAGTTGACGCTAAATGCCTAATATGAAAGCTCTAGGTATAACAGTCAGTTTGAAAATTTTTTGCTTTCTTTAACATGTTGATCTCTAGGGCAAAATCAATATTGACGCAAGGGGAAGAATAAAATAATCTTAGTAGAGGACCTTGTTTTTGTTGTTGTTTTTTATTGGGTTTAACACCATGTCAACACAATTTAGGTTATATTTGGCATCCAGCACACCTAACTTAGCTTTCCTGGACCCTTGTCTATAACTAGTATTCACCTACCCTTCCACAAGGCCAGAAACTTCTCCATATATCTTATCAATGAAGGAAAATTGACAATATTTAAGTTTTTATGGAGAGTATAAATTCCCCAGATGTGATGCGAAACTCATACTCCTTTGACACCCTGCATAATAGTATACAGTTATTTCATATGTGATTTGGGAACAGTCAAGCTGTTGGCCCAAGTTGGAGGAAATAGTGCTTTGAACTGTTTCCTGAGGCCATAGGCCGTTGATAGAAATCATTATCCCTGATTTGGTTTGTTTACAAATTTTGGACTCAGGTATTACATAAAATATGGAGTTCAGCTGATTTTGTGTAATGAAATTATTAACCATGTCTTAATGCGTGGAAAGTGTGTTCTCATACTAAATTTAATACATCAAAAACATTCTGATAATAGTCAATAATTACGAGTACTACACTTAGATCCACCTGTATATAAAAATGGTATCGTTGTATTTTGTCTCAAGTCATTCTAAACAAGCCAAACAGTTAACTCATATTGAAGTTGCAATAAACAATACATGTATACATGCAGTATTAAAAATTATGTTTCTATAAATGTAAAACAAATTTGAAAAAATACAAACCATTAATTGATCCATACCATCATCTCTGCAATGTAATAAAACTATCTTTAAATATCTATATCTTATTTAAACTATATAACAATACAGAAACATCACCCTTGAGTCTGCTCCCTGGTCTCCCAGTACTGAGCTGTTAGGATAAAACTTTTTATTCATGGAAACAAAGAGGTAGGTTATTGAAAAGATTGGAACCAAGGCAGTGCTGCCTACACAATAATTACTAGTCAAACATTGTAACTACTCAGTCATGCCTGTTTCCATAATAAAAAATATCTATTTGATATAGTCAAAAGAAATACAAAAAAAAATTAATTTATTTTTATGTAAATATACTACATTAAATCACAACACAATCAACAAAAAAGCACTGCTGCTCGGTAGATAAGTCACTTAGATCCTAGATTGCTTACAGGCTAGCATAAGGACCAAGTATATACACATCTACATTATATTATCAAAGCTAGGGACTGTTGCCAAGGAAATGAGATGGAACAGATTTGCATCCACAGCAAAAACTCTCAAATCCGGACTTAAGGTATACAATCCCTAACTAAAACCGATATTTAATGGCTGATGAAAATTTCTAGAAATAGTTTGTTTGTACGTAGTATTCCAAAATTTTTCACTGTGTTAGATATCTAAATACAATGTAACTACAACATAGACTTTCTATGAATACTTTGTAGTGAATAATAAATGTCATGTATTGTAAGCTTTTTCATACTTTTAGAAGATTGAGCTTTAACTGAGTATGATGTAAGGGACTGTACCTTTGAAGGACAATATTCAATAATATGCTTCTTTAATATGAGCCTTAATTTTCATACATACTAATATAAATAAATGTATAAACTAACATGAGTTCTTGATCCATAATAAGCGGTTCCTTTTCAGCCTGTGTTAGCATTCTTCTCATTAGTGATGGTGCACCTGATTCTTCATGCATCTCACTTTGCCTGGATACAATATCAGGTCCTGGTCCTAAAAAATAAGGTTGTATAAAATATAACAAGTTAAGCTTGCAGCAGATTTTTTAAGTCTGAGAGTTGTGTAGGGTGGTATTAAAATGTGTAGGAGCTGAGGTCCAGCGGGCCTATGGGGGTACCTTATCAACAAAATTATAGGAGTGATGCCCTATCAAAGAGACAGAAATTTTCTACTAAACGTAGAACTGATGACACAAGAAGCTTTTATACTAATCTCAATATACAGATATCCTATTGAACACTGTCATATAGGATCTTCTGACTGTGTAGAGGGAGTTAAATCAAGATGACCTTTTTTCGACCAATAATTAATTGCGTAACTTTATATAGACTAAACACTGTTAAAGGCATCATGATTTCATAATTTCCATTTTCAGACCCAAGTTTTGTGAGTTAATTTGAGGATAGTGTCATTCATAGACTGTGATTGGACAATTATTCGCTAATGGACCGACATAGATGATGCTAACAAGTCACAATCATAGGCAGGTCCAGTGAGGGGCAGGGGGGGGGGTCTTGCCCCCCCCCCCCTAGATTTTTTGCAGAATGTACCTGTCTTTTAGTGTATTTCTTGTCTGCAAGTCATTTTTAAGAAGCATGAAGCAATTTTTATCGGTGCTCAACATATTTTTAATGGTAATGTAGTTTTTTATACCAATATGTTGCATTTTTCTGCAAAATGTGTTTAATGCGGTTGCGGTTCAAGGTTCGTACCCCCCTCCCCCCCCCCCTAGAAAAGTTTGGACTCCCCTATAAAAGTTCAGACCCCCCCCCCCAAAAAAAAAAATCCTGGATCTGCCGCTGACAATGATTTTACCTTAAATATCATAAAAACAAATGATATGAAGTAGCCATATCCAAAATAAGCCAGTGTGCGAGCCAATAATTTTAGATCGGATTTAAATCAGATTGCATTAAAATACCAACCTCCCCTAAGACGAAGAACAAGATGGAGGGAAGACTCTTTCTGAATATTGTAGTCTGACAATGTGCGACCATCTTCCAACTGTCGTCCAGCAAAAATTAATCTCTGTTGATCCGGAGGAATACCTTCTTTGTCTTGAATCTTAGCTTTAATATTTTCAATGGTGTCAGAGGATTCAACATCAAGAGAACTTGTTTTACCCGTTAAAGTCTTCACAGAAATTTGCATACCTATAACATCAGTGGACAAACAAACTGTTAACCTTAAAGTTTAAGATAAGGTTTTCAACTTTTATGATAAGCAAATAATTACATCAATCTGTGTTAAATTGCCAGAGAAACATTGGAAGGACAGATTCATGTATGGGACATTACTGGAATAAACTTGTTTGATTTTAGTTGATGTGGTATCAAACCAACTGTCTTAAGGGTTTTGGTCCTATAACTCATGATCATGTTGGAGGCCTGAATCAAAGCATTTAACACAGTACTGTATAAAGTGCATACACTTTCCAGAGGCTGACAGCTGCCCTAAATGATAAAGAGGTAGGTCAGAGAACAATATCCGTAAACAGATATCCTGTAGAGCGTTGTCGTACAGGATCTCTACTGTCGTCGTGGAAGGTCACGTCCAGATGAACTTTGTGTCGACCAATCAATGTGTAGCTTTCATCTAGACGAAAACACTATTAATCACATTTTGATTTTGTAATTTCTATTTTGAGACCAAGGTTTGCATGCTAATTTAACAGCGGTATTATTCACAGTCTGCAATTATGCCGCTCATTTCAAATTGCGTGATGTAGACGATGTAAACAAGTAACATATCATAACTATTTCGTCATGTCATTTGAAAAAGGCCAGATCTATATTAGCAAGCAGGCCAACGAAAAATTTTAGATTGGGTTTTAATAAGATTGGTCAGAGAATGGCTGTTGAAAGTACATTGTGACCAAGAACTTGTATGTAAAGGTCCCTCTCAAGAATGGAACTCACAACCCAATGGCTGATAGTGACACTGGTAGCTTAGCTAACAAGATGGATCTCATCAATTTTTCTAGAACTATCCTAGTATACAAAATCATTATATATTTGATTATAGATGGTTTCCTACAGATATGCAAATTATTGTGAAGACTGCAAAAAGCAGCACTTATAGATTTGAACAAGTTTAATCTGAGATTACAGACACTGTATGCAAATAGTTAGCTAAAATATACACTTGATAAGCAAATGCAAGCTTAAACAGCTTCACCAGTTGGTAAAAATCTTGATAGGCAAAGGGCAAGATGAAAATCAGACATTGGGCAAAAAACAAGCTAAAAACAAATGGTTTGCAAAGGAACAGATGAAAAACATGCAGTAAGCAAAAAAGTAAGCAGCCATCTGTATATTTCTAAGGTGTAGAAGGGCTTGATTAACAATTGACAGGTTGAATTATCATACTTGTTTGTGATCTAACTCACTCAATAAAACAATATAAATATTCAAGCTAAGTTTCAAGACCTACCAAGATTTCCTCCAAAATCTGTGCCGAATCAATGTGAATAAAACTTTGAAAGATGCTTGTACATTGCTTACAATAATCAGTTACAGATCAATAAAAGTACAGAATACATATTAAATGATCTTACTTGAAATAAGTCTTGCCCTGTCATTTATCAGGGACTAGCTTACTTTTGCCTTAAATTAATCTATTTATTATTGTCACATTTTATTCATCAGGCAGTGACACAAACACTAACCCCTCTAATTTAAATACTTGTTTATTAAATAATCTCCATACATAGAGATAGGTATTTATTTTTATCAGTCGTGAGTACAGAATGTACTGTTGTGTTTTAATCGGTGGGATTAACTACAGCACCCACCAAAAGTTTGGAGACATTTTCACTTTGTAAGCCTTCAATATGGCTTTAATCTAAAACTTGATAATTGTTTATTTTGAAATGCATTTTTAGTTTTGCTTTATTTTTTTGGGGTATCATTATAATTATAACTGAGACTACAAAATAGCACAAAATCTATGTCAAGGAAAGGGATTACAATAAACATAGTTTTGGGGGCTTTTGGATGTCAGATGCTGAATCATATGAATGTGTTGCATTCTTGAATTTTTTTTTCATTTTATCACAAACCTTACTTAAATATATTAAAAAATACTGATTGAACAACAGTAATCATCAAAATTCAAGAATTGTAGTAAATGTATTTTATCTCCAAACTTTTGGTGGGTACTGTATATGTACCACAAACTGTTAAATAATTTTTTTTCAAAACATTACTATATATCATAAGACTTTTTATAATATGGCTTTTTGACTATATAAATGGAACACTCAAGGTTGAAGTCAATACTTCAACATTTCTAATTCATGTACAATCAACAGAACAACTGCTGCAATTTCATTCTCGGACAAATACAGGACTAGTTCAAGTTGGGTTCAAACCAAAACATATCCATAGTGGACACAAAACATCTAAATTTGAGATGAGATCTTTTGGGTTTGTAAAATTTTCAAGAGTTTGTCCAGACTTCCCTCACCTCCTTCCCTCCTCCCTAAACAAAAATATTACCTGGAGAAAGAGATTCAACTCTCCCAGCCTTCTTTTTCTTCCTCTTTGGTCTCTCTAACAATCTGCTGTGACAATATAAAAATTACATATTATATTATACAATAATATTATATTATTATACAAATAAAATCTCGTAACAAATCTATTCATTATTTTAAAATTAACCCTTTACTGGTTGCGACATGAGTGAAAAATAGCTATTTTTTCACCATTAGGGGCTAGGGATATTTCAAGATGCTTTAATTTCATTACTAATTATCATACAGATATGCAACTTGGCCAAGTTATTCCTTGGGTGAATGTCTTTAAGAAAAACCAAGTTGAGCCCCAATCCCCATTACCATGGCAATGCTGGGGCAGAGCAAAAACGGCAAAAAATGCAATTTTCGCTCTTTTAACACCCCACATTTGCATTTCAAACAGTAATATTTTCCAAAATTGAGGTCTAAAGTGCCAGGTCGTTTTAGATACTGAAAACACATTTACTTATCAGCATTTGGCGCCATTTCTCTGCACTCAATGACCCCGATTTTTTTTCTGGCAATGAGGGGTGCTGTGCCCCCTTCATACCCCAGCAACGAAGGGGGGCTCATCCCCCTTCGGAACCCCCCTGAGACATCTTTTTGTGGGGGAGGTGCGTGAAAAAAGGCTCATTTTTCGGGGACAACTATTCTTTGGTGAAATTTACTAAATCCAGTTAAACAAGAGCTCCGCTGGGCGGGGCATTATACGCCCGTGTGCAGTCCATGCTGTGTTCTATCTCATATAAAGTCCCTGTGACCTTGACCAATGACCCCGGGATCTCAGAATAGGTCCCATTCTTAACAGGAGGGCTATCCAAAGCAAAGATTTTGAGAACCTAGGTACAGCCATGGTTGATTTATCACCGACACAAAGTTTTCCCATACAAACTTCCAGTGACCTTGACCCTGGGGCCTCAGAACCAAAAGTTCTCGCCCTTGACCCAAAGAGTATTTACACATAAAATTTGGTGATATTAGGTAAAGTTGGTTGTTGGACAAGGTTTTTCCTCATGATTTTTTCTTTTGACTTTAACCTTTAACACAGGAACCTAAAACCAAAGGGGCATATGCTAGACATTAAGCTACCCTTAAATAAGATTTGGAAAACCTACAATGTAGGTACAATTATTATTGAGTTACTGTCCGGAAAATGTTTCAATATGAATTAAGTCCCTGTGACCTTGACTTTTGTCCCTGGGGTTTCCAAATCAAAAGAGAACATCAAATACCAAAGAGCTATCAACACATTACATCTTGACAAATGGGCTGATCCACATAAAATTTGGTTAACCTAGGTACAATCATTGTTTAGTTATTGTCCGGACAGGGATTGTCCATATGATGCCCCTGTGACCTAGATCTTTGACCCGGTTTTGACCCAAAACCTATTGGGAACATCCTTAACACATGGGCTACCCTCGCATAAAATTTGGTGAACTAAATTCATTTTACTTATTAAATATAGCATTATTTCCATGGTTTGCCATTTTGACTTTATTAACATATTGATTGAACATTTGAAGTCTCTGCTTGGTAATTTGATATCTTCTGGATGATGGTTTAAACTTGACCCAGAGGCCCCAAAATCAATAGGGAACATCCTTGACACATGGGCTACTCTCACATGAAATTTGGTGCAGTCATTGTTGATTTACTACACGGACAATGTTTTTCAATATGATGCCCCTGTGACCTTGACCTTTGACCCAGGGGCCCTAAAACCAATAGGACATAACCATGACACATGGGCTACTCTCACAAAAAAATTAGTGAACCTAGGTACATTGGTTGTTCATGTTATTGTCTGGACAAGGTTTTTCCATATGATGCCTCTGTGACCTTGACCTTTGGGTCTGGGGCCCCAAAACCTATTGGGAACATCCTTCACACAAGGGCTACATTCACATAAAATTCTATGAACCTAGGTACAGTCCTTGTTGAGTTATTGTCCAAACAAGGATTTTCAATATGATGCCCTGTGACCTTGACCTTTGACCCAGGAGCCCCAAAAGAAATAGGGCATAACCTTTACCCAAGGGCTACCCTCATATAAAATTTGGAGAACCTAGGTACATTGGTGGTTCAGTTATTGTCTGGACAAGTGTTTCATTGTTTGCCGTTTTGACTTTATAAACTTATTGATAGAACATTTGAAGTCACAGCTTGGTAATTTGATATCTTCTGGTTTAAGATTTAAACTTAACCCTGTTTTCCCAAAACTGATAAGGTACATCCTTGACACATGGGCTACTCTCACATGAAATTTGGTGAACTTTGGTACAATCATTGTTGAGTAATTATCCGGACAATGTTTTTAATATGATGCCCCTGTGACCTTGACCTTTGACCAAGGCGCCCCAAAACCAATAGGGCATAACCTTGACACATGGGCTACTTTCACATAAAATTTAGTGAACCTAGGTACATTGGTTGTTCAGTTATTGTCTGGACAAGGTTTTTCCATATGATGCCTCTGTGACCTTGACCTTTGGGTCTGGGGCCCCAAAACCTAATGGGAACATCCTTGACACAAGGGCTACCTTCACATAAAATTTTGTGAACCTAGGTACAGTAGTTGATGAGTTATTGTCCAAACAAGGATTTTCAATATGATGCCCCTGTGACCTTGACCTGTGACCCAGGAGCCCTAAAACCAAAAGGGCATAACCTTTACCCAAGGGCTACCCTCACATAAAATTTGGAGAACCTAGGTACATTGGTGGTTCAGTTATTGTCTGGACAAGGGTTTCATTGTTTGCCGTTTTGACTTTATAAACATATTGATAGAACATTTGAAGTCACAGCTTGGTTATTTGATATTACTCAGGTGTGTAAGAGACAAAATATGGTCGAATTGTGCAAATTGTGATAAAAGCACCAAACTTTCAGGAAATCAACTTTAAGGTGTGAACTTCAGAAAAAAGCCAGGAGACAACCATGAGAGGCCCTGTGAACAAAAATATGGGGCCCTAAAGGGGGTTACCCGTAACAATTGATATTATTGCATAGTACTGTGTAAAAATCCTTAATTTATATATCAACTAAATGTATTAAATTTCTTTTGCTCAAGATGAGAACAAATATGTCAGTTGATGTTTTTGAATATTTAACATGATAACTATAATCGTTATTGAGGCCCCATAAAGGGATTTTATTAGTTGTACATGTACATTAAACAGCTATCAATAATATAATTTAAGTAAGAATTTACTGAAATACATTTGTACTTGAATAGCCATTTCAGCCCTAAGTCTAATCAATAGGCAGAGCTTTCTTGTGGGCAGAGATGAACCTTCACTGATTGTGATTTTACAGTTACTGTACACAGTCATGTCCGTATTGAAAATGGTGGAATTACTATAGATAGATTGAGAAAGAATAAATTTATGTTTTATTTTGCTCGTATTTGCAATGTTGACTTTGGGTCTAGTTTTGACAGGCATCTACATTTATACCTAAGCCACTAACATTGTTTATGACGTTTCTCGAAGAAATAAATTCATATTTATGAGTGTATGTACAGTAAAACATTTTGGGGAAGGGGTATATATTTTTTAAGGGGACTTTTCATGCAGGCAATCTGTGGTATTAAACTCTATATAAACTTACAGGTGTTTCTTCGTCTTGGTCCATTAGATAGGCACCATGACCTTCACGTATAGCTTTCTTATATTCTTTATGTGCTGTCTCTTTCTCTTTAACTTCACCTATGATATGTTTACCATTAATAAAAGCTTCAAAACCACAAACTACAGCCAGATCACTCAGTGGGAACACATATTTAGCTTCAAGTGGTGAATCACTACAGTTCTCATACTCCTGTAACACTATAACCTGCAAAAACAAAACACAAGTCACTTATAAAACAAAAAGTATTGAAAATATACTACTGTTCTTAAAAAACACTGTTCAATGATTATCCGTGAAATAAACTTAATAAATGTTGTAATGGTGTAATTTTGTAATCAAACTCATATAATATCCATAGTCTACTCAGAGTGAAAATCTATTTATCTTATCAGAAATCAATTTCAAAGTTTATTCATTTTTGCTCAAAGTAGAAGAAAATTAACTAAAAAGTCTGTTTGGATGTATTATACTTGTTTGCTTCAATTTCTGCATTATTAACCAGTCACATGATCACTATAAACTAGTAAATCTGTGAGCTAATGCTCACTAGTGATACCCCCGCAAAAATCTAAAAATATGCGACAAACAGGAAGTAGATGAGCAAGGAGCATGAAATGGGACTATGGGATGAAGCAATATGCAAAGTATTAGGCTGCTGCATGTTATAGTTGCTGAGAAAACTGTGACGGAAATTTTGTAACGGACGGACGGACAGACGCACGCACGGACAGGGGTAAAACAGTATACCCCCCTCTTCTTCGAAGCGGGGGTATAATAAACAGGGCTTGTTAATACTAACATGTTTGTTTTGTTCATTTTTACATATAGATCACTTTGATACACTAACTGGCAATAAAGTTATGTCACTTGTTACATTTCCTAAAGGTGATGTAAATATAAACTAACAGTTTCTCGAAACATATGAACAAACCTCAGAGGCAAGATCCATAAGTTTAGCTCTAATATGTACACATTTTAGATTTACTGGTGCGTCATCTTTAGATACTAAACCTGCTTTAACTTTTGACATAGGATCAATTATATCTTTGACATCATTTAAACCTGAAATTCAACAATTGTAGAATGTGTCAAAATTACAAACATAGGCACATGTATATTTGATACTTTATATAATTTTATATATACTAGATGGGAGCCCGTGCAAGCACGGGCTTTAGGTAATGACAGTTCTCGAAACTGTTCCTCGAAACAGGCATGTTTATTGATTTAATAAAGGGAAATAACCGCTGCGGGGAGTTTGGTCTATTTTTAGACACAAAAAAAAACGTTATTTTTGTTGATTTTTGGCAGTTTGTCAACTTGATATGCTGGTATATAGGTGCTCCAGCGACAAACAAAAGATTTATTTACAGCTGCGCAGTTTCTTCCACAAAACAGGAAACTCGCAAATTTAATAGTATAGATACTTTGAAGCCCCAAGTTCTGCACTGACCTAAAGGTGTCACTCACTCTACCAAGTTATATTCATTAAACAGCCATCAATAATGATACTTAAAAGTAAAATTCCTTTTTATATGCTTGAACATTCATTTTTAGTCTAAAATCATAAAAAATGCAGAGCTTTTTGTGAGCAGAGCCAAACATTCAATGATTGTGATTTTACACTGACTGTAAACATGTCATTATTGTAAATGGTGGAATTTGATGAATTTGTTATAAATATTACAGGCATAATATTTGAATGTATGAGTTCTAGTCATAAAAGTCAGAAAATGAAAATATAATTACTTAGAGGTCCATTGTTATTATCATCTGTATACTCTAGACTGTCACAAATATTTAATGGTATATCCATAGATCTCAATGTATCAGAATCTGTTGTAAATTCTATAAGATATTTAATCCTTTGTTGTCCTGTATTGTATATCACATACTCATCATCCTATAAATATACACAAAATGCATCAAAGTTAAAGAGTTACAGACTATCAAAAGATAACAACAAGAGAAAAAATTATGTAGGCATTTAATACAAATCACCACAATTTAAGTCAAAACAGCTTTGTCACAATTGGCCAGGGATCCATATTATCAAGGGTCTTACAACTGATTTTAGTCGTAAATCTTTCTATATTGTTATGTTTAATTGTCATAAGATTTTTGATAATATGCTGCCCAGATTTCTTTTTCTAACCAAATAATTGAGTGACACTATAATGTACAGCGCATAGAATAATTACTGCTTTTCTTTCCTTGAAAATTTTCAATTTGCCCCGAAAATACTTATCATTAATTCCAAATCTAGTATTCTATGCTGGAGCAGTAGTCTAGTGGTAGGATGCACATTTAGGGATTGAGAGGTTATGGGTTTGAACCATCCATTTGTAAAAAGGGCACTGCGAGGGTCACCTGCTTGGAGGTGATTTCAATGATTAGGGTTTATTGTACAAAGCTGTTAAGGGGGCAGAACATGCATATGGAAGCAGGCTTCCAACCGATATTTAACTTTAACTTTTAATTATACCTTGAAAGCAGATGTAGTGTCATCAGTAGATTTCACACCATGTACACTGTCATATCCTTCTGGTGGACAAGTCAAGTTATAATCTCTTTCATACATTTCTTTCTGTCTACCAAGAGCAACATCACATACTAACATAAATCTAGAACCTTTTGTTTTACTTGGTGTAGAATATTGTATACTTGTACTGTAACATATGAATTATAGAAATAAATATTAACAACCAAAATGAAATACTTGGCCATATGTATGCTAAAATGATAATGGCTTCTCAGAGCATTCGTCCACAGTAGTTATAAAACTTGAATTATTTTTTATCACCGCATACTATCAAACATTAACTGCTAAAGTAAAAATGTGTATGAAGAAAAAATGGGACACAATTAATATATCATGCTTCCAAGCAAAAAAGTAGAGTACAACTTTGTCTGTTCTAGAAAAAGCAAAATCTTTATTTCTGAATAAAAGTTATTTCATAATGAGTAGTTGATTAAGGTTCAGGAAGGCAATCATAATTTAATATAAGCATTGATTTTCAATTTGAATTGTTAAGGAATATGTGATCATAAATGAATTCCCTAGAAACTTTTTACAAACAATGACTTCTTCATAACATCAATACGTTTTGGAAATGGAACTACTATCACTTAATCAAAATCAAAGCGATGAAAGCATTAAATGAACTTATTGTTGAAAGAGAGGAAATTAGTCCAGTTAGCATGTCTGACTTCGAATCCAGAGATCCGGGTTCGAATCCCGGTCGCGGCAGGTCATACCCTTTACATGAGTTGTCGGCCTCGTTGTAGGGTAAGTTAGTACTGGTGATAGAAAAAGTGTCCAGGAAACCTATAGTAGGAAGAGCTGGCCGTCGTGTATATGACCTATATATGTGTTGAATGCGACGTTAAAAAAAATAAAAAAAGAAATGAGTCCAGGACAAACCAAGGTAGAATAATGATGTTAAGGGAGTGGATTTTCCAAGTAGTAACAATGAACTCAGAAATGTGTTCAAAAACTACCAGTAAATGTCTATGCATGATATCAGAGAATGAATTCAGTACATACCTAGCAGAGCTAGCGAAATAAATACCAGATCCTAACATACCAGGATCTGATCTTACACCACCATGGTCATCTACTACAACTTTAGGCATTAATAAACCACTGAAATATATAGTCAGGTTATATCAGTTAAAATATAAACAAAATCCATGTACATGTATGTCAAAATTGCATGGAATGCTTCAAGTTAGGAGACATTATTATATACATATACAATCTATTATTAACCAAATTATCATTGACATTTAGACTTTCATAAATTAACAAAAAATATAATAATGCTTGCTGCATGAAACTCTTGACATCATAAAAACACTGGACTTGTTTTCAGTTCAATATTACTTTGACACAGTAACTGGCAGTAAAACCACACTAAAACTTTAACTACAATGAAATTGTTTTCATATTTTTATCAAATAATATCACATGCAAGGCATAAAAGAAATATATAAAAGTCATGCTCACCGTGATAGTATTCCAACAATATTGTTCACTTTAGAAGCATGAAATAACTCCTGTGATGGTATATTATATGTAAAGTTAACATTTTCTACTGGACGATTCACAGCATAAATAGATTGTACTTTCATGGATTCGTCTCTAGGAAAAAAACACGTATATACATTTTTATAAGAACTAGGGATATTATTTATCAACATTTACTCATTTAAATATTTAAACATCTGAAAGCAAAAAGCGTGATTAATGTTGAACTTTGTTTGCTGTGATTTTTAAAAAAAATCAAAATCATCCCAGCCATTCTATATGTGAATTTTGGCTTTAATCTCCAAATTGTGAAAAAAATTAGTGACAATAAGCTAATAAGTTACAAAGTCCATGAAAAATGAAAATTAATTCATGTTAGTGAAATAGAGGATTTTCGTCAACTAGGTGCAAGATCGATTTTTATTTCACCGAGTGAGCTCAGAAAACATATTTTCATGAGTGGCATAGCCACGAGAGAAAATGTCATTTTCTAATTTCACGAGTTGAAATAAAAAAGATTTTACACCAAAGTTGACGAATATTCTGTTTCTTTCATGCTTAGTTTTGTGTTTTCTTTGATGTATTTTACACAAATTATAACGTGACGCCATTTCTACTCAAAGATGAAGTCATTTATCTTTTAATATGACGTCATTAACAATGAAAATACAAGGTTATATTTTCAATACAATGAAAATATAAAATTTATATTTTCATTGTTTATTTTCATTGAATCACACGACGTTTCACCGTAAAGCATGAAAGAAAATGGCTTATTTAATACAGTCAGGCCAGCTTAAGGGGATTGGTTTTAAAGACTATTTAGAATAAAGTCAAAAATCATTATTTAGCACAAAAATAGTTCACATTGTTTATTATTTATATGTAGGCATTCGGAACACCTCAACCATCCATACAATGAATAATCTCGGAAAGATTTATAGGGGTCCACCAATAATTTTGGGTTGTTGCTACATACGCAAAGCGAAGCACAGGCAAAGAACATCACAGTTATGCAAAATAGTTCTTGATGTAAACACACAAGGCTTGGTAAATAAATAGCTTATAATAATAATAAAAATAATAAAGACTTTATTTTAAGAGGCTACACATTTGGATAAATCCAATCTTCCATGTGGGCCTCTATCAAACATATTACACAGTATATACAATATTTACATAATGATGAATGCATAGTAGACTTGAGAAAAACATGTTATATACATAAGAGAATCAAAATTAAGAGCAAAGTAACCTGAAAAGAAAGGAACAATAACAGGAGCAATATGCATGAGATGAGTTTTAGGTGGACAAAGAACATTTCAATCTTATTGCATTTTCCATTTAATGTACTGCTTTTTTAATGAGCTAAGGCTGTTAGCAAGACGGATGCTATATATGTTACTATATATTGTTCAGTGGACATCATTAAATCGTACATTTTATATTTATGAACAAAAAAACACCGGTTGAATGTATTTTGTTTGGGCATGTGATGCAAAGGGAATTCCAAAATGGCTACTAAATAAGTCAAATTTTATTCTTAGTAAATGGCCGAGGAGTTTCGAATGATATGTAGATGGACTTATTTTACCCTGACCTATAGTTACACTTACCCAGTCAAAGATGACAACAAATAGGATTGAACTCTCTGATACTCCTCACAAGATTGAGGTAAGTAATCTATCAGACATCGTAAAGCTTTATATTTACTTTGTGTACTTGCTGTCATAGACCAATCTGTGGCTTCACTAACTGATATCATATCTTTAACAAGCTAAAAAGTACAAATATATGTAGTTTATATAATTTCATTTAAATTTGTAAAAAATTGTATGTATAAAATTTAGAAGTAGAAATGAATCCTACAGTTTTACTTGATGACTTATAGCATACGACTCAAAAACATGTATTTTTAAAAATCACTATGGTTGGCTTGACATCAAAATTCACACCATCAGAAATATTTGATTCAGAAAACAATTTTATGGGTTTTTTTATCCAGCAGAAAAACTTTGTTTGTAGCTGATGTACCGGTTACAGAGCAAAATGATCCTCCACAGAACAAATCTAATCTGTGTCGCATACTTTTCATAAGTGGAGTTCTGAATATGAACTATAGAAAGGATATTTTTTTATAATGTTTTCTGCTTTTAACTTTGTCATCATAAGATTTTTGTGGAAAAAAATGAACACCAACTACTGCATGCTTCAATACAAACCTGACATGTATCCATCTTTCTAGATATCCAAGCTTTAACTCTATCATGATCTGTCACAGTGTCCATAAAATGATGTGGTATGTTCTTATAAAACTCAGATACAAGGTTTGCTATAGTATCCATATCTTTATTATCAATATTAGATTTGATCTGTTTTAAAACTGCCTCAGCTTTCTCTATCTATAATAAAAGAAAATATGTCATATAAGATGTTTATCATATAACTACATTGAATTTTCTTGACTCAAAATGGGCTGAAATTATGCTGTACTAAGAGGGGGAAAATGACAAAAATTCACAAAACATAACAAAGTTTCACAATTAATAGTAAACTATTGAGCAAAGAAGTCTTAATGTAATAGTAAACATTCAATGTTTTTCCTGTTTGTGGTAGGGTCGGTAACATAGATATATTTCAGAAATATTTTTTATGAGAGTAAAGTCTTTGAAATAGCTCGTACAGATGAATAAAAACTTTAAACAACAGCAGTATATAATAGAACATGTCTTACTAGTTCCAGTTTGATATTAGTGATAGGTACACTGATAATAGTCTCTAGTTCACCAAGTGCTTCATACCAGATATGTTGTACAAGTTGACTGACATCTTCAGATAGATCACCACTCTCAACACCTAGTTCACCAGTCATCTGTAATAGACATACAATATGAAATAAGTTAAACAAGTTAAAGTGTGTTTTTGTTTGAGTTTGAAAAGTACAACAGAATTAGGGTGATTTAATCGTTGCATTCCTGGGGGGCGTCTTACTAAACATCGTACTCTTAATTTCGACCTACGAAAAATCGTACGTCGGTCTCACGATTTTGCTGGTGTCTTACTAAACATCGCCGATTTTTTGAAATCGTACTATTTTCGTCAAATCGTCGATTTTCTCACGACCACTAGATACCAGTCGTACCTATGTACGATAAAATGGCTGCCATACTGTTAGATCTCGGTAACGACAGAAAAGAACGCGTTTTTCGTTAAAGAAAGACACCTTTGGCTGATTCAACACATGAATTAGGCATAAATTGGTATGTATGAGTACCGTGGGTTACCGACGATTGGTACAGGCTTGATACAGAGTCCACAACATACTCGGCATACTCTGTTTACTCAAGATTTGACTAAGCGAAATCCAACGCTATAGTCTAGATTGTGTTACGAAGGTAAATAGTGTTATTTTTATGTGTTTTACTAGTAAAATAGCAGGTCTACTGGTATAGCAGGCACAAACTAAGGTAGACAACTATTCTCTTGTGCGTAAAGCTTCCGTGTGATACGGACAACTTGTCAACAACTTACGTTACGTCGTCTGTCATAATGTGTTAATCTTTTATTATTATAATAAAAATGCGATTATCAGAGCACTTTCCACCTCTAATTAACTGAGCTTTGTCATTTACAATCAGCAGGTATGAATACTTGACTTTAAATATGATGCAATAGGTATTAAATGATGGTATAAAACGTCACACGTTACCAAGAAAAAAGTAGCTATATTTTCGGATGGTTGTATTGACGGACATGTTCACTTACTTCCACTGATATTACCAACAACGCATACTCGATCATATTTCCACATGATCGAGTACAAACTTTGGAATAAAAGATTCGAAATTTAAGTAAACATCCATGAATCTATTATATTACAAAAATGTGGTCTTTCTATGTTGTGGATTATCATTATGGTTGTATATGATCTATATTGTCATTACATTTAATGCTCCTAGTCCTAGACCTCTGTATCAAATCAAGGACCCTGTATATACATGTTATAAAGGGTCCTTTATCAAAGTCGGCTCTTTTCTTTAATATTTTTATTTAACTTTATATAGTATATTATTATAGATATGTGATAAGCATAGTTAGATCTAGCGGGGAGGGGGTCAGAGGGATCTGGACCCCCTGTAAGTTTCCAAAATGTACCTGTTCAAAAGTGTATTTCTTGACTGTAAGTCATTTTTAAGTAGCATGGACCAATTTTTCTCGGTGTGTAACATAGATTTAATGGTTATGTAGTTTTAAAAGATAAATAATTTAATTACTCAAATACTATTTCTCTTTTCAGGATGTCCTCCACATAGACTCTATGTCAGAATTATATTGGATTTTTTCAAGTAGTTTCAAACTGTGTGGACCAAGTGTGATGAGAAATAATATAAGAATAAAATATAAGAAATAGCTATTTTATAAAACATTCAAAACATGTTGGTTCAATTTACATGTAGTATGTGGCATTTTTGTAAAATCTGTCTTCACAAATGGCACATTTTTTAATTCTTACATTACAATATTAATATTAATTTACTTTTTTTAAGCAAGGTGAATAGTGCAACCTTTTTTTCTTTATATAGAATGCATGAGATCTAACATCATATGTTTCTTGCGTTTGGTCATAGATACTTCAAACTAATAATTTTGCTTCAGATTTTATAATCAGGGAAAGATAACTGACTAAAGTCCCTTATTGTTACTTGTATTTTGACTATCAATATATTGTATTAGTTGTAGCATGTTGTTTCATTAACATACAAAATAAGTCTTAAAGTAATATGATGTAGTGAATGAAAGGTACCAAGTTTAGTAACCTTTTATAATGTTTCTCATAAACTAATTTGGCATTATCAGACTTGAATGTAGACAGAAATAAATTCTTCGACAATGTCATCCTTATATTGTTGTTGATTTAAAGTACATGGAGTTTTTGAGTACATAATATATCCACAGAAATTCACCAGTTGAACATATAAAGATAATTATGTTATCATTTTCATTCCTTAAAAAACAGTTTCATATCAAAATAAAATAATAAATGTTGCTCAGTTATCAATGAAATTATGTAATATTTATGTAATATTGAAATGAGATAAATTGTCATTGAAGTGAAGACAAATGGTTCTAGTACTATATTATAATCATGTAAAAATGTTTTTCTCTCTGTTTGCTTATTGAATATATTATGCTATGTCTAATAATATGAAATTAAATAGTTGTGTTGCATTTGTGTTTTTTTAGAAATATTACAATGAACTAAATTTAGATCAGCTCTTTGAATAATATTGTTATAACAATATTCAGTCAAACATCAGCCTTGTCTTTGTCATAGAACTTATTGGTACCGATGTTGTGTGCTAACTGGGCTATCTGAAGTTTAGACACTAATCAGTGGTCTCATTTGGGGTTATGACTTAAGTTCAAGTAAACGAGTGTATTGAAAAAAAATGTTTTGTATTATTAAAGAATTAATCTCTATGTTATCTGTGTTTCTAATGTATTTCTAATGTTTTAAACCTCATTATTGATGCATTTATAAACTGTATAAAACTATGAAAATGCAATTATTGTTATATTGTACATGGAAAATAAAATTGGAAACAAATTAATTTTGCTTTTTGCATCATTGCTGCCTTTCTCCGACAGTACTGTACAATGTATTTGAAACTGATAAAGTTTCTGGAGTAAGCAACTGTTTCAAACATTTCCTGAAAGTGTAACAGAAGTATGATATGGCAATTATTCTCCCTTGCCTTTTAGCTAGCTTTTATGGCGTCCTAGTAGAGTCCACTTACAATATGAGAGGTTGTGGGCTTGAATCACAGTTTGGACCATGGAGTTTTATTGTGGCATACACTTGCATTAAGTCACTTTATATATTGTGTAATGCAATTCCATCTGCTTTTGTAACAGTATAAGCTCATTATAATCGGAAATGGAACAGTGGTAAAGTTATTATTGTGTCATTGTAAATGAATATATGCTGAAAAATTGAGTATGTTTCATAGCTATTATTCCCATTGAAAAATTGAACTTGGGCAACACACACACACACACTATATGCTGACGTTAAAGCCCCAACATTTTGATGAAATAATCTCTTATGTTATTTATATCTTCAATTATTACATAACTTAATGTCACAGGGTATGAAGAATATGCAGCCTGACCGGGACTAGAACCAAAGACCCCTCGCTTACAAGGCAAGTGCTTTCTTGACTGAGCTATCCAACCGCTTACATATCCTTCTTCCCATAATGTGAACAGGTAAGTACCATGACATTAAGAACAATTTAAGTGCCAATAAAGGGGTGTAGAAAAGATCAGTCCCCAATACAATTTTCCCTAGATGATCCGTCCCCAGTCATAACAACAAATGACCCGCGAAAAAGGTCACGCACCATACGTGTGACGAGCGCGTGTCAGCCGTCAATAAACGTAAAATCGGCCGAAATTACCCGTGTTTATCAAGTTTAACTTTCATAGATAAAAATACATATTATGCATAAATAATGAATTTTATATTATTCAAAAGATAATTTATCGCTGATTTAAAATATGTAAGTTTTATAATTGTCATTTTCGTAATAAGTTGTTTTATTAACAATTTTCTGAACCAAGTATCGATTTTTTGCCAAATTCTGACCACTGTGGCTTATCAGCTGGGGTTGCTAGTCATATATGCCCTTAGACAATCTGTCCCTGAATTTGGGGAAGGATCACCAAATGAAGAATGTGACGGGGGACAAATTGCGCACATTCTAGTAAAGGTAAGCTAGACCTCTAGTTTACCATACCTAAAATTTCTATCACAAAGGCCACCATTCTTTAAATAACTTTAGATATTTTTGGATGCAACTAATTGTAATATTGATATGACCAGCATATTGGCTATGCAGTTATACACATACCACTAATCGCACTAACAAGTATCATTTTAATTTTATTGATTTTTTAGCATTTTACCTTCATGGATGTTGGATGTATAAACTGAGGCTTCCAATCTTTTTCACCATCTACTGCTAAGTATGACGATTTGGACAGCCATCATATATAAAATACAAAGATTGGCACGCATTTTAATCAATGCCAAGCTAATGCATAATGTAAACGATAGCTGACTTGTCTCCATTCTTTGCTTTGCCTTCGGTGACGTTCAACGGTTGTCAGAAATGTCCACATATTCCTAAGTGTTTCCTGCATAAATCCTATATTCCATGTTGAATTTACAGTTTGTACAGATCGATAGACATTTTACTTATTTGTTTACACCGTAATTACATAATTGCAATGCTAAACAATAAGTAAATGCCGCGAAATTGTTGGTTATCCTTCCGTCTCGAATGTAAACAGTCCATTAAAACTTTATTTTGAAGAGTATCCGGAACCATGCGATACGATTATGTGCGCATGCGTCAAAATCGCAGAGACTAAAAAACGTACGATTTTACTGGAAGAGTACGATGGCGTTAGTAAGACGGTCATAAGATAAATCGTACCTAAGTCGTACATCTAAATCGTACGATAAGATCTTTGAAAATAGTACGATGTTTAGTAAGACGCCCCCCTGGTGTTTTTATTATATAGAGGGGCTTTTTTCAAAGTAAGATACATGATGTCAAATACTTTTATGCAGCGGCCATTTTTTGTAAAGTACGTCAAAAAAGGCCAAACTACTTCCCGATCGGGAAGGATTTTGACATTTGCTGCCCGATCGGGAAGCACTGAAGGGGTATCCCCTTGTTTCCCGAACAGGAAGTATTCCCTACTGAGTAAAGTGATTTGATCGTTGCATTCCTGGTGTTTTTATTATATAGAGGGGCTTTTTTCAAAGTAAGATACAGGATATCAAACATCTGTGCCCTGAGATATCTTTTGAAGCGGAAGGCACTCAATGAAGGTCATTTTTAAGGCAACTTTCTTTAAATCGCATACAACAAGTCCTATGACCGCCATTTTGAAAAGGGGGTCCAGACATGTATAAACACAGGATTGACAAATCAAGGTTTAAAAGGAGAGCATAATAATTAAAAAGTTAGTACAGTAATACTTCTTGAACATATCAGAACTGAAAGAGACTAAAATACTGGACTAGAGAAATAACTACATAACCTGACAGAATTTTTCTGATCCAATATTCTGTGAGAATATTTTATGTGTTAATGTCATGCCATGTTGTTGTTCTTGTTTATATAGATGACTATAAATAGCTAGTGCTTCATCAACATTACAACAAAATCTATACTCAAACTTTCCACAACCTGATTTCTGAAAAAATATATTATTGACAACATTTATAATTTTTATTATTTATATTATTGACAACATTTATAATTTTTATTATTTAATATAGATTTTTTTTAATTATGTTTAACCTGCATAATAACAGCTTACATAGACATAAATGAAGCTCACTACATTCCCCTGTCAGTACATTTAAAAGATATGGCTATCTAGTGCTACATACATAGTTAAAAAATAAAAGTGCAGTTTAACGTCTGCTTCCATAATCATACACATGTTCAGCTGACTACAATTTTGTATGATACCCATGTATGGATTTAAAAATCTTCAAGCATGTGATCCCTCACAGTACCTTCAACCCCTGGGTGCAGTGCCACTTGTGGGGTTCAAACCAAAGATCTCTCAATCCTCAAGTGCGCCACCAGACCACCAGACCAATACTTCTATAGTTCAACAGAATTAACCTGAGCTTGACCTTTATGCAAGAATATATTAAACTCAATAATAATAGTTTATTTTAGTCTTAGTATGTAAATCGCGCTTTATCGGAAGCTTTCAGCATAATAAACATATCTGAACAACTAGTCATGTTTTCATATGAATAAATACTTTACAACAGTCCCACAACATCGCGGACTTGCGTGTTCCACATAAAGGAATGAGTACAAAGTACAATAAAATTCCATGTTTGCAAAATTGATTTATATTAATCTAGGTTGTTATAAACACGTGTATAATTGTAAACACACATACGGAAACTCACCATTTACTGTAAGTGAAGCGTGTAATTAATATAATAAGGTAGTTCAAGCTCAGGTTAATATTGTTGTACTATACAGAATGTTTGACTAGCAAAATGATTGAGTATACACTGCCCTTCAAAAGTTTCTTCACAGTGCAATTAATTAAATTGGTACAATTTTTAAGTTCAAATCTGAAAAATTATTATATCATATTTATTTCATTCATTATTCATGCAGTATAATAGAATTTTAAATAGAATTTCTATTGGTACAATATATTTTTGAGTTGCAGCTAAAGTTATCTATCAGCCTATAAAACAATGGTCAACATATCTCAATGAACCAATATCAAGTTTGAGATAGTTTTGTTATTTCATATCCATAAGACACATGTACTGATTAAAAAAGCTAAATTGAGAATCATTTAACAATAAACTGCTTTTACAACTTTTTAAAATTCTATTTAGTACAATATAAATTGTGAATGTGCTAAGGAACTTTTGGAGGGCAGTGTAGATTATTTGAAGTGGTTATTTTCATATTTTATTACAATGAATAGTATCACTCTCAAAATCAGACTACTTATTACTCCACTACATTTCCCCCTTTTGTAGATTTGGAGTAAGTTGCATACTATCAAACACTTCATAGCAATTTCTAACACAACGGTATACAAGAAGCTTCATTTAAAGTGAGGTTGACATATACAAGGAAAAAAACATTAGCTACTAAGCTATTTCCATCAATTACAAATAAAAAATACATAGTAGCTCTAGCCACCAAAATATTTATGCAGGTCTGAATGCATTTAGGACACACTGATATTTCATAAGGACTGAGATTACATTTATGAGTGAGACAGAATAGAAAATAACATTTTCGAGGCAACTCTTGCCCATACTGCAGAGTGTGAGATGTTTGAAAGGCATGATTTTCTTCTTTTTGTCATTAAAAGATTTGACAAGAGACTAGGTGCATTTTACAACTATTTTCATTCTCTTTTATACCATGACTACCTCTAAGATTGGAGAGCTTACCTCAGATACATGTTTAGAACCAGAATGGGAGGTAACTCTATATTTATATTGAAATACAGAGTTACTGTTTCTGAATTTATCATCTACATGTATTTCTAGCACTGTGAACATTCCAGCTTTCTTGTCCTTTTTCTGTACATAAATAAAAAAATGAAAGTTGACACTCATCTAAACAATAAATTCCATCTGGTATTCAAACGAATGGGCTTTCTTACAGAAGTTTAAAACAATAACTGAAGGATTAAGCCAAATAAATTTCAAAATGTAGATATTTTTATTGCTCACACACTCTCATCATGATATAAAATTAAGATAATAATAAAATAACTAAGCATAGGAAAAAGTAATTATTTCATCAGGCAAATCATTATAATCGTACACTAAAAATAGAGCGACCTGCTGTGTTACATAACTTTAGTATATAAAGAGATTAAAGACTATAAGCACCTTATTTTGTATGCACAGAGCATATATTTTGTACATTTATTGAAAGCGAGTCCGTTGTTTCCTTTTCGAAACTTTTTGTTACATGAAAATCAAACCCAAAAATTCTATTATAATAGAATTATGAATAAAAACTGTGATTTACAAGTATTACAAATCTTCTATTTGCCAGAAACAAGTACTACGTGGTACAAGTGACATTTATATACAATTCAGAACTCCTCAGCTATTCACTACCTCTAATCTTAGACATATTTAGATGCCATTTTCAAACTAATTTTGCCTCAAATGCCAAAAAAGGCTTTAACCAGAGTCGAAGTGAACAAATCTATAATCGTTAAGGCGATGACTAATGTCTCTATTTGAAATACAAAATTCAATGATATCGTTGAACACTGTTTAGTCACATATATTACATACAAAAATGTTTTTTCAAAGCCTTGTGTGTTCACAACATGAACTATTTTGCATAACCATTACATGCTTTGCATGCATATGTAGCAAAACCCCATTATTCTGAATCCCCCAAGAATCCTTCAGTTATTATTTATTTAATGAACTGTAAAAGTGTTTTGAATGTAGTCTATACCGTGTTGGTAAATACCAGTAAGTCGTCCAGATTTCTAAAATACTTGGCAGTAACATTATCATACCTCATTAACAAAGACAGCATATTTAGCTAATTGATAGTCAGGTGAAAATCTAGGACATTCATCATCTCCAGGACTCCAGACTTTAAACTTGTTAACATTGATATATGATTTAATTGTCTTCTTCTTGTCTGTCTTCTCGAACTTAGAGGCTGAAAAATATCATTTATAACAGATTTAATAGAAAGATCTAGGGCAAGTTTCTTAAGCATATTGCTAGTTAACACTTCACCCCCATACCCTTAATTTGATATCTCATACCGGTATGTATTCCTTTTGGTGTAAGAAGGGTACCAGGGTACAAAGCTCCAGCTAGCTATTTTCTTAGAAAACTTGCCCCCAGTAAGGCTTGTTTTGACATAATTATACAATGTTTACAGTAGAAATCACTAAAATTGTGTAAACAATGTTGACCCAAATCAATTTACAACAGTAGTCTCTGGCTCCAATCCTGGCCTGGACCATCATTCCTTCACAGACATAGGTAAAATCATACTTCTTCAGTAAACCTTGAATTAAGTATGGCAATTGTCAGTTGCAGGCTTAAAGTATGTACATTGTACAAGTTGGTTAAAGCTAAGATTCAGAGACCTAACTCTCTCCACTGACAGTAAGCAGGACAGGACAACAACACAGTATAACTTAAAATTGTTGAAATGCCAAACCCAACGACATTTTACATTCCTTTTTCTGAGTTTTTGGACAATCACCACTGACTATTTATTAACTGGATAAAAATCCATGGTCCAAGCAAAATCAAACACATATGACTTTTCTAGCTGTAAGAAGACAGTCACCACATCACAATAAAAGCTAGCTGGAATGCAAAAGAGTACATGTACCACATTACATACCAGCTAGACTGCTACATATACCCAGCCACTCTTTATATGAATTTTCCATAAATCCTCAATTCTTGGAGCTTCAATGTCTCTAGGTCTAAGGATGCATTTATACAATTCCTTGTGGGTTCATTACATTGGGCGTCCTGGTACCACCCGGAAGCCGAATTGATCTAGTCTGGATGGAGGTGAAAAGTAACTGGGAACCTCTTTTCTGCTTCTGCCTTTTACCTGTTTAGGCACTAATTCTTGCCCGATATATTTTCTTACTTTTACTACAACATTTTCATATGTAACTTTATATTCTCTTTTCTCTTGTGCACCATCAAAGAAATGTCAAGTCTGACAGTTTGATAAAAATATGTAGATGTAGATGTAGAAATTGTAACAAGATAAAACCATGCTTCAAACTAGAATCCGACCCACCACCTTTTGAGTTAAACACCTTTCGAGTCCAACATTGTAAGTTACCTGGTATTTTTCCAGCAGCTAATTTATCAGATTTAGTTTTACCAGCAAGAAGATAATCATCAGTGTTGAGCATTTTAGTTTGTTCAATACATTGTTTTATCCAATCAATACCTATCACAGGTATATCATACTTAATAGCCATTCTACATTTATATGATACATCTGTCTTCTCTGGATCATTGCATACAACATGGGTACTCTGAAATATATATATACATGTAGACAATACATATAAAAGGATGCATAATCAGTGGGCTTTGTTATATGGAAATAATTGCTGGGTTTTATTTGGAATATTGTAGCAGTGCTGTATAAATACATGTATATGTAGGGCTGTCACTATACGCCAGAAGCGATATATTGCAATATGCTAGCATCGTATGGCAATACGTACCACGATATATTGTGGGTTTTTAGGTTTGTTATGCTTCATGTTAAGTATTTAACAGAAACATTGCAAATCTTACATGCAACGACTGATATAATCTAGCATCTTTGAGCCTATGTGGTCATTTAGGTACAACCAATTGAACGAATCCTATTCCGTTAAAATTCTTGTAACTTAAGCTTAGGTTGAATGAACGATGGAAAAACTGATGTTTCGTTACTTTCATTTCACGAAGGGAACCTTTTTTATAATGAAATAAAAAATCGCCAAATACAGGTATGTGACATTCGTACTGTGCAACGTATTGCTGCAGCTGCGTATTGCAATATACTGGTATATCATGACAGCCCTATGTATCTGTGTTTAAATTATTTTTGTATAATAATCACAAGCCTTGTTAGCTCAGCTGGAGTTGCAAGCAAGGAGTCTTGAGCAAGACTACATCAGGTACTCAACTTTTCTTCCTTTTATTACAATATTAAATTCTTGGTTATAGGTACAACTTTGACTACAGTTAAAACAAACTTAAAAGGCATCTGAAGAACTGCTAACAATTAAACCATTCTCATACCCAGAGCATATCAAGATTCTCGATCATATATATATTTTTTTTAATGTCTTATTCAACACATATTTAGGTCATATATACGACGGCCAGCTCTTCCTACTATAAGTTTCCTGGACATTTTTCTATCATCAGTACTAACTTACCCTACCACGAGGTCGACAACTCATGTATAGGGTATCACCTACCTCGACCAGGCTCGAATCTGCGATCTCCAGATTCAAAGTCAGACAAGCTAACCGATACGCCACGGCTTGATCTTATTTATTTCAGTCTATAATTTAGATCGAGATTAAATCTTAATATCCTCTGGGTACAAAAATACGAAAATCAGGCTGATCAACATGACAATTCAAGAGTCTTAAACTCACTTAAGAGCTGAACTCTAGAGATAAATAGCGAGTGTCAATGGTAAAAGGATGAAGAACACCTACCTTTTTCGTAACTATGTATGAAACAACTCCTCCATTAGATGTAATGTCTTTCCTTAATTGACTCTTGTCTTTAAATTTCATAGATGTAGTCAAATCAAGAACAATCTGAAGTCCTTCAAAGATAGACATCTTGTACAATCTATAAAAAATAAACATATACCAATGATGAAATAAAGAACCATACAGAATTAGTTATATTTTAATTCAAAATTCAAGTTGATCTTTATTTTGAGTGGATGTAATTCAAAGACTATAATGCTGCATATATTAAAAGTAACTTAATACTTATGTTTATCAGTACTTGGCTACGAACACAGTTATAAATCCAAAGATGCTTTAGTTAACTTCACTATTAATAATGGAGTGGGTGTGCCCGAGCGGTTACAACATTGGACAGGCAATCATTGGATAGCCAGCACTGTGTTGGTTCAAATCCCATCCAAAAACCTACCCTATTGTTTCCTAGAGCAAAAACTTGATCTTACAAGCTCAGTTCTGGGGGCCCAGGAAGGGACTCGAAAGCAATTGATCTAAGTTGTTAGAACTTATTTCACAATCAATCTAAATTAATTAGTATAACAATAAATATTAATTAACTTTTGAAAAACTTCATTAAATTTATCCAGGCCAAGCTCTGTAATAGTGACAGCCGTAAGCATTCTCCACTTCAATTTCGGCAATTCAGGTTCAATTCTCAAGTGATACCATTTCCATGGAAATTTGACAATAATTAATGTTGATTTTGTTTCGGCAATGTAATTTGTAAAGGGAGGTGTTCTGATTTACAGGTGTCCATCGCCACAGGTGTCCATCACAATACAAAACACCAAATTATTATAAATTTTTACTTAAACATGCTCCAACTATCATAAAAACACCAAATACAAAAGTTCCGGTCAAAAGCCACAATTTTATTGAGTGAAAAAAAAAATTTTTTTATTAAACAAAATTTTTCACTTTTGGTGCGACAGGCATCTATATAATATAGTATATTCTGACTCATTCAGTCCAAGTGGAAAGGAAGGCCAAAACAACCATGACTGTTGACATTGAATAACTGTGTAGGTGAGCTAGTACCATGACAGTACCTTAGCCTAAGGGTCAACAACTTGAATAACTTATTATATGTTCACTAAATCCAGCAATAATTACCAAAATTTTACTTGTCACTCCAGTAATATACGTTAAACGGTTAATGTAGATAATACACTACATGAGTAATACACATAAATATCTAAAACTTGCGTTGTTAAAAATAATTATGACTAAAACAATTTTTCTCTTCCGGGTAATTAATGATAGCCATTTTGTAAATAAACGGAGTTACCGTTCTTGGGCAAGGTTAAAACCGCTGATGACTATGGAAAAGATAATTCCCGGAACGACGGACAGATGTCGTACATAAAAAATATGGTCGCGGTTTATTTAAGCTTCAACTTCTTTTAACCCCAGTAAAATTCGCTAGCAGACATTAACTACGAAGGCGGATGGTGCATCCAACCGACTTTTTAAAGGCTAAGATGCCTTGAAAAATTAATGATCTCTCAATCAAAGGTTTAAATTTTTAAAATCACTAGTAATGAAAGTTTACTTGTTAAAATCCAACATGTATTTACACTGTGCACAAAGCCGCTACAAATGCATTATTTTAACCTAATAGTCAAGATGTACAGTAACTTAATACATATATTTGTAAGTACCTCCATTGGCGGATCTAACGAGGGGTCAGGGGGTCCGGACCCCCCTAGAATTTCCAAAATGTACTTGTCCATATGTGTATTTCTTGACTGCAAGTTATTTTAAGTAGCATGAAGCAAATTTTCTCGGTGCCTAACATAGATTCAATAGTTATGTAGTTTTTATTATTAAAATATTGCATTATTGTGCAAAAAGTGTATAATTTGGACGTGGTTCGAAAGTTTGGACCCCCCATAAAAAAATTCGGACCCTCCCCCCTTGAAAAAGTTCGGACCCCCCCCCCCCCCGAAAAAAATTTGGAACCGCCTCTGTCTCTCAATCAAAACATAACACTGACCATGGACTGCAAAGACAAATGTGTTTTATTTCACGGCGTCTCAACGCCGTGATATTGTGGTGGGTAGATTTTGATAGCAATGGGCAAAAGTCACGTGATATAAATCCTTTCGATTTCCACTGCCGACAAATTTATTGTTTTAATGCAGTCATAGTACAGCCCATTTCCGTTAAAAGTTAAATAGAAAAAAGCATTTTTGTGGGAAACCATATTATCAATTTTTCTTGCAACAATGCAACTAACGAAAAATCAGTGTTTTATATCAACACATTTCCGCAAATCCTTTCGAATCACACGAAAAGGGGTAGGTATAAATCGCGGACCAACCGGACCAGCAGACCAGTTTAGTATACGGATACATTTTAACTAATATGCGTATCATAATGTGTGTATAGTACATATATAATTGATATTTACCAAATTTTATTTGAAAAGATAAGATACCAATATCAAAATTATATTTACAGAAATAAGTTTGCAGACTTTAACTATTAAAAGAATCGTCGATTGCTTCATCACATTTAGTTGTAAATATTATATATTTCAACTATCAGAGCCTTTATCATTTGAAAACCAATTTGATATGATTCAAATATAATATTTTAATAATATACCTTTTTTTCTTTCAAGCCGACTGTATAAATAAAGAAGCGTAATCGTGTAACATTGACTTTTAATTCTAACTTTTACTGAGTTCTATTGGCGATCTTTTCTAACTATGATTAAGTGCAGCGGACCAGTTAATTTTAAGAGCGTAAGAGCTACAGACCAGGGTTGAGTTCAGTATCTGCGAACCTTATAGAACGTTCTGTAACGATACATTCGGTACTCCTCGTCCATTTGCTGCGAATAATCTCGGACATATTTGGACGCTATTTTGAAATGTTCGGTGTTAAAGTAAACAAATGTATGACCGAGGAGTTACGAATGCATTGTTATGTAACGTACTGAAGCGTTTTGTGTAATTGAACTTGCTTTTGGTTATAGATCGAGCAGATGTAAAATTATTTTTTTAATAATGAAGAGTTTGGTACTATATTGACGGACTATTGACCAGACGTATCACTGCAGCGGACCAGGTAATTTTAAGAGAGTTAAAATGACGGACATTTACACATAGGTGAAAAGCTCGCTAGTTTTTAATTTGTTCGAATGGATTATGTTCTCTCGAGTCCGAGTGAATTCATTATTAAGAAAAATGCTTTTCTATTCGAAATATCTGACCTTTTGTATTTAAGTGCATCTTTTCGGAATTAAAATAAATGTGTAATCCTTTCGTGTATCCGACAACAAAATTCTTCCGTAACAAGTAAAGGTATGACTACTCCCCAATACACCGGTTCGAAAGATTCACTCGTTGACTTTCTACCTCTGCTTGAATACTGTGCGCAAACTGATATTTCTATTTCAAGGCAGAGACACACACATTTATATTGCATGACTGTCTCGTGATTAAAAAATAAATGCAACAAATGTTCACGCCTGTAATATCAAAATGTCGAAATTCAAAGATGTTGGACAGTTATGCATTAGTTAGATGATTGGTTACACGGATTGGTAAGAACAGATCCGCAATGTAAGGAGCACTTGACCAAACAGAAGCGATAAGTCATGTAAATAGCTTCTGTTCTGAAAGACTATGTTTTCTCTTTTGCCGATCTTTTTAAGCAGCTTGCAAATATGAATTACTGGAAATAAATCCAACTAAAACCAAACATCCTGTCGGCATTAGGAAGTTGTCTAGATCCTGACCATTCGCGTACTCCAAGGTTGTCAAGATTCTCGATCTAACCAGTATCGAGAATCTTACTAGGCTCTTGGAACGAGACTGTTACATTTGAACAGGAGAACGTTTTATAACAAGTTACCTTTTTATTACTGAAAACCTTAACATGACAATTCAATATAATGCTTTTGAGTTACCTTTAGATTATACTTTATAATTTTTGTTTGCCGTGACAATCCCTTTGCTGCATTTCGCAGCAATTTTTTTACTTGTAAATATAAGTTGTTCAGGTACGTTTAGTTAAAAAACAACAATTCCATATGATAACTTATTAGCAGTCATACACAAATATATTTGATCCTTATTTCTATTAAGTTTAGAAATAAGGCAATACATGTTTAACATAACATATAGTGCGTACAAAAAACAAAACGTGTTTTGGTAAACATTAAAACTGAGACCATTCATTTCAGAGGTAGACAGTGTGGAAAATAAAATTTGTGGAATTCATTTATTCACAAAATTAGCATGGTTGATAACCACCATCACTTTGTAAATCATGCTTGTTATGACAGAACGCTTTCCATTACACTAACAACTAAGACACAAGTAAACATATCACAATTGCTTATTTTAAAGTCATCCTGGGCATCCCTCGTCGTGGGTTAATCCATTGTATTGCTATTATAAACAGTGTTTTTTTGTTTTGTTTGAACTATAATTGTGTTTGCTTATGATTATAATCATATAATGCGAGTGTGTGCAAAGACATGTGTTTTAGGGAGACAGTTTTTGAGTGTCTGTTGGTGATAAATTTAACGCCGTAGCAACACATTGTTATAGGTCATATAACAGTGGTCAGTCAACCTACTCACTGTCCCTGAAAAGGCTTAATCTCTGGAAAGCGAGTGACAGTTAATCAAAAGAAAAGGGAAAGTGTTTACAGTTTGAAATTGAATATTAAAGAAGTCGTATGTTCAATATTACAGCGAAGTTCTACCACATTGTTTTTGGTAAGTCGTGCGTTTTTTGACGATTTTTAAGTCACACTTGCGTAACCTGAGTAGAATAAGATCCCTAAATTAAGATTAATCTGTTATCAAGACCATTGATCTGTTTGTGCTGAAAGTGCAACTTAAATGTATTTTTTAATGCTATTCTATCTTTATAGGATCGGTGTCTACCATTATATTGTCCTGAGGGTATGTATAGAACCAAAAACGGCTGCAAATATCTATTTCTCTCTTGGAACATAGGCGGTGTAACAATGCAAGTTAAATTGGTTCCTGATGAGTCTACCTTACTTCCTGTATTAGAATTGCTAGAACTGACAAAAGAAGAACTTGATAATCCTCAGCGCTGGATAAAATCACCTTGTGATAAACTTGGACGGTTTTACTATGATATCCATTACGAGAACTCTAGCTTTCAATATGTCAAATCATTAATGGTGTAACTGATGAAATTCACTGATGATGATTACTTTTCGCCAACTAATGGTATACCTTTGCTTGCAAAATGTTCCAAGGATCCATGGTACTTACACTTGAATAACACCGCATACAAATTTAAACCTCAATTAAACAACTTTGTAAACTACGTCCCAGATGGTCGAAACACAATACGGATGCCGCCGTTAAATATGTCTGATGATTTCGTAAGACCAAAAATATATGATGTATTACTAGACAGTGGTTTGTTTCATAAATTTGTTCGTAGGCCTAAAATCAATCTCAAAAAGACATTCTTTTGTGAGCAGGTAAGTTATTTTCTTTAAGTTTTTTAGTAAAAGGTTTTGGAAATGGACAAGCAGTTAGCTTTTACATTAAGTAAATTACTCCAGTCTGGTTTCTCAGTCCATAGTCATTCTAAAGCGAAGTCTTCTATATTTGTTTGTCTAGGTTCATAAAATGTCTAATCAGAATACTTGCATCCACTTACTGCGAAGCAAGTAAAAACGCGTAAAGTGACTACACTTGCCACATAATAAAAACAAAAGAGCGATCCTTATTGGGGTGCAATTACAATTCAAAATCATTCAATCACAGCTCATCACTCATTTAGCAGTTAACGTGTATGGGTTTTTTAATTTATTTTTCCTAAAGTTAAATTGTTTTTAACACCTCATGTTGTATATGGTTATGTGAATGAAATGTATGAACCATTTAAAATATTTGTTGTGATTGTTCAGTCGGTACATAAGTCGCAAGATAAACATACACTGTCAATTCAATATTTTTTTTCTCACACGATTCATAAATTTGTCATTCCAATTATACTCCAATTTTACATTCCAGGTACGACTTCCATTGGAAGAAATTGAACTTCGTATTGAGGAAGTTCATATATTAGCTACAAACAAAACTCTAGGGAATGGTGAATATGATTTCAACGATATTTCATTGGTTGATAAAACAGTTGATGCCAATTATTCTAGTGGGTCTATTTGTGTTGATGATTACATTACACAAAACGGTGGAACAGTAATTACTATTGATGAAATGACTGGATATATATTTTTGATCCACTTTGTTACTTTCATATTTGATATTCTGGCATTGGCTAACAGAAATCACGCTTAGTTAAAATCAGCTTAAAAAGATGCAAGTTTAACTGATGAATGTTGCCACGTAATTTTCAGGAAATTATAAATACTTTGTTTAGAAGACACATGCTTATAATCTAAGCTTCTATACTTTTCATTGAAAATCCTGATTCAATACACACAGTTGATCATAAAATAAATACAATATTACTAAGATGTGTTTTGACTATTTTCATCCTATGATATACATCACAGATGATACAATTATAGTACCCACCAAAAGTATGGAGACAAAAGAAATTTACTACAATTCTTGAATGTTGATGATTATTTAGTAGAATAGTTAATTTGTATATATTTTGGTATGGTTTGCGATAAAATGAAATCAAATTTTCATGAATGCAACCCATTTATAAGATTCAGCATCTGACATCCCGAAGCCTCCAAAACCGTGTCTATTATAATTATTTCCCATTACATAGCCTATTTTATTTTGCAGTCTTAGTTATGATAATAATGATTATCAAAACAGTAAAGCTAAACTAAAAGGCATAACAAAAAACAGTTACCAAATTTTAAATTAAAGCTATTTAGTAGGCCTACAAAGTAAACATGTCTTTTGGTAGGTACTCTGTGAACTTAATTTGGATGAAAGCGTTATTGCATTGTGTGTACAAAGTGTTTGCATTTACAATTAGCTAATAATCCTTATCAGCATTTCTGGTAAGTCACCATTTGACTTCGGTTAGCTGTAAATGATACATTGTAGCACTACTCTTGAGCTTGTATTCAAAATTTAAGAGGTTTAGCGAAATTTTACTCTCATTTGACATTTTTAGCATTGAATTATACAGAAAGATTATTACCTTTATTTTTACATAAGCGGCAAGTATGAAAAGGCCGTTGTAAAAGCATGATCTGATAGCCAAGATAATGACTACGCCAGTAAAAAGATTATTTAATTTACTGTACAGTTCTTTTTTTATCTAAACTTTCGAATAAACACTCCGTCGATACGTCTATTTGTTTTTCCTCATTTATTCGTTTTCCTGATACATACATTGCTTTCTATTTCAGTGTCTGTAATTGTGATGTTACATTATAGTTATTTCAGTGTTATTTTCAATGAATTGACTTCCATTAATGTTTTTGTTAAATGGACATGCACATGTCATACAATATTTAGCGACATCCAATGAAATGTTGTGCCATTTAAATGTACAGCCTCTTTACTATTTGAATGCCCAGATATAATAAAATGCCCATTTTAAACTATTTAAATCTTTCC
Source organism: Mactra quadrangularis (assembly GCA_025267735.1). Lineage (NCBI taxonomy): Eukaryota > Metazoa > Mollusca > Bivalvia > Venerida > Mactridae > Mactra > Mactra quadrangularis. Next base: position 12,645,937 of record CM046309.1, read on the forward strand.
TATTGCACAGAAGTAAGTATATAATAAATTAGAATGATGGTTTCTTCTTTTAAACTAATATCACTTCCATTGCAAACTGTAATAGTCATCTCTTCATTCTCTCAGAAATACGTATCAATTCATTTGATAAATGGTTTTCTTCTCTTTGAATTCAAAATCCCATTGCACCTGTGATTAAACATTAACGGAGAAATAAATTCACATTATTGCTTTGATATTTGTTCGGTTTTTACATTATTGTTTTCTATTTGTATTAAGAACAATGTCTGTACTTGTTTATTTTGTTAATGGGATAATCAAACTATGGAATCCAACTAATTGAATACAAGTGCACAGACAGATAGTCTAATTTATAAGCTTTTATGTATAGCTATTGTATTTTGAATAACCCAATCTTCAGATGTTTTCAAACAATAAATTTTGAAATCGTTTAAGTTTACACCTGATCCTTAGGCTCATTTTTAACAGACTTTTCCTTAGATAAGAGCAATGTATTTAATGCTGAATATATAATATTTATAAAACAAATGTTTATTACTGTTGAAATGAAATTGAAATAATATTGTATTTGAAATATGGGGTTGCTCATTCTTTAAAATTGTAGTTGAGCAATACATTCATATTATTCTATATTGCAAGATACAAAAAGTTATCATTAAGTTGTACGTAGATGTTTCATTTTATGATGTATTTTATGCACTCCATAAAACTTTATATACTTAGATTTATGTGTACTAAGATACATTATATGTATACGTTACGAAATAAAATATACGTTCTGTTCTGTTCAAAACAAAACAAAATTATTGAAAACAAATGCCATTAATATAGTGTCATACCTCTTATTTAATGTTTGATGTTGTTTTGTTGTGACAGCTTATGTTATATCACGGAACATTGTTTCGACCAGATTTGCATATTGTTGGTACAATGTTATGTCTAGCATACTGAATAAAAGGGATATGTTGAATCTCTTCTGTCTTTTTATTGTATTGTCCCATTCAAATCTGTTTCATACACACAGCTCCGAGTCATATAATGCAGATTTAGCATTAGTTTATACGTTTGCATTTATAGTTTATAGCCTGAAAAGATAGTTGGCCACTTTGGCTACTGTGTTGACAATTTGGACTTTCTAACTAAACTAAATCGCCTAACTTATCTAAACAATTGTCTTCTTTGATAATATGAATTTCAATTCATTACATCATATTGGTGCCACAATCTTCCAGTAAGAAAGAGACCAATCCATTCATATTCACATGTACAATCACAGAAGCTATCGTATAATTTCTTACATCTATTATCCGAACAATGTGTAAAAGTTCTTGAGGTATATACTTAACTTTGTATCAACAACCCAAAATTTGATTTGCAGTCCCAACACGATGTACACGTCTAAGAAAATTTATTTCTAATATCCCCTTAAACAAACTACAAACGCTGAATTGGTGGGACAATTGGTGTACATAATTTAGTGTTATAAATGCAGAGCAAATTTACACACGAAAGATTAAAAAAGATTATTGATCAGTAAGTGCAGAAGAAGAAGAAGCAAAATCAAAGTCAAACTTAATGTGTTTATTAATTATTTCATTTATAAGCTTGATTACTGATCAACAAATCATTAAAAATTATACGTACATTGCAGGAAAGGAAACAAAATGTAATAATTATGTAGATTATATTTATTTTATAAATATGAGTAACACATGCGAACGGCCATTCTCGTACCCAGGGCTTATAATGATTCTTAATCTAGACTGTGTACTCTATATCAAGATCGATCAATAGATAAAAATGGTTATCTTTATTACCGACTCCAACATCATTAAAATATATCTAGTAGTTATATGGAAGTCAATTGAAGACATTATTTCAAAGACATCCAGAACTCACGAATGTCTGAAGAAAGAGCACAACCGATTGGCTGGCTTTTGGGCAAAGCATAAATCGCCAGGTGGCGCTAAGCATAAAACGCGTAAATAGTGTTTTGATTAGTTAACATCGGCCAAAATTATGACATTTTATTCCTGGAATTGGCCTTGTGGCACCAGAGTTTAGATTGAGAATCTTGATAATCTGGGTACGAAAATGATGAGCAGTATAACCTAATTATAAATGCATACACTGCCATATTGTGGTATGATGTCGTAAATACTCATAAAATACCTTTTTGCAATCATTTTGGTAAGCATAAAGTAAATATTAGCTATGACCGCAAAATACCTCCTACTTTTAAATTACAGGCGGATTTATTTCCAGCCCATATCACTAATTCTTTTATAATAAATATTATATTTTATTAATTAATTTATAAAAATACTATTACTAACATAATGGTAATATTTGAATCCTTTAAACAACAGTGATTGTAATAATAAACAAATAAAACATACTGCATATATAGCATATATAATTTACAAAGAATGACAAATTAACATGGAACAATGCCCTTCAAATTAAATAGTAGAACAGATCTGGAATTCATTTCAAACGGATCCAGATATCAAAACTCATGTATTAATTATAAATTCCAAGAGAGCTCTGTGTGCACACTTTAAGTCAATCAGTTTTAAGCTAGAATCAATGAATGTTTAATCTTATTGTACAGCAAATCATCAAATAGTCAAACACATTAATGCTATAAAGAATCATTCTTAATAGATACAAAAAAGCATAACACAACCAAAAATACCTTACATGTAGATAACAAGAAATTATTTATAACAAAATCCTATTGTGATAGATAAAGTCATATATATAAATCACAATATATCCCATACCTAATGCAAACTGACCTCCCAAAACATACCTACGACATTGTCCTTGACAAAATTAAAGAATGCAATTAATATTCTCATTGTACCATTAGTCTAAAGTCAAATACCAAAATCTTTACACAGCAAAACTTAACTTACAATACATGAAAAGTGGACATTCTTGCCGGAACAAATTCTTCGGTTTATCAAAAAAAAATCTTTTATCAATACGATGTGGTGTGTTGTACCAAGTTATAATAAAATATTTTGAATAAAGTCATTGAAGTTTTCTTCTGTTTCAACTTTTATAGAAATTGCAAAAAAACATACATATTTTTCCGATTTAATTATTGTGAATAGACAGATAACAAGAGGTATAAAATGTTTGCTCATATATTTTACATGTGTATTATACAGCAATTATAATATTAAATGCAGGTAACATATTGGAACAAATTAATAACAATTTGGAACAAATTAACTAACCTAATTCTGCAAACATATTCATCTTTACTTATCACATCATTATCATCACAGTCAATCAATTGTAATTTATCCGTAGCTTTACTACAATGGTATTTTACAGTATTTTAAAGGGTACTATCATATGTCATACTTGACTATCTAAGGTAATTAATATTAATCGCATTTATTTTTCTAATTCACTTATTGTTATCTTGAATCGCTTCAGGAGTGATATAACCTTTTTGTGTTGATGCGCCGCTAAACCCAAACAAACAAACGAAAATTACTTCAATAATATAAAGAAAAACAAAGGAGCTATTACTTATTACACAGGAGTAATCACTATATACATACATGCTCGTCAATTAAGTAAACTTTCCTGTATTCATTTCCTATCATCAGGGACAGATAATTAATGTTTTAACTAATTTCCAGTATCAGAACCATAGAAATAATTATCTTAATAAAGGACTTGTTTTTAACATAGAGACCGTTTTCTTCTCAAATAATACATTTGGTACCTAAAAAAGTAAAACAATGTATGAATTTGCAATAACTAATGCGGTCTAGATAGTAGAACTTAACAATACAAAAATATCAATGCATAGAATAAAAAGGGGGGAATAAACATACCCATACATTCAATATGTATTATTGCACTATATATGCACATATACAATACAATTAAAAAATATATGTACAAAATACCCAATATCATATTAAATAGCAGAATATATCATAATCAGTACAAATGTTATAATATCTATAATAAAACAATGCATCGGTACTTCCAAACTATTATATTGAATCATGTCTTATAGGCAAAAATATCGAAACAAGAATTCATTCTACTTTGTTATAAGAAAAAACTAGATTGCTGAATATCGAGTCGTAATTTAGTTCCTGATTCAACGAAGTTATGCTGATTAGTATACTTCCAATTAAAAAAGGTTCACCAGCATATTTCCTTAGATCATCATAAATTTAATCTTTATTTAAAGCCGAAAAAACTACACAGATCGTGCATGAAGTGTGTTTAATAAAAAAGCGCTAATAAAATAAACAACCCTTATGGATAGATTTATATATGAAATTAGACTTGCTCATTTAAATAATGGTGAACATTCGCTTTTAATAAATTAGAGAAATATTGTTTGGCATAATAAATTATACCTTGAGTATTACTGTATTAGCATATACAAGTTAACAAGTTTATTCAAAAAAGAAACCCGGAAGGTCTTAGACCCTTGCCGTCAATACATAGATTACAGCATACACGTATGTACACAATATACATCAAATATAAATCAGATTGTTATACAAAAAAGAAAAATACATACAATAAATATATAATGACATGAAACATTTATCACATTATGATATCAACTCAACTTGAAACAGAAGGTTCCAGACATTTCAAGAAAATAATTTAAAGCAATTTTGTACATGGTTTTTTCTCTAAAACATTTACTATCTGATTAGAAAAATACACTTATCTTTTAATCTCTCTAAACATAACAAAGCCATCGAACATCAATGGATTAAATATCTTAGACAATTTGCTTCTGGCATTAAATGTTTCTAAAGAATTTGTGTTAAACAATTTCATATTACATAACTTAAATAACTGGTTTGAACTATAAATGCAAAACAATGATAGTTTATTTGGTGTACAATATAAGTTTTACATTTAATTAGGTTTTTTGTTCCAGAAATTAATCTAATAACATTGCTCAACAGTTTGTGGTTGCAGGTTAGGATTTACAGGATGAGAAACATTCTGTTGTACTTTATCAACAATTTGATCTTCAAAGTTTGAATGCAATCGTAACATCTTCCCAGCAACTTCCGTCCAATTTTGTCCCAACTCAAGCTGACTGCTAACCAAAGGATATACTTCAGCAACCTTGGAGCAAAATTCAACGGCTCGATGAACGGATTCAATTAAAATGCTTGACTGTGGTAATTCTTTATCATACTTGTTTGAATGTATAGTTTCAAGAAATTTAGATAAAATAGCTTCAACTTCCCTTTGGTGTTTAAAATTAACTGGAAAGCTATCTGGCAAGACAAACTTGATCATACAAAGCACAACTATCGATGTAGAAAGTAAATGTATTATTTCCTCATAACACTTCTTTCCTGAAAATAACAATGTTGTCAAGTCTCATACATTACTTAAACTAGCATCCTTAATTTATCTCTTCAACGGTTTCTATATCGTTTTGATTTAACATTGAACTATTTAGAAATTTGACGGATTCATGCATTTTATGATATAACAAATTACATAACTTCTGTTGATATAACTCATCATCATAATGCATGTTGTCCTATCCTATTAATTTACAAATGTATATGCTGATTATTAACAGTTTTTATATTATTTGTTGAATGTACAATAAATTAATGCAACAAAAAGTGCATCACAAAAAAAAGAAGTCAAGGAAATAACCAATGAATCACAGCAAACAGCATCATATGACAATACTTCAGTCTGAATATACAAACATTTTTATTGTCAAATTACTTGGTAATACTTGCACATCAGAAACCAGTTCTATTTCACTAATTTTAGCTCCATTGTAAAACAATTTCTAACAACTTAGACAAATCACTTTTGAGTTTACTTTCCTAATCCCCTAGCTAGTAAGAAATAATAGGATAAAAGTTCTTGCTCAAAGAAGCAATCGCTAGGTTGTGAATGCTATTTGAACGTACGCAAACCTGGCTATCCAATGGTTACCAGTCAACGCCGTTACCACTCGACCATTCCCGTTCATATATTTTTATCCCTGTATTAATATCAAGGGAAAATATATAATTTCTAAAATGTATCAACATAGTTTCATTTTGTATAATTGGTTCATTTCCTTGCATGAGGAAACTAATGAGTATTGAAAATTACCAAGTGACTTCAGTCCAGCTTTGTCTAGAACAGTAATACACAAATTGAAATCTACTGAAAGATATTCTTGTAAACTTCTATCCATCACCCAGAATCCAAGCTAAAACATAACAAGAGCTGTCAGAGGAGACAGCATGCTCGACTTAGTAGTGTTTGTCACAGGAGATGTGGTTGATGATAAGGAACATACATATTTTAAAATTTGAAAATATAACCATAACAAATTCAAAGAAAAAAAAAAGAAATAAATAGAAAACTATAAGTTCAAGGGGGATAACTCTGAAAAAATGTATAAGGAGTTATGAATCTTGTCACATGAGATGTGGTTGATAATAAGGAACATATATCTAAAGTTTGAAGTCAATACCTGAAGAAATAAAACAGTTGCAGTAAAAACAAACATTTTTTAAAGAAAACTCTAATTTCAAGGGGAGATAATTCTGAAAAAAATATATTTGGAGTTATGAACCTTGTCACATGAGATGTGGTTGATAATAAGGAACATATATTTAAAGTCAATACCTAAAGAAATAAAACAGTTGCAGTAAAAACAAATATTTATTAAAAAAAACTATAAGTTCAAGGGGGATAACTTTGAAAATAATGTATACGGAGTTATGAACCTTGTCACATGAGATGTGGTTGATAATAAGGAACATATATTTAAAGTTTGAAATCAATACCTAAAGAAATAAAACAGTTGCAGTAAAAACAAACATTTTTTAAAGAAAACTCTAAGTTCAAGGGGAGATAATTCTGAAAAAAATGCATTCGGAGTTATGGACCATGTCACATGAGATGTGGTTGATAGAAAGGAACATATATTTAAAGTTTGAAGTTAATATCTTAAGAAATAACAAAGATACAGAAGAAAGTATTTTACTGCACAAAAACTTTAATCTGTGCACAAAAACTTCAATCAGTTCAAGGGGAGATAATTCTTGAAAAAATGTGTTTGGAGTTATGGACCTTGTCACATGAGATGTGGTTGATAGTAAGGAACATATATTTAAAGTTTGAAGTTAATATCTTAAGAAATAACAAAGATATAGAAGAAAGTATTTTACTGCACAAAAACTTTAATCAGAAATGTGGACGCGGACGCGGACGCCGACGCCGACGCCGGGGCGAGTAGGAGAGCTCTACATTACTTCGTAAAGTCGAGCTAAAAATGAAACAAAGGCTAATAGTTACATCATTCCGTTCAATTCGCTCACACAGAAGTGATCACTGAAAGTGGACCCAATTATGCTAATATAACCTATGTAATAGTTATAAAGCAATGCATAGTATTGGCATTCAATCAGAAATTGACTTCAGATATTAAACATTTATTAATAGTACAAGTACGATAAATTCAAAGCACTAAAGGGTAAACTGAAAATGTATGTACATGTACATTTGTACATGCAATCGATATATAACAGACTGTTATTGAACATTGACACATTTTCCTGAAAACATAGGCTACTATGTACACAATATGTGGGCTGTTTTCTCTCTATAAAGTAACCATTTGGTGTACCCAATTTATGAATAAACAAAAATACATTGGATAAAGTCAAAATCACTATGCAGTTTTGTAAATCACATATTTTACTTGAATGATAAGAGATATGTCATTTGGAATAACCCCAGACCTCATTGTATAATTAATTTCTGGAATTTACAAATCTTCATATCAGAATTATGTGTGTTTTAATTGTTCTATATGTTTTTCAAGATTTACTTTTTGTACCTGTAGAATCACAAATGCAACTATTAATGGTGAAAGATAGTGCAAAACCATGCTAGTTAAAGTATTTGCCGGCGTACATTAATTAAGTTTTAAGCAGGTATGTATCACACTAGCTGAATTCCACAGTACGCATACGTTATATATTATTAATGACAAATAATAAGGAAGTCTCTTGTTATAAAACACGAGAAAATATGTTTACTTTGAAACAAATTACTTTTGTAAATAAATGGTCCAACCAAAATCAAATTACAGGAATAATTAATTTATTTTTTATGATTATGCATACCATATCTTGTTTCAGCATTATTTCATGGAAATCCTGTATCTTCAGTTTAGAGCTTGATTTCTTTATAATAGATGGAACATTCTCACCAATACCATAGATACAAAGGTCTGGCTCATCAACTAACTCTGTAATATCATCAAAAGCTTTGAATTTTAAACTGGTGTTACTGTAGAAGCAGTAGTCAAGTGGTAGGATGTTGGCTTTGGGATCGAGGAGTACTTGGTTCGAACCCCGTCGCAAATTTTCTTGAACATGTTTGTTTGTTTGTTTGTTTGGGTCATATCACGCCGACAGCTGTTAATGATACTAATAATTCAAACTATATTAATGATGTACAACTCTATATCTTATTATAAACATTTATTTCTTTCAAAAAGTTAAGTATAGCATATGATGGTACAGATTCATTCTTGAACATAAAACAGCAATTCTTTCATTTCACCCGGGTATAAATAGGTACCTCCAAGAGTGATATAAATCCGATACGTCAATATGTCCGTTGTACAAAGTGGATAAAAAGAATCTAAAGGGAGATGGATAGAAACCTGTAGCCCGATGACCTGGGGTAATAGCTGCGAAATCGATGAACATGTATTAGCATGAAACTTAAACTTTAAAATGCAATTACTATATTCCAGTTCATCCAATGCAGAGTTGATAGCCTTAAAACATGCATGACCAGCGACATAAATATTCATTTACGTACCTACACAATTCAAATGAAAGCTCATGGGCCAAAATGCTTGTCACAAATAGTTTTAACACATAAAAAAATATGTCAAAAAACGGCATGTCCGGTTTTTATCGTTTAAATACGATTACATCTTTAAGAAGTTAAGGATGATAACTTAGATCAAATACATTAAATCACTTGTCATAACCACTCATAGTACGATAAACGTGGTACATACAGATTCATTCGAAGGAATTTCTCCTTGAAAAACACGCCATTTAGCGGAAAATGCTTATTATTCAAATGTTATGACCTTTGAAGTATGGATGCTAAAGTATCAATCAAAGTTGTCAGTTTTTTAACTATCAAAAATTTATACTATATATTTAAGTATTTCTTTAAAACTATATATATGTCTATTACATTAACATGTCACAACTTGAATAATGACACGGTCACTGAATGTGTGATTATTTTACCTCTTTTTAACAATTGAGCCACCAATCCATACTAATTATTGATAATCTAACTATATATGCGACGATTTTGAATATCGGGGCAATAACAAGTTCGGAAGGGGTTAAAAATAACAGATTCAGTGACCGTGTAATTATTTAAGTTGTGACAGGTTAATGTAATAGAACTATAACCATATATCGCATACTTGTCAAAGATTAATGGGACATAACTCTTAAAGCAATATAATCAGAGAAATGGTCCGTCATTTTACGGTTAACTTATCATTTGTGAAGTAATTTGATTTAAGTTTTTATTATAATTGATTTAGATTTGAAAACAACAATGTTAAAACAACAATTGTAAAATAATGCACTAATAAATGTATTTACCCACTTCCATTGATACCTCCGTTTCTCCATAACTTCCTCTCCTTTTTCTCATTCTACGGGAAGCATTAGGCCTTGTTTCACATTCTCTCCAAGATACTTCAGATCTAGCAGGTGACGTTCTTTCAGAACGCCTTTCAGAAGAGGATGAACAAGCATTTGTGAATACTGGGGAGGACTGGGAGATAGCAGGTGAAATCATTTGCTCCAAATTTAGTCTTATCTCTCTCTTAAGTTCAGGTTTTGAAAAGCTATTCATTTTTGATGGAAGCCGAGGACGTCTAAAACCCAGGCGTTTATTGAGAGCTGACACGAGATCAGATTGAGGTGGAGGGGGAGGAGCAGATGAAAAGGGAATAGGTTTTGGAGGAGGGGGAGCAGGGGGTACACTACCAGGGGCTCTAGGGAGTGATGGAGGGATAGGAGCAGATAAAAACTGAACAGATTGTGTTGGAGGGGGAGGAGGGGGTACACTACCAGGGGCTCCAGGGAGTGAAGGAGGGATAGGAGCAGATAAAAACTGAACAGATTGTGTTGGAGGGGGAGGAGGGGATACACTACCAGGGGCTCTAGGGAGTGATGGAGGGATAGGAGCAGATGAAACGGAAATAGGTTTTGGTGGAGGGGGAGGGATTTTTGATGGAAGCCGAGGACGTATAAAACCATAGCGTGTCTTGAGAGCTGAAATGAGATCAGATTGAGGTGGAGGGGGAGGAGGGGGTACACTACCAGGGGCTGACTTAGGGAGTGATGGAGGGATAGGAGCAGATGAAAAAGGAACAGGTTTTGGTGGAGGAGGAGGGGGTCCACCACCACGTGCTGACTTAGGGAGGGATGGAGGGGCAGGAGCAGTAAAAGGACTCAATAAACGTCTACGAAGGCGAGGTGATTTTTCTTGAGGTGGTAGATGGAGTTCCATCTCACGAGGTGCAACACCAAAACATAGCGGAGAATCAGGTTGTCCAAAACAAGGAAGAGAGCCTGGAGGTGGTGGTGGTGAAGGTGAATGATCTAAACTTTGAATGCTTTGTTGCTGAGTTGCAGGCATGGTCTGATAAGGAGATCCTCCCCCACCTCCAAATACCATACCTCCAAATGGGATCATATGTGATTCTTCAATGGTGGAATCATCGTGTAGCATCATTTGAACACCTTGGAAAGAAGGGGGACGGGAATACGAATTAGAATCTCTGTCCATTCCAGTTGGACTTAGACTCTCCTTTTGTTGTGCTGAAAGAATGGGTGGTGGAGCACCAGGATGGGCAAAATGGGCAATACAATCATAAGCAACATCTTCTGATTGTAATGACAAAGGCACAGCATAGAATTCCATTTGTTCAGTGGTCTTCTCTGAAAAAACAAATACATGTACAATAACTTATATTTTCATGTTTCGTCAAAAAGATTATGAAAACCTAAGAATATTTAATGTCATGATTCCAAACATTACCGAATCTTTTTAATTTTTTAAACTCTTATCAAGGTAATTGCTTCGACATTCTCATTTAAATTTGAAAATGAATCAGGGTCAATACAATTCTCATAATCATTTAAAACAACTTTAACAGATCACTAATAATGAAATAACTAGACTTTCAAATCAATTCAGTGATACTATAAAAAACAATAATCTTTCCCCAAAATACTTTTTTTAACACAACACTTACATATATGATAATTTTTGGTGCATTTGTTTCTAAAAATAACACATGTAATAACATACATGTATATGCCAATACCTATCATTCTAAAACCCCATTTTCACGTTTTTAACATTGAACGAATTTTCATGTGAAAAACATGAAATGCAAGTTTTTCAAAATGCATATTTAATTCTCTATCAGCTTTATTCACTTAAGAATACTTTGCATGAGAAATTAGACATTAATAATGCCACAACTGCATGCAGAATTGCCGGGACGTACTAATGTTTTGGTACAAGTCTCGTTGCTTTCATGTTAATCTCAGTGCACAATCAAACTCTAAGCAACAAGCTTATTCCATACATAAAAAGCATTTTTTTAATTGGAGTTAACGCCGTATCGACACAATTTAGGTCATTTCATGGCCCATTGTCTATAACCAGTACCCTTCGGGCACGAATATACAAATCCCGGCGCGCTACCAACTGCGCTATCGACCCGGGTATACATAAAAAGCAACACATTCATATTGTACGATTAAATTGAACTGTCCGATTGCATAAATTAAAACGTCATATTACATGATATATTTAATACTCGGATACTTTCGGTAGTTCACGTAGAGTGTATTGTCTGCTCATAACACTAATGTATTAAATCTTATTTTCCATACGTATCGTACTTTGTGTGGCCGAGTGGGGAGACGATCAGACTATAAATCTTTTTATTGTGGGTTCGAATCCCGATAGAAACTTATTTTTATCTCTTTTTTCATTTAAATCATGGGCGTATTGCGTAAAACACATTGCCCCCCTTGCATCATGCACTTGTAGAGAAGCCTTTGTTATAAATTTGGTGGCATCTCCTTAAGTGATGATGACAGCAGCACGACTGACACTGTCTGTAAAATTGAGTGATTCTTACATTGTTTGATTTGAAGTGTTTTTATTCTATGTCAAAAAATTACTGAATGAAATAGATGTAAAACATCAACAAAAATACAAAACGTAGAACAAAAAATTTCAAAAATGACCTATTAAGCTTCAGACTGGCAATTCTTTCAAAAATAGATGTTTAGTAGCATTGCACTTTAACCGTACGACCATTCAGCCAGATGATATATCAACACTAAATAAACCTACACATTGTAATTTTTACTGCAAAATGTTATACATAGAACGCGGAAATTAATTTATACAGTGTGCAATAACCGTGTAATTAAGCAATCGGACAGTTCAATATAATCGTTCAATACAAGATAATGCATGGCCATATGTTGCTAAAGTTGGTACTTAAATCCTTGAAGCTAACAATTTGCTACTTTACAGTGACATGTATCCATAGGAAATTTTTACCCAATTAATGTAACACGAAATTGACAAACGAGTAGTCTTTGCAGTCTTAGACTCTTCACACTGAACACCCTTTTTCAAGATATTTTTCAACATGTTTTATTTCTGGGCCAATCTCCACAAAAGTGTGCCCAACTTTAGAAATGAACATAAACCCCTAAATCAGTAGACTTGAGCTCAACTGACAAAGCTACAACTTTAGAATAAAAACAGAATATGTGTACCTACCAGACACAGGTTGTGGTGAGGCAAATTCCATTGGTTTCTTTTTCAGACTATCAACAGTTTTCATCATCGGAGCTTCCATATAAGAAGGTGATTCAGGAGAAAAAGACTTAAAAACAAATCAAAGGCAATTACATCAATATTTAAATAAGACAGCAATGACACAATTGCACTATCACATTAATAGATAGCAAAAGCAGTTACAATAAAAATAAAAATTTCAAAAACAATATTGTCTCCTTTCAAGTGTATGCCTTCTTGGGTATAAGTTTGAGTAGCTTTATTGGATATAGGTTTAAGTATGCCTTATTGGGTATTAGTTTGAGTAGCTTTATTAATTGTAAGTTTGAGCAGCTTTATGGGATATAGTTTTAGTTTGAGTGGCTTTATGGGATACAAGTCTAAGAAGCTTTATGGAATATAAGTTTGGGTAGCTTATAGGATATAAGTTTGAATAGCTTTATGGGATTTAAGTCCAAGTAGCTTTATGGAATATAAGATTAGGTAGCTTTATGGGATATAGTTTAAGTAGCTTTATGGAATATAAGTTTGAGTAGCTTTATGGAATATAAGTTTGAGTAGCTTTATGGAATATAATTTTAGCTCAAGTGGCTTTATGGGATAGACGTTTATGTAGCTGTATGGGATAAAAATTTAGTTTGAGTGGCTTTATGGGATATAAGTCTGGATAGCTTTATGTGATATAAGTCTGGATAGCTTTATGGGATATAAGTCTGGATAGCTTTATGTGATATAAGTCTGGATAGCTTTATGGGATATAAGTCTGGATAGCTTTATGGGATATAAGTCTGGATAGCTTTATGGGATATAAGTCTGGATAGCTTTATGTGATATAAGTCTGGATAGCTTTATGGGATATAAGTCTGGATAGCTTTATGGGATATAAGTCTGGATAGCTTTATGGGATATAAGTCTGGATAGCTTTATGGGATATAAGTCTGGATAGCTTTATGGGATATAAGTCTGGATAGCTTTATGGGATATAAGTCTGGATAGCTTTATGTGATATAAGTCTGGATAGCTTTATGTGATATAAGTCTGGATAGCTTTATGGGATATAAGTCTGGATAGCTTTATGGGATATAAGTCTGGATAGCTTTATGGGATATAAGTCTGGATAGCTTTATGGGATATAAGTCTGGATAGCTTTATGGGATATAAGTCTGGATAGCTTTATGGGATATAAGTCTGGATAGCTTTATGGGATATAAGTCTGGATAGCTTTATGGGATATAAGTCTGGATAGCTTTATGGGATATAAGTCTGGATAGCTTTATGGAAACAAAGTTTCAGCTTAGGTTACTAGTGGGATAAAAATGTGAGTTGCTTTATGGAATATAAGTTTGAGTTGCTTTATGGGATATAGGTTTGAGAAGTTTAATGGGATAAAAGTTTGAGTAGCTTTATGGGATATAAGTTTGAGTAGCCTAATATGATATAAGTTAAGTTTGAGCAGCTTTATGGTATATAAGTTTTAGTAGCTCCATGGGAAATAAGTTTGAGTAGCTCTATAGAATATATCTTTAGGTAGCTTATGAGATATAAGCTTGCTTATGGCTTATAAGTTTGAGTAGCATTATGGGTAATAAGTTTGAGCAGCTTTATTGGATATAAGTTTTAGTACGCCATAAAGCTACTTAAACATATACTGTATTAAGTTTAAGTAGAGCTTTATATCATTAATTTCGTTAGAATTAATAGCATCATTGATTATATGACCTTTTTGTGTTGGTGCGCCATAAAACACAAACAAACAATAAGTTTAAGTAGCTTATGGGATATAAGTTTGTGTAGCTTTATGGGATATAAGTTTGTGTAGCTTTATGGGATATAAGTTTGAGTAGCTAAATGGGATATCAGTGTGAGTAGCTTAAACAACGCTTGTTGAATATTTTAGTAAACACAAACTTAAGGTGTAGTGCATCAGCTAGAAAAAAACAGTGTCAACTAAAATTTCTAGAACAAAATAAAATTGGTCAAGCACTTGCAACTAATTTTACAATAATTAAAGCTTATTCAAGTAACATTCATGCAGATTGAATCAGATTGAAAATGTTGATAAACTAATTAATGCTGAGTTTGGAATTTGCCCAGATGATAATTTGCTTCTCTTTTACAAGTAAACGTGAATATGTTTAGAGCTTTTGGAAGGCACTGTTCTAATAAACAATATAAAGACAGCTCTTATTTTAAATACATTTAATTGAGTCTAGGTCAATAGACGTGCATACTCTTTTGAAACATCTGAATAATGTAGAATCAGTCATTAATCAAAAAACGAGTCTTTTTAACTAGATTTAAGGTAATTTATCAACACATTGTATTAGGTTATTTATGGTGACTGTCTCAGCTTGCCAGTTTTTCTAGGCACTTATACCAGTATAAGCTTACTTTTCTACGATAAGTCAACAGCTTCTATTTATTGAGTTTGTTTGTTTTTTGTTGAGTTTAACGCCATTGCAACACATTGTATAAGTCAAATAACAGCGGTCAGTCAACCTACTCACTCCTCCTGGAAAGGCTGAATCGCTGGATTTAGCTGTTAACCAACTACTAAGCATATACTTTCGCTAGAGACTGACACCTGCCACACATAAAAAATCACTGGTAGGAGGGAGAATGACTATAGAAATAATTTCACGACCAAACTCCACGAAAGTATGCCCCGCCCAGGAATCGAACCCATGACCCCCTCCATCAGTAGCCTTGCGTGCTATTAACTGAACTAGCCGGGCAGCTCTCTATTTATTGAGAAAAAATGATATTAATTATTGCATTTCAAAGGAAGGGGATAACCAGTCCCAGTCAGCAATCAAACCTGGGTCACCTGGATTTAAATTCGAGCACTCAATCATAGTAGTTGAATTTATATGAAGTAGTGTGATAAATAAATACCAAGACAATTTATAAACAATATATCTACATACTGGGGATGTTGGTGAACATACTAGATCATCATCAAATAAACCAAATCCCAAGAGGGTGCGGAGGACCCTGGATCCCTGAATACTAGATTATTAGGACATCTGACACAAAATATTGTATTACTTTCATTTTAGCTATATGACAACTGCGACCTGAAGTTCACTATCCAAATATATAATCTCTTGGCCTTTCAGTATTCAAGTAAAAGATATCTCAACATTTACTTATGCAACTCTATGTTTAAAAAAAGCTTGTAACCCCTGTATGAGGCAAATTTAGACCCTGGGCCAAGGGCATAATTTGAACAATCTCTGTAGAAGACATTCAGTTGACGCTAAATGCCTAATATGAAAGCTCTAGGTATAACAGTCAGTTTGAAAATTTTTTGCTTTCTTTAACATGTTGATCTCTAGGGCAAGATCAATATTGACGCAAGGGGAAGAATAAAATAATCTTTGTAGAAGACCATGTTTTTGTTGTTGTTTTTTATTGGGTTTAACACCATGTCAACACAATTTAGGTTATATTTGGCATCCAGCACACCTAACTTAGCTTTCCTGGACCCTTGTCTATAACTAGTATTCACCTACCCTTCCACAAGGCCGGAAACTTCTCCATATATCTTATCAATGAAGGAAACTTGACAATATTTAAGTTTTTATGGAGAGTATAAATTCCCCAGATGTGATTCGAAACTCATACCCCTTTGACACCCTGCATAATAGTATACAGTTATTTCATATGTGATTTGGGAACAGTCAAGCTGTTGGCCCAAGTTGGAGGAAATAGTGCTTTGAACTGTTTCCTGAGGCCATAGGCCGTTGATAGAAATCACTATCTCCGATTTGGTTTGTTTACAAATTTTGGACTCAGGTATTACATAAAATATGGAGGTCAGCTGATATTGTTTAATGAAAGTATTAACCATGTCTTAATGCGTAGAAGGTGTGTTCTCATACTAAATTTAATACATCAAAAATATTCTGATAATAGTCGATAATTACAAGTACTATACTTAGATCCACCTGTATATAAAAATGGTGTCATTTTTTTGTCTCAAGTCATCCTAAACAAGCCATAACAGTTAACTCATATTGAAGTTGCATTAAACAATACATGTATAGCTTCTACATGCAGTATTAAAAAAATTGTTTTTATGAATTTAAAACAAATTTGAAAAAAATACAAACCATTAATTGATCCATACCATCATCTCTGCAATGTAATAAAACTATCTTTAAATATCTATATCTTATTTGAACTATATAACAATACAGAAACCACTTCCAGGTCTCCCAGTACTGAGCTGGTAGGATATTCAAGGGAACAAAGATGAAGGTTATTGAAAAGATTGGAATTAACACTGTAACTACTCAGTCATGGCTGTTTCCATAATAAAAAATATATATTTGATAGATAAAAAAGAAATGAAAATATATTACATTTATTTTTAAGTAAATTTTTAAACATTAAAACACAACACAATCAACAGTAAAGGACTGCTGCTCTAACAGTTACATAATGTTAACTACAAATAATGCCGGTCAATAAGTCACTTAGATCCTAGTTTGCTTACAGGCTAGCATAAGGACTTGTATACACATCTACATTATATTATCAATGCTAGGGACTGTTGCCATGGAAATGAGATGGAACAGGTTTGTATCCACAACAAAAACTCTCAAATCCGGACTTAAGGTATACAATCCCTAACTAAAACCAATGTTTTATGGCTGATGAAAATTTCTAGAAATAGTTTGTTTGTACGTAGTATTTCCAAATTTTTCACTGCGTTAGATATCTAAATAACTACAACATAGACTTTCTATGAACACTTTTAACATTACTATATTTTCATATTAAAGGGAGATAATAACTAAATCCTGTTAACTTTTTTATCATTTATTTTTTAAATCGAAAGTCATGTAAAGAATTTGATCCACACAAAATTATAAGCATGTTGTAGTGAATGAAAAATATCAAGTTTTGTAAGCTTTTTCATACTTTTAGAAGATTATGCTTTAACTGTGTATGATGTTAGGGACTGTACCTTTAAAGGAAAATATTCATTATTCTTCTTTAATATGAGCCTTAATTTTCATACATAAAAATATTAATAAACGCATTAACTAACATGAGTTCTTGATGCATAATAAGCGGTTCCTTTTCAGCCTGTGTTAGCATTCTTCTCATTAGTGATGGTGCACCTGATTCTTCACGCATCTCACTTTTCCTGGATACAATATCAGGTCCTGGTCCTAAAAAATAAGGTTGTATAAAATATAACAAGTTAAGCTTGCAGCAGATTTTTTAAGTCTGAGAGTTGTGTAGGGTGGTATTAAAATGTGTAGGAGCTGAGGTCCAGCGGGCCCATGGGGGTACCTTATCAACAAAATTAAAGGAGTGATGCCTTATCAAAGAGACAGAAAATTCTACTAAACGTAGAACTGATGACACAAGAAGCTTTTATACTAATCTCAATATACAGATATCCTATTGAACACTGTCATATAGGATCATCTGACTATGTAGAGAGGGAGTTACATCAAGATGACCTTTTTTTCGACTAATAATTAATTGCGTAACTTTAAATAGACTAAACACTGTTAAAGGCATCATGATTTCATAATTTCCATTTTCAGACCCAAGTTTTGTGAGTTAATTTGAGGATAGTGTCATTCATAGACTGTGATTGGACAATTATTTGCTAATGGACCGACATAGATGATGCTAACAAGTCACAATCATAGGCAGGTCCAGTGAGGGGCAGGGGGGGGGGCAAGACCCCCCCCCCTAGAATTTTTGCAGAATGTACCTGTCTTTTAGTGTATTTCTTGAATTTTTTAAGAAGCATGAAGCAATTTTTATCGGTGCTTAACATATTTTTAATGGTAATGTAGTTTTTAATACCAATATGTTGCATTTTTCTGCAAAATGTGTTTAATGCGGTTGCGGTTCAAGGTTCTTACCCCCCTCCACCCCTAGAAAAGTTTGGACTCCCCTAGAAAAGTTCAGACCCCCCCCCTAAAAAAAATCCTGGATCTGCCGCTGACAATGATTTTACCTTAAATATCATAAAAACAAATGATATGAAGTAGCCATATCCAAAATAAGCCAGTGTGCGAGCCAATAATTTTAGATCGGATTTGCATTAAAATACCAACCTCCCCTAAGACGAAGAACAAGATGGAGGGAAGACTCTTTCTGAATATTGTAGTCTGACAATGTGCGACCATCTTCCAACTGTCGTCCAGCAAAAATTAATCTCTGTTGATCCGGAGGAATACCTTCTTTGTCTTGAATCTTAGCTTTAATATTCTCAATGGTGTCAGAGGATTCAACATCAAGAGAACTTGTTTTACCCGTTAAAGTCTTCACAGAAATTTGCATACCTATAACATCAGTGGACAAACAAACTGTTAACCTTAAAGTTTAAGATAAGGTTTTCAACTTTTATGATAAGCAAATAATTACATCAGTCTGTGTTAAATTGCCAGAGAAACATTGGAAGGACAGATTCATGTATGGGACATTACTGGAATAAACTTGTTTGATTTTAGTTGATGTGGTAACAAACCAACTGTCTTAAGGGTTTTGGTCCTATAACTCATGATCATGTTGGAGGCCTGAATCAAAGCATTTAACACAGTACTGTATAAAGTGCATACACTTTCCAGAGGCTGACAGCTGCCCTAAATGATAAAGAGGTAGGTCAGAGAACAATCTCCGTAAACAGATATCCTGTAGAGCATTGTCGTACAGGATCTCAACTGTCTCCGTGGAAGGTCACGTCCAGATGAACTTTGTGTCAACCAATCAATGTGTAGCTTTCATCTAGATGAAAACACTATTAATCACATTTTGATTTTGTAATTTCTATTTTGAGACCAAGGTTTGCATGCTAATTTAACAGCGGTATTATTCACAGTCTGCGATTATGCCGCTCATTTCAAATTGCGTGATGTAGACGATGTAAACAAGTAACATATCATAACTATTTCGTCATGTCATTTGAAAAAGGCCAGATCTAAATTAGCAAGTAGGCGAGCGAAAAACTTTAGATTGGGTTTTAATGAGATTGGTCAGAGAATGGCTGTTGAAAGTACTTTGTGACCAAGAACTTGTATGTAAAGGTCCCTCTCAAGAATGGAACTCACAACTCAATGGCTGATAGTGACACTGGTAACTTAGCTAACAAGATGGATCTCATTGATTTTTCTAGAACTATCCTAGTATACAAAATCATTATATATTTGATTATAGATGGTTTCCTACAGATATGCAAATTATTGTGAAGACTGCAAAAAGCAGCACTTATAGATTTGAAGAGGTTTAATGTGAGATTACAGACACTGTACGCAAATAGTTAGCCAAAATACACACTTGATAAGCAAATGCAACCTTAAACAGCTTCACCAGTTGGTAAAAATCTTGATAGGCAAAGGGCAAGATGAAAATCAGACATTGGGCAAAAAACAAGCTAAAAACAAATGGTTAGCAAAGGAACAGATGAAAAACATGCAGTAAGCAAAAAAGTAAGCAGCAATCTGTATATTTCTATGGTTTAGAAGGGCTTGATTCACATTTGACAGGTTGAATAATCATACTTGTTTGTGATCTAACTCACTCAATTATACAATATAAATATTAAAGCTAAGTTTCAAGACCTACCAAGTTTTCCTCCAAATCAGTGCCAAATCAATATGGATAAAACTTTGAAAGATGCTTGTACATTGCTTACAATAATCCGTTACAGATCAATAAAAGTACAGAATACATATTAAATGATCTTACTTGAAATAAGTCTTGCCCTGTAATTTATCAGGGACTAGCTTACTTTTGCCTTAAATTAATCTATATATTATTGTTACATTTTATTCATTGGGCAGTGACACAAACACTAACCCCTCTAATTTAGATACTTGTTTATTAAATAATCTCCATACATAGAGACAGGTATTTATTTTTATCAGTCGTGAGTACAGAATGTACTGTTGTGTTTTAATCGGTGGGATTAACGACAGTACCCACCAAAAGTTTGGAGACATTTTCACTTTGTAAGCCTTCAATATGGCTTTATTCTAAAACTTGATAACTGTTTATTTTGAAATGCATTTTTAGTTTTGCTTTATTTTTTTGGGGTATCATTATAATTATAACTGAGACTACAAAATACTGAAATAGCACAAAATCTATGTCAAGGAAAGGGATTACAATAAACAAAGTTTTGGGGGCTTTTGGATGTCAGATGCTGAATCATATGAATGTGTTGCATTCATGAAATTTGTTTTCATTTTATCACAAACCATACTTAAATATATTAAAAAATACTGATTCAACAACAGTAATCATTAAAATTCAAGAATTGTAGTAAATATATTTTATCTCCAAACTTTTGGTGGGTACTGTATATGTGCCACAAACTGTAAAATAATTTTTTTTCAAAACATTAATATATATCATAAGACATTTTATAATATGGTTTTTTGACTATTTAAATGGAACACTCAAGGTTGAAGTCAATACTTCAACATTTCTTATTTATGTACAATCAACAGAACAACTGTTGTAATTTTATATTCGAGCAAATGAAGCACTAGCTCAAGTTGGGCTCAAACCAAAACATATCCATAGTGGACACCAAAAATCTAAATTTGAGATGAGATCTTTTGGTTTTGTAAAATTTTCAAGAGTTTGTCCAGACTTCTCTCACTTCCTTTCCTCCTCCCTAAACAAAAATATTACCTGGAGAAAGAGATTCAACTCTCCCAGCCTTCTTTTCCTTCCTCCTTGATAACTCCAAGGATCGGCTGTGACAATATAAAAATTATGTAACAAATATAATCTCGTGACAAATCTATTCATTATTTTGAAATTAACCCTTTACTGGTTGCGACATGTGTGAAAAATAGCTTTTTTTCACCATTACAGGCTAGGGCTATTTCAAGATGCTCTAATTTCATTACTAATTATCATACAGATATGCAACTTGGCCAAGTTATTCCCTGGGTGAATGTCTTAAAGAAAAACCAAGTTGTGCCCCAATCACCATTACCATGGCAATGCTGGGGCGGAGCAAAAACGGAAAAAATGCAATTTTTCGCTCTTTTTCCACCCCACATTTGCATTTCAAACAGTAATATTTTCAAAAATTGAGGTCTTAAGTGCCAGGTCTTTTTAGATACTGAAAACATTTTTTCTTTTCAGCATTTGGCGCCATTTCTCTGCACTCAATGACCCCGATTTTTTTCAGGTGATGAAGGGTGCTGTGCCCCCCTCAAAACCCCAGCAACAAAGGGGGGCATATCCCCCTTTGGAACCCCCCGAGACATCTTTTTGTGGGGGAGATGCGCGAAAAAAGGCTCATTTTTTGGGAACAACTACCCTTTAGTGAAATTCACTAAATCCAGTTAAAAAACACCATTTTCAAGGCTGTGGCGGCCATTTTGGAGGGGGGGGTCTAGACACATAAAAATGCGGCATTGAGTGGTTAAGGGTTAATAAAATCATCTTGTAACAAATACAATAATTTTGTAATAAATATAATTAATATGCAACAATTTAAGTTGTTCAACTGTAACCAACGGCAAATTTCCATCAGTGAATGACAACTGCCCTACATAATTTAGAATTAGTGGTAAGAGCGAGAATGCCTGTAGTAATTATTTCAAGACCAACCTACAAAAAGTATACCCACCTGGGAAATGATCCTATGACCCTTTGATCGTGTGATACAGACTGTGAGCTAGCCATGTGGCTTTTGTAACAAAAATAATCATCCTTAATCACAAAGCATTATCTTGTAACAGTCCCCAGGGAGGAATCAAACATGAGAGCCTCCAAATTCTAAATCTTGTGATTAATCATCGCATAGGGGATGCTGTTGTTCTAAGTTTGAAAGTCATTCCTTAAAGAAATTTTCTTTTTGTATAAGGGATTTCTAAAAAAAAAGCATTCCCAAATTTTGAAAGATGTTAGTTATAAAAGTTTAAAAACAGAATAAAATAATCTCTCACCTTCTAGACCTTGATTTCTTCCCCCTATATCTAGTTCTGTAACGACTTCTATCTAAATCTGAATATGAAGAAAAAAAACATTGATAGCAAACAGTTCAAAATATGTATGCAAATCCTGTAATTTTGAAAACTAACTTCATTATTTTCAACGGATTCTTTCAATTTATCAATAAATGTAGATCTACATATAGGTGTAACACCAGTAAATTTTCATCCAGATATCTCGACTAGGAAAATATTGAATTTTAAGTCCAAAGTTAAAAAATCACATGGGAAATCTTTCTTCCATGGTAATTTACTCCCGTAGGAGATTTCTCAAAAAGAGGGATATATTAATGGACTTATAAAATTTGTTTTCACAATTTTTCTTAAAACATCATTATGGTGCCAAGTTGCATTTATATCATGCTAAGTGTTCTATAAATGAAATAAGAAGTAGAAGAATACCCCTAAGGTTGAGATTTCAAAGTTAGTTTGCAAGATTTCTAGATTTCACAAACATAGGGCGCGTTGCCTAAAGATTTCGCTACATATCGCTATGAAAAAGCGCTTTCTTGTAGCTCTTCTTCTAAGGAAATGGCTAGCTATTAACGCCACAAACCAAGATGGCGGCCTTTGCCGATACATACTTTAGCCCTTATTGCAATTGCATGTTTTCGGGGCGATTTCAAACTAAATAAGTCTTTAAAAAGTATAAAATCATTGCAAAAACATAATATGTTTATATGAACAATTACAAATATTTCTTAATTTCATTTCATTTATAGTCAGTCAAACATAAAAACCAAATTGTCCGCAAACAGGAACTCACATTACTGCGGAGGCAGCCATTTCGATTTGTAACAGAGCTCTCGGTTTTTACGCTAGCTTTCGCTACGTAGCGAAATGAAGCAATAACTTGTAGCAAGTTGTTTCCTATGATTTTGCTACGTAGTGATACCTAGCCAAATGCTTGAGCAACGTGCCCATATTCTGGACTGTGTTAGTGCAAAAAGAAATTTCTGTTTTGAAGGTTATATAGCTCTTCTGTTATACCTGATGCATGCTTATTGAAAGAAGTTATAAATATACATGTGAAAATGGTACCCCCAGCATTGAGCACAGTGATTCTATCAATTACACAAGTTTGTCTATTACTTTTGTTTTACAATCTTGTTGACTCAAAATAAATCTAATCTTATCTTATTACTTCAACTGTTTGTCATTGACAAATGGTACCATGCAGTTCTACTGCATTTATAGGTATCCAAGCATATCTGGGCAGACCTTCTTTTCCTTTCATAACAGGGGCCGTTTACAGATGCCTTCCCCATCTGAAATTTCTTTAAAATTATGCAGTTTTCGCCAAATTTGGAGTTCACCATTTTTTTGTTCCCTTATCTAGGAGATTGCGATAAAATTTCCCTAAATGTTCTATAAAAAGGAAAGGTCACAGGCCCTTTCTCTAATGCTGAAAAAAGCCCTGCTGGGTAGAGTAAAGCGTTAAAAGGAATTTTTTGCTCAATTAAAAATAACAGTGACAATCTTGGTGGCATTGAAGCCAAGAACTCTTATTTCCAAAATTTGTGCCAAAGTAACCACTTGACTACAACTTGGGTATCTCAGCATTGCCATAGATACTTCAACATGCAAATACTGGTGAATGTTACATGTAGCTAAATGTATTAGTAAAACATTAGACAAATATACTAGTAGGAGAAATCAGGGATTTGTTTTTTCATGTTTCGCAATGATATTGTGTCATTTAATGAAAATGTACAGGGAAAATATAAAATCCTATAATTTCTATGCAGTGAAAATATTCCGTCAAAATCACCTCATTTTAAAGAGGAAAATGATGTCTTTTCATATTATAGTAAAAATCATCCCTAACAAAATACAGTTATAACATATGAAAGAATCAGAATATTAATCAATGTTGAAACAAGATCTTTTGTAACTCAACTGTTGAGCTCAGAAAATGACATTTTTAGATAGGCTAATGCCACTTCTTGAAATCAGTTGCCTGAGATCACTCTGAGAAGTAAATCAAAGCGCTGAAGGCACTGAATTTGTTCGATTTGAAAAGTGGAATTAGATTTTCGGCTCTAACAAAACAGTCGTTCACAAAGAACAGTTCAGAGATATTAGTTTGATAGGTAGACCAGCACTGTTCCGATTCAAAACACTTTTTACAATTGACCTATAAATACAACAGGAAAACCAGACAGGCAAACAGACTACTGATTGGAAGTTATCATTCATGCACATTTATTCTACTGCATCCTACGTAAAATAATTGAAGTCCACTATTCAGACATCATTCAAAGTCATTTACTACTACCTTTAAACTTTTACTATCACAACTGACAACTGGCACAAACTACGGGTCGTTACTGAATCATTGATACCACTCTATTACATAAGACGAAGTAATCATCCCTACTGAGACGCACAACATAGCAGCAAAAATTCTTACGCTCAAGAGATACATTTCGGATAACTAGTGTATTAATGTGCCCGTCAAAGCAGACGATCTTTTTGAATTGCTCTATACATATATACTGAGGGGCTACTTCTGGATTCGGTAAATTTTCAAAGTGGAAAAGGGTCTGAAATATGGTATATAAATTTGTTTAGAACTGAAATCCCAAACAAATTAAAACCCTTAACAATGTGAAGAATTATCCTCTAAAATAGTTTCATGCATATATAATAACTAAATTGTTAATCAAAGACTTTAAACACAAGAAATGTAATGTGGAAACCACATTAAAGCTGAATTTAAATCTTTAACCCAAAAATTACAAAGGGAAATAATCAATAATAAAGACAGGTAGCGTTGTGAATACTGACTAATCATGCTCATCACATGGTATGTTATCAAAGTATGAAGTTCCATAAAGATCAGATAATAAATGGCAGAAATATATAGTAAAGAAAAAGCTTAAACACAATTGTTAACGACACCAGACACCTGATTGCCCACCCTCCCAACCATCTAGCCGACCGCCAAACCTGCCCACCCGTGTTTCCCCAAACTATTAGCCAAAATTTTCCATTAAAAAAATCTGGCTAATAAAGCCTTGCATTCATTTACATTCTATACTATATTGCCTACCAGAAAGTTCATTCATAGAATCCAGCAGTTTACTTTGTTCATCTATTTCCTGACCTATATTAGCAGCTAAACGTTTCAATTTTCTTAAACTCCCAAACATCCCTAAAACATACAGAAGAATCAAAAATAATAGTGCAATAGTTGTTGAAAAAGTTGCCAAGTTATCAATGGACCAACTACTAGCAAAATGTAAGGTAAGCTCAGTGGGTGGGTACTGGTAATTTCTTTCGAGCCAAAAACTCTAAAACATCTTAAACCCTAAAAAATCTTCAAAACCAACAGGAGATTTATAACCTTCTAATAATTCAAAAACATACAGGAGATGGTTAACCCTTTAAAACACTCAAAAATATATAAAACATTTTCTCAGCCTCTGTTTAAATACAGTCAAACCTGTCTATAGTGGTCAGCTAAGGGACTGGCTGAGAGAGACCACTATAGACAGGTGACCCCTACATGAAGGGTCTATTAAAAATAAAATAAAATAGAAACAGGAAATGTCTTTTATTTATGCTGTTTCATCATAATAATTATACTGTACATATAAACATTTTATTGCATGTTACATTTAAATTAATGAAAAGACATAATATTCAGCTCCTGACGGTGATACAGTGTAACCTCTGCAGAGCGACTTTCGGCGGAGTTTGAAAAAATTGCCGCTCTGCAGAGGTGTCGCTCTGCAGAGGTAGACTTTTTCTACCGATCACGAAAACGGCCGTTTTCGGTCCGGAAAACTGGCCTTTATCCGTTCCGTAATGTAAATACAGTTTTTAGCGAGCGCTGATCGACAAAAGTAAAAAAAGTTTTAATAAGATTACGAAGTTTTTTAAATAAATAATTATAACGGTTGACAATTCCTAGCAAGAAGGTTAGTTTTATGCTAAAGAAAGCAATACACAAGAGAAATCGATTCTGTTACTGTCAAATGTTTTTATACTTGTCTAATGGCGAATACTATTTAGCAGGAATTATCGTCGTCTTTTCGGGAGTAAATATCTGATATTATCTTAAACCTCAAATAATCTTAAAACAGAATTCATTTCATCGAAGCTTTTAATAAAAAGAACAATAACAAATAAGTTTCATTTATTATCGTCAACTAGCTAGACGTATGTGCATCTGATACTTGATGACGTCAGCCTACCAAACAAAGCGCTCCTCATCTAAGGTCCGTTCGTTGGTGTCATGGAAACCATATGTCACTTGTATATTAACCCCTGTTAGACAAATGATTTAGCAACATGACACTTGAGGGTAGTGTTATACGATTAGGGGTTTCGCTTATCATCCGGTTATAGATAATTATCGATTATTGATGTAAACCTTGCTAGACTTAGTGTCGCTGTATAGAGGTAAAGATTAACTTTGGGAATTTATTTGAACGGCCGTTTACCGCTCTGCAGAGGTGTCGTTCATTAGAGGTAAATCATAGAGTAAAATCGACGGGGGGAATTCTAATATGCCGCTCGTCGGAGGTTGCCGCTCGTTAGAGGTGCCGTTAGCAGAGGTTATACTGTAGTTATTTTTACACATTCGTGAAAATCACTTGATCTGGTCAATTGACCATTATACTGACCACTATACGACCCAAATCGGTCCGAAACTAGTGAACACTGACAGCGTTGAAGAGGGTCACACTACATAAAGGGTCAAATTAGAACAACTGTTCGGGAGGACCATGCACTGACCACTATGGACAGGGTCATGCTATATAGAGGTGACCGTTAATACAGGTTCCACTGTAACTCTAAAATATTGGGTACATTGTTATTTTATCCTTTTTTGAAATAACTATAAAATATTAAAACATTTTCTCAGTCCCTTTTAAAATAAGTCTAAAACGTATATTTTATATAACTTTATTACATACAGGAGATGTGTTAACTTTGCATTGGTCAATAAAAATAATTATTATTACTGCACCTATTGACCTCAGTTAGAAAGCAGAGGCAGAGTAATGTTTTTTGTTGTTTTTGTTGGGTTTATCACCGCAGCAACACATTGTATGTCATATAACAGTGGTCACTCAACCTAATCACTCCTCCTGGAAAGGCTAAATCTCTGGATTTAGCTGGCTGTGAACCAACTACTTATTGCATACTTTTGTAAGTGACTGACAACTGCCCAACATAATAAAAAATCTTTGATAGGAGGGATAAAGGCCGTCGAAATAATTTCATGACCTAGCTCCACAAAAGTATGCCCTTCCCAGAATCGATCCCACAACCCCTAGATCAGTAGACTTGTGTGCTACCAACTGAGCTAGCCTTCAATATGAATGAGTTACAATAACAAAGTTAAACCCAAAATGTTATATATAGTGAAGAGCTATAACTATGTAACACCAGGTAGTTAGTTTATACAAGTTAAAGATTACAATGAATTTAGTAGGCAGAGGTTAAGCTACAAATAAAATAAATGGGATTATTCACTAGAAAGCATCAAGCAAAACAAAAAAGGTAATTGTTAAGTTACCATGAGATGCAGCCTTCTTGCCATTTTTCCCTTCTTCTTCACACTCTTCTTCCACTTCGAACTCTTCATCATCATCACCATCATCCAATAATTCCCCTTCATGCTTAAAAATTAAATTATCATCACACTTATCCAACAGTTCAGAATCATCATCACCATCATCACCCCAACACTCATCATCAAGAGCTGTCTGTCAGAGATAGTGAAAAAAGTATACATTAATACCATTTAAAGGGTGATGCTGGCAAATGACATTAAAACTTTCTTATTCATTATAATCACTTTAGTATAAAGAAAATCCAGTTTACTTTGGGGACTAATTACACATAACTGAACAAATTAAAATATACAATATACAATGATATTCCTTTTTTTGAAAGAAAATAGGATACTGAGGGAATTCCCAATCTATTTATAAATATGTTACAAATATACTTCTAATACAAATATACCTAAGACATTCCCATTGATCAATGTTTGTTCTTTTATCATTCTGTGAAGACTGATAAGGAAAAAGTAAATTTAAAAGTAAACTCCAGACTTTGGGAAAATGCATATTCACAATGTGTTTAAGGAAATAATAGAAAAGGAAGGCCCCTTTAAAACCACTACATGTATTGTTAAATTAAGGAAATAAACATGAAATCTTAGTAAATAGAGGCAACAACAAAACATAGCGCTACACCTCAATAATCAAAATTAAAATTATACTGCGTTTAACGCCATGTCAACACTATTTTGTAGGTCATTTTACAATGTCCAGCACACCTTACCTAGCTTTCCTGGACTCTTGTCTAAAACCAGTACTCACCTACCCTTCCACAAGGCAGGAAACTTCTCCATGTGATACCGTATTAATGGAGAAACATTGACATAATTGTCAAAAATGGCAGGGTATAACCTCCACAGGAGGGATTCAAACCCGTACCCCCTAGGGACACTAGATTCGAAATCCAGGGGTGCTACTGACCCAGGTTCACAATAATGATAAAAACTTACATCACTGTCACAATCATCATCATCATCAGAGGTTGTCTCAGATTCAGTGCTAGAACTAGAAAGCCTAGCCCTACCTTTTTCCATGTATTCAACCTGTAAAAGTGATGTATAGTGCATACAAAATATTATTATGTGTTTGTGTAAACATTAAAATGAAATACATGTAATCCATCAAAATGTTGCGTAGTATTGAAAATATAAGTTATATAAGTAAGCTGAAACCACCACCTCATTTAAGTCAATCATACTTATTATGGTAGATTATTTGTGTTGAAACATTATATTTTTATATGTTTAGTATTATTGGTGACAAAATGAAAACAAATTCTGTGAACGCATCACATTTAAAGGTTTCAGCATCTGACAGTCCAAAACCTCCAAAACAATGATCAATGTAATTCATAACATAGTTTTTAAGCTACTTTTGTAGTCTAAACTACAAATAGAATCATAACCAAAATATAGCAAAACTAATGCATTTCAAAATAAACATTATTAAAACTTTCGATAAAAGCTATTTGGTCAGCCTACAAAGTGAAAATAAAACTTGTGTTGGGCAATGTATATTTATTTTTTACATTTTTTTTAATATTGTCAAATTTTCATGGAAGGGCACAACCTCCCTAGGTGGCATTTGAACCCGTACCCCCTTTCGGACATGAGATTCAAAATCCCAGCGCACTACCAACTGCGCTATCGACCCAGGTGGCAATGTATATTTAAATGGCAATTTAGTTTAAACCATTAATTTCCAACCATTAACCATCATACTCTTTAGTTAATATGGTTTGGAATGATTTCTTAATGCAGGTTTTTAATGAACAATTATTTAGAACTAGAGTTCTGTATAAGCCTGTGACTGTGACCTTGACCTTTGACCTACGAACCGCAAAATCGATAAGATTCATCCATGGGTCATAGCTATCTATGATACCAAAAATGCTTTAGCTGGGCAAAATAAGTTTGAAGTTAATAAAAGCTACATTATAATGCCAGACAGACAGACAGACAGACGATGCCCACCATAACATAGTACAACCAAAAGTCCTTGGTGAATTATAAGTTTGCAAAAATGGAGATTCTACCTTATCTTCCTCTATTGACACCTTGTCCTGAAATAAATTAAATTAAATATGAACCAACTGACAGATTAATAACAATATTGATTTTATTGTACAATATGCAAGAGGTTAATTCGACCCTGATTTGTAAACAAAAAGTGCTTCAACAAGGGATGAGAAAATACAGTCATCACACAATATAAAATGTAGAGATTATATGATAGTTAATGATATGAGACTGGTAGTTATTGTAAAATTATAAACATTCATATTCTATTATTTATGATCAACGGTTGTCCATGGGTTAGGTTGCCTCTAGTGGTGGGTTGAGTATTATTTCCCTGTCAATATGTTTAATGTTAATTAGGGCTGTCAGGATATACCGGTAAACTGGTATCTTGCAATACACGGTACGATTTTAACAAACCGGTATTTGGCGATATTTTTTATTTCATTGGAAAGTTCTTCCCTTAGCAAAATAAAAGTAGCGAAACGTCATTTTT
The DNA here is from genome assembly GCA_025267735.1 of Mactra quadrangularis. NCBI lineage: Eukaryota > Metazoa > Mollusca > Bivalvia > Venerida > Mactridae > Mactra > Mactra quadrangularis. The sequence goes on from CM046309.1 coordinate 12,676,940, forward strand.
TCCATTTTTCATTCAATTTAACCTTAAGTTACAAAACTTTGACCGTCATTGTCCTAAAAGACCGCAAATACTTAAAGAGGCTAGATTCTATCAGTAGCTGCATGTAAAATTTGCATTGTTTCTGTTAATTACAGTGGAGGCAAAACAAATCTAAAAGCCCACAATATATTGTGGTACATATCGCGATACAGTGCCAGCGTATTGCAGTATATCGCGATACGCTTATGGCGTAATGTGACAGCCCTAATGGTTATAAACTATGGACAAAATAATCTTTAACACATGTTTAAAATCAATCGTCCCATCAAAAATTGGGATTTAGAACAAGACTGTGTTTTGAGCATACAGTATGCCCTCAAGCTTTTTTAACTTCAAGTATATGAGAGTAAAAAAGACAGTGGTCCAGAGAGGCAGTCAATATACTACAGTTTTGGAGCACAATGTTCTTTACAACAATATACAACAGTTTTCAAACATAAGATTCTATATAACAACGTTTACCTCTTCATATCCCATATATGTTAACTCATCAACATTTTCATTCTCTATCAAATCTATCATTAACTGAGCATTGTCTTCAGGTATTACACCATCCTGTAATATATATTATTTTATGTACCTGTACATACAATAGATTTGGAGCTCCAGTTGATAGTTTTTTTCCCAGCAGAAAACTTTGCTTGTAATGAATGTACCCGTGTGAAACCAAGTTAAAATAAAAATATGCATACAAAAGACAATAGTATTTAGTCTGCATTGCATACTTTTCAGCAATTACATGTGAAATACCTTTGTTTTGCACAAGTTCATCTGGTATAAACAAATCTTATGTGACTGGAAAACACCAAAACTTTGAGTTCTAAATATAAACTATTGGAATAAATATTTTAATTTATTTTATTAAAATTTTATTTTAAATTTGCCATTCAAAGTTCAAACCTTCACATATAATCAATTAAGCAGTGTTGGTAGTATCTGTTAGAGCAATGGTCCAGTGGTAGGATGCACGCTTAGGGATTATGAGGTCCTGGGTACAAACCCCATATGGGGCACTGCTAGCTTCTTTGAGTTGTTCCAATCCACCCAGGAGTAAATGGGACAGTGAGGGATCACCTGCCTGCAGGTAATTTCAGTGATCAGGGTATGTAAAGCAATCATACTTATTAAGTCAATTATAATTCAGCTTTGTCTCCTCTTGATAAAACTTCATGTATACAGCATTCAGTACACAACCACATACCGGTACTTCTGACTATCTTTGATAATGTTTATATTAATACACAAAAGAAATGAATACTTTGTATGAAACTAAAAGCAAGCGTACCTCATCCCTTTTCTCTATAGCAACAAAACTAGTAAACTGTGTAACTATAGAATATTCTTTACTTATTTCTATAATATAATCTTTAGTATTCATCTTTACAATCTACAAATATAAATAATACAATCATGTATCAATAACTATTAGGGGTGTAAAAATTAACCAATAAATTCAATTAACATCTGAGTCACTTTAGTTACGAATGACTGATTTAAAAAAAATAAATTTGTTTCATCATATTGCATCATATAACATGTAAGATTAAGCAAATGTATTGATAATATACCTAACCCATTACTATAAAGCAGTTAGTAAAGCACTGGGATTTTGAATATAGTGTCTTGAAGGGGGTACAGGTTTGAATTCCATCCAGGGTGGTTAAACCCTTCCATAAAAATTTGACAATTATGTCAATTTTCCTCCATTGAAAAGGTATATGTAGAAGTTGCCAGCCTTGTGGAAGAGCTGGCGAGTACTGGTTATAATTATATATAGACAAGGGGCCAGGAAAGCTAGGTTAGAAGTCCCGGCCTCTGTAAAATATCCTAAAATTGTGGTGACAGAGTGTTAAACCCAGTATAGTTCATTTTTTCTCAACTGTCAAAACATGAAATATTTCACAGTGACTTCATGCTCTTTGTCTAACACTCGTGATATTGAGATAGTGTGTAATCTTTCACCGTGAAATTATTCAAACTTTGGCAATTGAGAAAAAATGGACTATATCAATAAATAAAAAGAGACAACATACCTCATGGTCTATTCTATCAGGGGAGAGAACTCCATCTTCCCAATCACCAATAACAGCTTTAGCAGTAAGACGATGTAAAATCTGAAATCAATATAGCATTAACATAATCCTATACTTTTATCAAATTTCAAAGTCAATAGATCCAACAAAAATTACATTTCAAAGATGTTATATGGAAAATTAGGTTAAAGATATCATATATTTTGCTACAGAATAAGAATGTTCATCTCAAACAAATCTATACTCTAATTTTCTCTGATTATAAAATATTGAACCAAGTCTTTGATCCCATGTGACCCAAATCCAAACAAACTTGACCTATATTGTATGATTTTACAGCAGCATAATTGGTATACCAACGGCATATCAATTCATGGCAAGCATCCTTAGCAACATATCATCAGCCCTTAACTGGACCTTCAGACAGACCAAATAAACAACCCATCAGTTCACACAGCTGCCCAGCTAGCTTGGTTGGTAGCACGCAAGTGGTTGTAAGTTTAAATCCCAGACTAGCATACTTTCTTGAAATTTGGTCCATTAGAGCCATTCTCCCTCCTACCACTGATTTTTAATCATGAAGGGCATTTGTCAGTGGCTGACAATAGTATGTGCCTTGTATATGTCACTGGTTAACAGCTTAATTCAGAGATTTAGTACTTCCAGGAACAGTAAGTAGGTTGGCTGTCTGCAGTGATATGACCTATACAATGGGTTGCTACAGCGTTAAATGTAACAAGCAAAGAAAACAGTTCACTCCAATATACACACCCACCTCATCTAACTCTTAGAGATATCATGATTAATATAAAGATTACACAAACCTTTCCTTTAGTTATACTAAGATCAGAAGTTGATACCATGGTTTGTACTTCTTCCCCTCCAATACTAGCTTTCAATATTGCCTGGAAATATAGGACATCCATAATGATATTATATATTGTTATAATATCATATCTCATAAAACTACTTTATCCCAACATATAAAATCATACATTAAAATCATACAGTTTTAAATCCCATCCAGGGCAGTTATACCTTTCCATGAAAATTGTCAATAATGTCAATTCTCATCATTAATAAGGTATATGGAGAAGATAACATATGTAATCTGTACTACAACAACATTTTTGCTAACAAGTAAGTTTGGACTCAATACCAACACAAAGCTGGCTAACTAACCGATAACATAGTACATGTACTGTACTATTATAACTTTCAGTGCCCCCTATATTAATGCCAAAGATTTGAATATTAACAGATGTAGTCTTGCACTCAAGATTGATAAAATTATATTTAAATCAGTGAAGTTAACCATTCGGAACTCCTCGGCCATTGGCTACGAAAAACCTCGGACATATTTAGAGGCCATTTTGGAAAAAACGGTGTTGAAGTAAACAAATACATGACTGTTAAGGCGATGACTGCAGTTTCGTTTTTAGTCCATAAATTTGAAATTACACATTTCAATGATACCGATGAACAATATTTGGTTCAGTTTATTACAAATAAATATGTTTAGACAAAGATCTATGTGTATACTACAAGAACTATTTTGTGTAAAAAATCCAGGGAAGACCCCCCACGAATTCTTCCGAGATTATTCATTCATGAAAGGTCGAGGTGTTCCGAATGTGAAGTTAACAACACTTGAATATCACTTCACAATCTCAATAGTTAAAATATTTAACTCTTATTTAAAGTTTTTTTTATATTTAACTCTTATTTAAAGGTTTTTTCTATCAGAAAGAAGCAAACTTTTGATTCTGCTGTATACATTTAAGTATACATGTTTAAGTGTAAAATAACTCCATTAAGCATGTGTACATATATTTATTTCAGCTAAAAACTTCATTCTTAAATTAAATCAATACTTACTGAGGTACAGTTTGGAACAAATCCATAAATGACAATCCTAGAGCCATTAAATAATGCTGTTATTTGACTAGGAGCTTGTACAGGAGGAGGGAAGTCTGCCCCATGTTGTTCCCAGTGTACACTAACTGATGTCAAACCTGGCTGTGCTGCTTTATGTATCTGTGACTTTACCTGGAAGAGTTTTAACAACTGAATGGCCTAGCTAATTAGGTAACAAAAAATCAAATTTTCAACCTATTACCTATTAAATGCATAAATATCAGTTTGTATTCAAGTTAACTGTCACTTTTGGCACCAAAAATTGGCAACTTAAATTTGGCAACCAAAAGTTGGCAACCAGAACTTGGCGACTGGAATTTGGCAAGGCAACACTTAGGCAACAAAGAGACTATCCTGATATGAATCATAATAGAATTTTATTTTGGCTCAGATAAGCCCCAAAAATCACTCTTTATAGGATGAAGGGTCACATCCAGGGGTCTGATTATAGTTCATTCACATGGAAAAGACAGTGAACAATTATTACAAAAATATATGAATAACTTATAACAGATATTAGCTTATCAATTTTTGTTGTTGTTGTTATACCAATGTTGCAACACATTGTATAAGTTATAAAAAGTCAGTAAGTCAGTCAACCTAATCACAGTTCCTGGAAAAGCTTAATCTCTGTATTAAGCTGTTAACAATTACTAGGCACATACTTCTGTCAGTGACTGCCCTATATGATTTAGAATCAGTGGTAAGAGTAAGCATGGCTGTAGAAATTATATCAAGACCAAGCTCCACAATAATATACCCTATCTGAGAATCAAACCCACATCCCCTCAATCAATAGACTTGTAGCCAGGTGGCTCTAGCTTCTTAATAAAAGTCAATGATGAGTTTAGAACAAATAAACAACTTGCTATAAGATGACATTCAGTCAAAGTGCTCTACATAAAAACTCGGATATAACATACTCACTGGGCCATAGAAAAAAGGTATGTTATAACCGAGGTATGTTATATCCATATAGCATACTAAGTATGTTATATATAAGGATGAAAAACGGGCCAGAAAAAAATGGTATGTTTTAACTGAGTGTATGTTATAACCGAGTATGTTATATCCGAGTTTTACTGTATTATATTTCAATACCAGATAAATGAATACCTTAGTTTCCCATTTTGATTTAGCTTTAGAATCAAAGAACTCAAAAGCTCCGGCAGCTGTTCTGGCAAGATTTCTAAGTAGATGACAATCAGCAGTAGCACTAAAATATAGAAATACAGAAATATTAGATATGTTATCTTGAATCTTAGATATTAAAGAGTACACGTCTATAACTTACAGACTAAGTCACATAAATTTCTAAAAGTGTAATCATTGATTTGTCATGCATCCATATGACCACTGCACAAAGAAAACTTGCAAGAAATGTAATCGGGAAACCACATTAGGGCTGGATTTAAATCTTTAATGCAAAAATTACAAAGGGAATAATCCATAATAAAGCCAGGTAGAGTTGTGGTTAAAGTCTAATTATGTTCATCACATTGTATAAAGTTTTATAAAGATCTGACGATAAATGGCAGAAATATATGCTAAATTGAAAACTTGAACGCAATTGTTAATGACACCGTACGCCCACTATCAGCCGAATTTTTTCGTTGAAAAGTCCGGCTAAAAAATACATGCTTGTGAATTTAAACAAGATGATGATTATCATATCCTAATTATTGGTTGGCCAACAAAAAAAACTAATCTCATTATTCACACATATTGAAGCCAACAAACAACCCTCCGATCAGAAGCTTTGTGTACTTCCAACAGTTACTGAGCTAGCCGAGTGGTAAACTCTGCTTTAAAGTATGCATAAACACAATAGCATCACAAAAAGTATATTACCCTCATAGGTGTCAGTTTACACCTGTAGTAAAAAAAGTAAATGTTTTATTTGAAAAAGGTACATACCCAATACCCAAGGTAAAGATTCTTGTATGTTGAGAGTTATCTCTGGCTGCTTTCATCATTGTATCTGGATTATTTAGATGTCCATCAGATATTATAAATATATTTTGATTATGTTGTTCTGGTTTTAGTAGATATAATGAATGTAGAGGTCTAATAACTTCTGTATTACCCATTGTAGCTGACACATTCTGAATAAAATAATAATAGGAAATATTATAGCCCTTACCGAAGAAATGGCCTTGCTGTGTACTCTTGCAGCGAATATAGAGTGTATGTGCCGTGTACTTGAAACATACTCATTGCATGACCTTATAGTAGTACACAGGACATACGCAGCATATACACTAGTAGTACATTTGTAGTACACTTTTCACATGCAAATAAGCTCTGCGGTGTACTATCTGCTGGGACCTAGTACACAGGATGTACGCAGGAGAACAAGTATGTTGCAAGTACACAGCAAGTACACTTGAAGTTCACCAGAGAAATAGTACACAGAATGTACACAGCATATACACTTTTCACATGCAAATGAGGCTGCGGTGTACTACTCTTGCCGCGTACATGCTGTGTACTTCTGAATAAAATCGCCTGTGGTGTATGTGCTGCGAAGACATTTGCTGTGTATGTGTGGTGTACAGTTTACTGTATGCCTTAATTAGATATCATAAAAACATAAATTAGATATCAATAAAAGCCCTAATAAAGATTAATTGAGAAATAAACATAAATCCAGTCCTTTAACAATAGACTCTATTTCAATATCCAAGTTTTCATTCTTTATTGGTTTATAACCAACATATTTGTATGTATACATGCATATGTCTTAATTTTAATTAACATCCATGGTTTTGCAAATAAAAGACATAAAATATAAAAAAATCAACAACAGAATTTAATGGCCTCACATCCATAAACATAAATATACACTAAATGTGGAATAAAAAAGAATTACAATAAATGTAAAAAGCAATGCCATATTTCATAAAATAATTAACAGTCACATAATAGCAATTATACTTCAGACCAACCTGATTTTTCCATACACTACTCAAAATTCATCTTAAAAATACTGTTTTCTAGGTGTATCTCTGGGCTATTTGTTTTTGTTGGTACCATTTGATGTTGACAATAGATGATAGTAAATATTTTATATTTTTAAACGTTTTTTTTTCTGTGTTACGGTTTTTCTAGTTATGTTCTATACTGATTGTTTTTATCAGAATCCGAAATTTAAATCTTTGAATGAATGTTAAAATGCGTCTGTAACTTACAATAGTCTTCATCATTGTTCATGTGCTTAAAAAGGTTAATTATTTTGTCAAATGAGAGAATATTTATCTTTGCAAGACAAATAGAAAATTGCACTTTTCTATTTACATGTAAATCAAACTTTTGTATAAGAGATCATTTGAAAAAAATGCATGTGCATTTATACATGTTTCACTTGTGTATGCATGCAAAAAGACCAATACTTATTGGGCTTTATACATATTGCAACATGGTTACAGTATTGTTACACCCCTACTCTCAATAGTCATTGTAGACAGGTTTTACAATATGTAGTTTTAATAGAGGGTTTACAAGTTCCAAGTTATTCAAACATTACTTAAATAACATACAATTAAAAGATTCTTATAGAAAATGTTCACTGATTTTCCTCGGGCGAAAAATATTGAGTACGAACCAGACAACTAGGACGAATCTGGAGCAAAGAGCAAACTAACAAGAGCTGTCAGAGGAGACAGCATGCTCGACTTAGTAAATGTTTGTCACAGGAGATGTGGTTGATGATAAGGAACATACATGTTTTAAAATTTGAAAATATAACCATAACAAATTCAAAGAAAAAAAAAAGAAAAAAATAGAAAACTATAAGTTCAAGGGGGATAACTCTGAAAAAATGTATAAGGAGTTATGAATCTTGTCACATGAGATGTGGTTGATAATAAGGAACATATATCTAAAGTTTGAAGTCAATACCTGAAGAAATAAAACAGTTGCAGTAGAAACAAACATTTTTTAAAGAAAACTCTAATTTCAAGGGGAGATAATTCTGAAAAAATATATTTGGAGTTATGAACCTTGTCACATGAGATGTGGTTGATAATAAGGAACATATATTTAAAGTCAATACCTAAAGAAATAAAACAGTTGCAGTAAAAACAAGTATTTATTAAAGAAAACTATAAGTTCAAGGGGGATAACTTTGAAAATAATGTATAGGGAGTTATGAACCTTGTCACATGAGATGTGGTTGATAATAAGGAACATACATTTGTATATTTAAAGTTTGAAATCAATACCTAAAGAAATAAAACAGTTGCAGTAAAAACAAACATTTTTTAAAGAACACTCTAAGTTCAAGGGGAGATAATTCTGAAATAAATGCATTCGGAGTTATGGACCATGTCACATGAGATGTGGTTGATAGAAAGGAACATATATTTAAAGTTTAAAGTTAATATCTCAAGAAATAACAAAGATACAGAAGAAAGTATTTTACTGCACAAAAACTTTAATCTGTGCACAAAAACTTCAATCAGTTCAAGGGGAGATAATTCTAAAAAAAATGTGTTTGGAGTTATGGACCTTGTCACATGAGATGTGGTTGATAGTAAGGAACATATATTTAAAGTTTGAAGTTAATATCTAAAGAAATAACAAAGATATAGAAGAAAGTATTTTACTGCACAAAAACTTTAATCAGAAATGTGGACGCGGACGCCGATGCCGACGCCGGGGCGAGTAGGAGAGCTCTACATTACTTCGTAAAGTCGAGCTAATAAAAACCAGTCAAAATATTTACAAAGCGAATAATGAATTGATATATAAAGCATGAAGTATATAGAGCCTGAAATATCCATATAAATGGTTAAATAAATAGGCAAGGACTTGAATTAAAATTGTTTACAAAACAGAAAGGTCGCGAAAATATGTTACATTGGAACTCTCATAATAAATACATGTGCTTTATAACAATATCGCTAATTTCAGATCAAAAAGTCAATAACATTCATTTAGTTTATTTTATTGATCATACGCGGAAAACCCGAGCGGGGCCGAAGGCCCGCGAGGGCTTTGAGCGCTTTTAGACATGCATATAAATGGTTAAATAAATATCAAGGACTTGAATTAAAATTGTTTACAAAACAGAAAGGTCGCGAAAATATGTTACATTGGAACTCTCATAATAAATACATGTGCTTTATAACAATATCGCTAATTTCAGATCAAAAAGTCAATAACATTCATTTAGTTTATTTTATTGTTCATACGCGGAAAACCCGAGCGGGGAAGTGTACTTTCTAAAATGCCTATCACTGTGTGGTGTACTTAAAGTGTACTAGTGTCCTCCTGCGTATATATTGTGTACGATGTGAATAGTACACAGCATGTACTCCGCATGCGGTGTATATAAAACGTACCTCTCTTGTGTACTACCTAGTTCACAGCATGTACACAGCACATACACAATTATATTCACCGCAGCTGTTTGTTTTGGTAAGGGAGTTCAGTTTGTGATTGTATACAAACCATCCTTAGCTGTTTCAGTCTTCAAATTTAGCCGTTGGACCGAGGACCGAGTCAATTGAAATCCCCGTTAGTCCAGCAACTTTAAGAATGTGAGTGGCCCGACAGTCCACCAACTTTTTACAGCTTACATTTTCTATACTCCATAAAAAGTGTTACTTAGAGTTATATTTTTATGTGAATGTATTATATCATGCTAAATCATTAATATGAACTGCATATTTTAATATATTGCCATTTGATAAGATTTTTTTGGTCCAGTAAACTTTCATTTGGTCCAGTAAAAAAAATCCATTTTGCTGGATCTAATGTCGAGTCCTGACAAAAGTTTGTTGTGAAGACTGTGTTCTCAAGCCCAGTTGAGAAATGGTGACCAGCCATAGCTGGTCCCTTGCCTGGTTGAGAAATGGTGACCAGCCATAGCTGGTCCCTTGCCTGGTTGAGAAAAGGAAAGGGCATTCACTGCGGCCAAAGTAACTAGCAGAAGAATATCTTCTCAAGATATGTCTCTACTTGACTTATGATCAAGTTTTTTTCCCTTGGCTTGGACAAAATGTATCCATATGGAGCAGATGGACTTCTATGAAAAACTAAACTCATAAAAAGAAGTTTGTGATAGTAAGTTAATGTGACATCCAGACCCACATAGGTCAAGTTAGAAAACACCCCAAATTTTACAAGAAACAAGAAATGTAATGTGTAATTGAAAACTTTAATGCAATTGTAAACGACACCTGATGCCTGACCGACCACAAGAACACTCGCTGCCTGTGTTGCACCAAACTATTAACCGATTTTTTCATTGAAAAATCCGGCTAATTATAGAAATATTTTGAAAAGCAATGTATCAGTGTGTCTGTTACAGCATTATTATAACAAAATACAAAACCAGGAAAATTGGAACTAAAGCCTATTTCACATCACGCTTGTGGCAGCCGTACGACAACATTTTCTGAAAAATCGCAAAACTTCGTACGAACGCCGCAAGACAGTCGTGCGTTTTTTCAGGTGATCGCATAGTCGTAGACGTCACAAGTCAAATTTTCTACATGTTTATTTTTCTTGCAATCTCATTGCGATTTTTGGATTTTTGGAGCTCGCAAGACAGTCGTGCGACTGCCGTAAGACAACCGTACGTCATTCTTGAGACAGTCACACTTCAGTTAAATAAATAGGCGTCCGCATGAATATCGTACGACTCTCGTACAAGTTTGCATTTGTCGTGCGATTGACGTACGGATGACGTACGAAACTTTTCGAAATCTCAAGACAGTCTTACGACAGTCGTTAGTGTTTGAACTACAGCCTCGCGATTATCGCACGGCAGTCGTGCGTAAACACCTGCGACTAACAACCTACGGCTCGTCAGAGCGTCGCACGACTGCCGCACGACGATTGCACGGAAAGTTTTATGTATCTGCGGCGGCTGCGATTCGTCTGCGATTCTGTTCGCAGTGAAAATCGTACGACAAAAAAAATCGCACGGCTGATGTGAAACAGGCTTAAAATTTTTTTCAACAAATCCTTTTAAAAGCTACACAGTATATATAAAGTTAACATACCATGATGAATTCAGAGGCTAATTTTCTGTTGGAAGTTGTGTTGGTGACACAGGTGGGGAATAATTCCTGCCATGCTGAAACAATCAATGATTTATACTGTAAAGAATTATTACATATCTTATTTGCATACATGAGTAAAAATTTGAACACTTAGTAAAATTTCCAAACAAAAATTATAAACCTTAAAAACCATAAACGTATATCTAATGCAACCAAAATCTGGACTCAATTTATCACACTTGTAAGTTGAAGTCCAGTTTAAAGTATGCTTCCACATACATGTTCAGCCGACTTAACTATCTTATACAATCACTCCTGATCATTGCATTCACCGCAGGCCATCCCTCACAGACTTCATTTACACCTGGTGGAGTGGAATAACTGTAGGTTAATTTCTTGCTCGAGGAAATTAGCAGTGCTCCTAGTGGAGAACCAACTTGGAACCTCTCAATCCCTAAGTGCCTGTCCAGCCATTTGACCTCTGCTCCTACACCTATCAGCATTTGAGCTCCTCACAAGAAATAGTTCTTTTCAGGTGTCTGTAAGGAATTGAGAAAGTATTGCTCCTCTCATAACAGAATGACCACTGTGAATTGCTATTTATATACTGATGGAACTATTTGCAGATTCTGATCTTAGGATTGACAGAGGCTAAAATTACGGAAGATATGTTTGTTTGGACTGTTAGCACCAAACTAAAATGACATACATCAATTAATCTGCCCTATAATGCTTTATATTATACATACCAGTTCCAAATACAACAATGTTAATATTCCAGGAGGGAGGTAACTCTTGTAGAGTAAGTAACAGAATTTTCTTGGCATTAACTAGATTATCTCCCTTCATAGAATTAGATAAATCTAACATTAAAATGACACTTGTGTTATCATTCTCACAGGCTTCAAATTCGGGATAAAATGTCAACATACAAGCCTGAAAAATTCATATAAAAAGTCATAATTAAAACATGCCTAACAATATTTGTACATTCATTAATAGAGCATAATTGTCAATTTAGGTGCAAGATCAATTTTTATTTCACCAATTAAGCTCTGAATTCACAAGTTGAAATAAAAACGATCTTTTTTAAAAATTGATGAATACTCTGCTTTTGTCACGCTTTAATAGTTCTGTTTTTTGTTAGAAGTACTTTACACAAATTATACTTTCACCTTAAAGCATGAAAAAATAATGTTTTCTGTTGAAATGGTGTCACAAATCAGCACCCTCGCCTATTACTAGACAATAATCTAAGTTCATTGATGCTAATAAATGTCTTAAAATGGTGAAGAGATAACATGATTTAGTTAAACCAGAATTTTTGGTTAAAATATTACTATTCCTGAAGACAACTGCCCCAAAAAAACAGATCAAGTGGCATACCTGGCACACACATAATACTGAAGTAAGAAGATTTCAAAGAGTCATTTATAGCCAAGTAACGTTACAGCAGTATGTCAACCAACCTACTGATTCTGGAAAGGCTAAATCTCTGGATATACATGTAAACCAGTTACTAGACTCATACTTCTGTCAGTGTCTGACAACTGCCCAAAATGATTTAGAATCAGTGGTAGAAGAGAAAATGGCAGTAGAAATTTTTTCAAGACTAAACTCTACAAAACTGTGCCAAGCTTGAGAATCAAATCCACAATCCCTCTATCAGTAGGCTTCTGTGCAACTGACTGAGCTAGCCAGGTGGACATAAGAGTTAAACATGGGAAGGAGGGGTTGGAAAGTCATAACAATAATTTTACCTGATGATTAAGATCCTCTGGTTTTTGTTCCACCCACATTCTAGGTACATGTATCTCTGCTAACCCTATATATAGATGAAAACCATCTGATATAGATTGGTTAGGTAACATTTCTACTGTAGCTTTAGTAAGCGTTCTCTGTAAATAGATCATGGTTTCTTTAATACAGTCAAGTACAATATGATGACTTTTGAATTTAATGGTCTTATTTGTAGAGAGGTCTCAATATAGGGACCTACTTCAACTTCAACTTAATACTTTTTAATTTGATTACATGGCTATTTCAATACAACATATTTAATGAACTTTTGCATATTAATAATTTTATTTACATCTCAAATTAAGCATGTGTAAAGAATGAAATATTTGCTTACGCCAATTTGTTGGCTGCACAAAGCTGAGTAAAAGACTCCCAAGGGAGATTGATAGATAGACAGATACCAATAGCCTGATGACCATCGCTGCATCAGAAGTACATCAACTACCACGGCGCAGATCCATAATCAGACATGATTGAAGGATGCCATTTGATTGGATTAGATGATCAGGGATAAGCTGTGAAATTGGTGAACTTGCATAAGCATAAGACTTTAAAATGTTGCAACAAAAATGCCATATTTATCACTTTTATAATACAATGTAGCATATATACCTTAGACTTAATCTTATGTGTAGGACATTCTATAGATCTTATATCATATGGCATATCAACTGATACTTGAACACTTGTTTCTCCTTGTTTTACTTCAACTGTGTCAGTCTCTTTCTGAAATATATGGTAAATTTTTGAAAGCTTGGACATCAAGGTTTAAGACAAAAAGCTAAGTCAATTGGGTTATAAACTAGAATTTAATACATTTGAAAATTGAACATTCATGACAAAAATTAAAAGAACAGGGTGGGTACTCATCCAATACAAATTCTATATTATTGCTGCCCTTTGTTTCTCATAGATAAATAAAGGAAATAGATTTGTCCCATATAAAATTTTCAACTCATCTTGGTAGTTTTAGCTAGTCCAATTCTTGCCTTTAAACTTTTACAATTCACACATATTATAACTACTAAACTAACATGATAGTAACTACAGAATTACTACAACTAGGGGCAGAATCTTATTATAAAGGCATACAATGAGCTATACAACACTGCCATGTTGCTTATTAAAGGTTCAAAACTATTAGAACAATGTTCCTGCAAATTGACCTGACACAGATCAATACATTGCATTAGGGACAAAACGGACCATGAGACGAAACAGACCATGACAAAATGGACCATACTTCGGGACAAAACGGATCATGTTTATATTTATATACTCTTCGGTAACTTCACTCCTTTTAACTAATGTTATTAAAACCATTGGTTACTTTTTTCAAATGTAAGGTGAGACCATTAACCCTGCTGATTTAAATGCTCAGAAATTGTTTGACTATCCCTTACATAAATATGCCTTAATGGATATATATTTTTTCTGTAGTACTGTAGTGAGTATGCATGAGGATTATTAATAAAATATCAAGTATTTCAATCAGCCAGGTTAGTGTATGCCCCACTGAGGGTTAATTAAAATTCACCAAGATGCAAATCATAGTTAATATAGTGCATTTTTGTCTATATAGAAAGCAACACAGTCCTGGAATTTTTACCAAAGTTTTCCCCCAAAATATAACAAGCTAAGTAATATAGTAGAAATAAGGAGACATAGTAGTTTAATGAACCCTAACTCCTTAAACAAGCAACTTTTTAGGCTTCTGCTGCTCTACTAAATGTCTTTATTTTACAAGTTATATAGCTTACCTGAGTCTCAACCTTAAGAGAATCTTTTTTCCAAGGAGCTACACTACCAGGTAATCTAAAACTGATTAATTCACCTTCTACTAGTAACTCAGCAACATAGGTTATCTTTATAAGTACACTAGCACCCGGAGGTAGATTACCAACACTAACTGTAAACACATCCTGTAACATACAAGTATTAAATAACAATATTTACATATATGGCCTAAGGGTTTCAGCAAAAGGGCCAATGCTGGGCAAGTGTCAAGGACTATTCAAAGACTTATTTGCAATCAGCACTAAAATGTTTGATGCCCTCAAGACAAAAGTGCACTGAAATAGCACATAAAATGTAATAACTTTAATTTTAAAATGATATAAATTTCTTCTTTCATTAACATTTCCAGACACTCATTTGCTTTAATTAGAGTGACTAGTTTTAAAGATTTTTATGAGGAATTTACCTATTATTCATTCTTTTTTATAATTCGAAGGCTTTTTAAGCCTAATTTTTCTTCCACAAGTTCAAGGAGTTTTCAAGGAGTTATTTTTCAAAATTCAAGGACATTTGAATGCCAATAGTGAATCCTGTACTAGCATCCACATTTTCACCATATCTTCCATGTATTAACCTCTATATAAACTTTCAATTTTTGGTTGAGTTTAATGTAGTAGCAACACATAGTATTGGTCATATCACTGTGATCAGTCAACATATTAACCATTGATGAAAAAGGCTACATCTCTGGATTTAACTCAGGGCTCGAATTTATGCTCGCATACTCGTAAAATGCAAGTGGATTTTGAAAATTGCTAGTAACTTTTATTCTAACTCGCGAAATTTTGCGAGTTGAAATCATTGCAAAATATGAGCCTCAAGTGGGCATTGAAAAGGCCAGATAGATCCATGTTTTAATATGATTGAAGATTCACAGTAAAACATGTTTGATATTCTTTGCCTATTCCACAATAATGTATACTTAAGTATTGTACTAAGTTGCTTTTATATTGCATATACGAATAGTTGCTGTGTATGCTATTACAATTTGGAGAAAAAAAATGTGAGTGATTTTTTCATTTAGTGATTTGAAATAAAATCAACACACAAAAAAATGAAAGAGCAATTATTTGTTAAATTTGATACCTGATTAAACTGTCAACCAGTTACTAGATATAAACTTTTGTCAGTGACTGACAACTGACCACTATGGTTAAGCATCAATGGTAGGAAAGAGAATGGTAGTAGAAATTATTTCATTAGCCCGCCCAGGAATCAAACCTCAGACCCCTCAATCAATTAAACTTACAGGTGTTTCTTCATCTTGGTCCATCAGATAAGCACCATGACCTTCACTTATAGCTTTCTTATATTCTTTATGTGCTGTCTCTTTCTCTTTAACTTCACCAATGATATGTTTACCATTTATAAAAGCTTCAAAACCACATACTACAGCCAGATCACTCAGTGGAAACACATATTTAGCTTCAAGTGGGGAATCACTACAGTTTTCATACTCCTGTAACACTATAACCTGCAAAGACAAAATATACTTTATTTTTAGGTAATACAAAAAAAATACATGTCACTTGTAAAGTGCAAAAATAATTGTAAAAATATTCTATTGCACTACAAACACTGTTTGCTGATTATCCATAAAATAAACTAAATAAATGTGTCTTTAGTCTTGATCTAAAACAGGCATTAAGGAAATGTGCTAGTGCTATTATTCTCTGAGGAAGGTACGATAAAACTTGTAAGACATGATTTTGTAATCAAACTTGTTTACTGTTCATGGAGATACTTTTCTTCTACCCAGATCAGGAAATTGTTTACCTTGACGTTTTAACAAACATCAATTTCAAGGTAAATAAATCTTTACTCCCAGTCATTTTAAATCTTCTCAATTAAAAGGCAGACCCAATATTTGTAGAATTTATTACCCTCAACATTTAAATTGAAATAGTGAACCATTTATGTTAGCATTGCCAAAAATGCCCGATTAAAATCACTGCTGCATTATATCTATGAACAGTTTCTTGTAGAAAGAGTGGACATGCGGTAACTATATTGCACTGAAAATCATTGAATAGCAAGCTCTGGATTAGTTCATATCACATCAAAAACTTACCTTGTTGATTCTAAGAGCAAGAAACTTAATCCTACAAGCTCAGTACTGGGGTGCTAGGAAGCAAAATCAAGAATGATCAGAACAAGAAATTAGAACTTGTTTCACAACGGAGGTTAAAGGAATTAGTATAAGCATAAGTAAAACTGATTTTTTTTTAAATCAAGCACCAGATAGCAGCAGGTGATATTACGATCAATATACAACGTAACATAAAATATTCTTTATTTAGCATCAAATTTACAATCTATAAATTTTATAGCCAACAAAAACATATGACAATATGATATTTTATTTATGCAAAACCTAACTGAAGTCAGAAATCACATGAACAAACCTCTGAAGCCAGATCCATAAGTTTAGCTCTTATATGTACACATTTTAGATTAACAGGTGCATCATCTTTAGATACTAAACCTGCTTTAACCTTTGACATAGGATCAATTATATCTTTGATATCATTTAAATCTGAAATATAATGAAATAGAATACTTTCGCTGCAACTATGACATAGGCACATATAAATTTGATATTTTCATATAATTTTAATAAGGTAATAGCTGAGAAGTTGGCAACACTAATTAGCTCCAATTGTTCTAAGTACATACTTTCCAATTTCAACTTTGTTATACATGGTTACAAACAAAGTTTTTCAGCTGGAATACCCCATCAACTTAAATATTGATTTAAATTTATTTCTGAAGATGAAAATTTGGTGTCAAGCATACTTTAGCAATGTTTAGAAATACAAACATTTTGACAGTTATGCAATAAGTAAGCAAGTAAAATTACAGGATTCATACTACATGGACTTAAATATGTCATTATTCAGTATTATAACAGAAACAATTATTGTAAGAGAAATGGCTAAGGAATCCAGAAGTCCATGGTCCAAATCTAACCAAGGACACTGCTCATTTCCAAGAGCACCTACAGTTTTAGGTGTAAATGGGTACTGTGAGGGGTTACTTGCTTGAAAGTGATTTCAATGATCAGGGTTATATACTAAATTGTAAAGTCAACTGAAAATGTATATGGAAGCAGACTTGAAACCCCATTCACTTTTTTTAACTTTAATTATTGAATTAAATGGGTTCTTTTAATAGATGTACTAAATAAAATATAATTACTTAAAGGTCCATTGTTATTATCATCTGTATACTCTAGACTGTCACAAATATTTAATGGTATATCCATAGATCTTAATGTATCAGAATCTGTTGTAAATTCTATAATATATTTAATCCTTTGTTGTCCCGTATTGTATATCACATACTCATCATCCTATAAAATATACACACAAAAAATGAAAGACTATAAGCAGATAACAACAAGAGATAAAAATTGTGTAGGCATTTAATACAAGTTACTACAATTTAAGTCAAAATAGTAAAGGCACAATTGGCCAGATTTTATTTTTCTAACCAGATTGACGCTTTACACTGCCCCCTAAAAGGTCCTTCACAGTACAAATAATTGAATCGCTACAAATTCCAAGTTCAAGATTGCAGAATTATTATAAATTCATTTAACAATAATTTGCTTTAACAACTTTTTAAAACTCCATTGAGTACAACGTAAAATGTATATGTGTGAAGGAACTTTTGGAGGGCATTGTACAGGGCATAGTATAATTACTGCTTTTCTTTTCTTGAAAATTTTCAAGGAAATACTTATCATTAATTCCAAATCTAGTATTCTATGCTGGAGCAGTAATCCAGTGGTAGGATGCACTATCAAGGATTGAGAAGTAATGGGCTCGAACCTCCCATTTTTTAGTTGGCACAGTGAGGATCACCTGCTTGGAGGTGATTTCAATGATCAGGGGTTATCATACAAAGGTGTTAAGTTGGCAGAACATGCATAAGGAAGCAGGATTGCAATCGATCTTTAACTTTTAATTATACCTTGAAAGCAGATGTAGTGTGTTCTGTAGATTTCACACCATGTACACTGTCATATCCTTCTGGTGGTGAAGTCAAGTTATAATCTCTTTCATACATTTCTTTCTGTCTACCAAGAGCTACATCACATACTAACATAAATCTGGAACCTTTTGTTTTACTTGGAGTAGAATATTGTATACTTGTACTGTAACATATGAATTATAGAAATGAATTTTAACAATGAAATTGAAATACTTGGCCATATGTATGCTTAAATGATAATGGCTTCTCAGAGCATTCATTCACAGTAGTTTTTAAAACTTGAATTATTTTTATCACTGCATACTATCAAACATTAATTGATAAAGAAAAAATGTGTACAAAAAATGGGATACAATTAGTATATTATGCTTCCAAGCAAACAAAAATGGAGAACAACTTTTTCTGTTCTGGAAAAAGCAAAAACTTAATTTCTTAATAAAGGATATTTCATAATGAGTAGTTGGTTAAGGTTCAGGAGCATTGATTTCCAATTTGAATTGTTCAGGAATATGTGATCATAAATGTATTCCCTTGAAACTTTTTACAAACAATGCCTTTTTCTTAACATCAATAAATTTGAAAATGGAACTGCTATCACCTAATCAAAATCAAAGCACTGAAAGCATTAAATGAACTTATTGTTGAAAGAGAGGAAATGAGTCCAGGACAAACCAAGGTAGAATAATGATATTAAGGGAGTGGATTTTCCAAGTAGTAACATTGAACTTAGAATTGTGTTCAAAAACTACCAGTAAATGTCTATGCATGATATCAGAGAATGAATTCAGTACATACCTAGCAGAGCTAGCAAAATAAATACCAGATCCTAACATACCAGGATCTGATCTTACACCACCATGGTCATCTACAACAACTTTAGGCATTAATAAACCACTGAAATATATTGTCAGGTCAGGTTGTACATTTATCAATTAAAATATAAACAAAATGCAAGTACATGTATGTCAAAATTGCACATGGATTGCTTCAAGTTAACAGACATTATTTCAAACATATACATTCTATTATTCATCAACTTATCATTGAAATTGAGATTTTGATAGATTAACAATAAATATAATAATGTTTGCTGCATTAAATGCTTGTCATTATAAAAACACTGGACTTGTTTTCAGTTCAATATTACTTTGACACAGTAACTGGCAGTAAAACCACACTAAAACTTTAACTACAATGAAATTGTTTTCATATTTTTATCGTATATTTTCATCAAATAATATCACATGCAAGGCATAAAAGAAATATATAAAAGTCATGCTTACCGTGATAGTATTCCAACAATATTGTTCACTTTAGAAGCATGAAATAACTCCTGTGATGGTATATTATATGTAAAGTTAACATTTTCTACTGGACGATTCACAGCATAAATAGATTGTACTTTCATGGATTCGTCTCTAGGAAAAAAAACACATACATACATTTTTATAAGAAGTAGGGATATTATTTATCAACATTTACTCATTTAAATATTTAAACATCTGAAAGCAAAAAGCGTGATTAATGTTGAACTTTGTTTGCTGTGATTTTTAAAAAAAAATCAAAATCATCCCAGCCATTCTATATGTGAATTTTGGCTTTAATCTCCAAATTGTGAAAAAAATTAGTGACAATAAGCTAATAAGTTACAAAGCCCACGAAAAATGAAAATTAATTCAGATTAGGGAAATTACTTATTTTATACAGTCTGGCCAGCTCAAGAGGATTGGTTTTAAGGACAATTTAAAATAAAGTCATAAATCATTATTTAGCTCTATAATTATAATAATATATTTGTTGGTTCAGCACAAAAATTGTTTATTATCTATATGTAGGCATTCGGAACACCTCAACCATCCATACAATGAATAATCTCGGAAAGATTTATAGGGGGTCCACCAATAATTTTAGGTTGTTGCTACATACGCAAAGCGAAGCACAGGCAAAGCATATCACAGTTATGCAAAATAGCTCTTTGATGTAAACACACAAGGCTTGGTAAATAAATAGCTTATGCTATATATTGTTCTGTGGACATCATTAAATCGTACATTTTATATTTATGGACAAAAAAAAACGAGACATTTATTTGAATTTACGTGGATTTGTTTACTTCAACACTGGTTGAAGTATTTTGTTTGGGCACGTGATGCAAAGGGAATTCCAAAATGGCTACTAAATAAGTCCAATTTTATTCTTAGTAAATGGCCGAGGAGTTTCGAATGATATGTAGTTAGACTAGTTTTGCCCTGACCCATAGTTACACTTACCCAGTCAAAGATGACAACAAATAGGATTGAACTCTCTGATACTCCTCACAAGATTGAGGTAAATAATCTATCAGACATCTTAAAGCTTTATATTTACTTTGTGTACTTGATGTCATAGACCAATCTGTGGCTTCACTAACTGATATCATATCTTTAACAAGCTAAAAAGTACAAATATAGGTAGTTTATATAATTTCATTTAAATTTGTAAAAAATTGTATGTACAAAATTTAGAAGTAGAAATGAATCCTACAGTTTTACTTGACGACTTATAGCATACGACTCAAAAATATGTATTTTTAAAAATCACTATAGTTGGCTTGACATCAAAATTCACACCATCAGAAATATTTGATTCAGAAATCAATTTTATGGGTTTTTTTATCCAGCAGAAAAACTTTGTTTGTACCTGATGTACCGGTTACAGAGCAAAATGATCCTACACAGAACAAATCTAATCAGTGTCGCATACTTTTCATAAGTAGAGTTCTGAATATGAACTATAGAAAGGATATTTTTTTATAATGTTTTCTGCTTTTAACTTTGTCATCATACGATTTTTGTGGGAAAAAAATGAACACAAACTACTGCATGCTTCAATACAAACCTGACATGTATCCATCTTTCTAGATATCCAAGCTTTAACTCTATCATGATCTGTCACAGTGTTCATGATATGATGTGGTATATTCTTATAGAACTCAGATACAAGGTTTGCTATAGAATCCATATCTTTATTATCAATATTAGATTTGATCTGTTTTAAAACTGCCTCAGCTTTCTCTATCTATAGTACAAGAAAATATGTCATATAAGATGTTTATTAAAAAAGGAGAGGGGTGATTGTCTCAAAACGTGGCAGAAATAATGCCTTTTTACAATAAAAAAATTGATGAAAAATTCAAAACAACATGGCAAAATTTCACAATTATTATTTTCAATCCAAAAATTTGTAATGTTCATTTTAATAGTAACCATTCAATGTCTGCTATTAGTTAACAAACTTTTCCAACATTTTTTTCACAGTTTCGGAGGGTAAAGTATGAAAATTCACTGACAGAAAGGCAGGGATTCTTAAAAAAAACTAAAATTACAGAAAAACACAGTGGAACCTCAATATACCCACCAAAAAGTCAATATTTCTGAGGTTTCCGAAATTCAGAGGTTTTCAATTTTGATAGATAATTATTAAGTAACAATTTTCTTTTAACAGGTGATGATTGAAGTTCATATTTATTAACAATGGTTTCTCTATTCAAACCAATGAAAATGGTAAGAGAGAATTAGTGGTAGAAACTATTTTATGACCAAACTCAGAGAAGACTATGTAGGCCTTGGAATAGAACCTACAACCCCTAGACTGGAAGTCAGACATGCTAACCAATGAGTTAACCGAGTAGACCCTAATTATCAATGTTAATGTATCATTAAACTGTATTCAACTGTCTGAGGTATAAATACTAACCCCACTGATTTAAATACATACTGCAGTACTTCTGTATTTACAATGGATAAAAGATATCCATATTGATGTACAATGATTATCAAACAAATATTGAGTATTTAAATCAGCAGGGTTAATATAGAATCCACAGACAGTTGAATAACAATAGCAGTATATAATAACAACAAATGTCTTACTTGTTCAAGTTTGATATTAGTGATGGGTACACTGATAATAGTCTCTAATTCACCAAGTGCTTCATACCAGATATGTTGTACAAGTTGACTGACATCTTCAGATAAATCACCACTCTCAACACCTAGTTCACCAGTCATCTGTAATAGACATACAATATGAAATAAGTTAAACAAGTTAAAGTGTGTTTTTGTTTGAGTTTGAAAAGTACAACAGAATTAGGGTGATTTAATCGTTGCATTCCTGGTGTTTTTATCATATAGAGGGGCTTTTTTCAAAGTAAGATACATGATGTCAAACATCTGTGCCCTGAGATATCTTTTGAAGCGGAAGGCACTCAATGAAGGTCATTTTTAAGGCAACTTTCTTTAAATCGCATACAACAAGTCCTATGACCGCCATTTTGAAAAGGGGGTCCAGACATGTAAAAACACAGGATTGACAAATCAAGGTTTAAAAGGAGAGCATAACAATTAAAAAGTTAGTACAGTAATACTTTTCGAACATATCAGAACTGAAAGAGACTAAAATACTGGACTAGAGAAATAACTACATTACCTGACAGAATTTTTCTGATCCAATATTCTGTGAGAATATTTTATGTGTTAATGTCATGCCATGTTGTTGTTCTTGTTTATATAGATGACTATATATAGCTAGTGCTTCATCAACATTACAACAAAATCTATACTCAAACCTTCCACAACCTGATTTCTGAAAAAATATATTATTGACAACATTTATAATTTTTATTATTTATATTATTGACAACATTTATAATTTTTATTATTTAATATAGATTTTTAATTATGTTTGACCTGCAAAATAACAGCTTACATAGACATAAATGAAGCTCACTATATTCCCCTGTCAGTACATTTAAAAGATATGGCTACCTAGTGCTACATACAAAGTTAAAAAATAAAAGTGCAGTTTAACGTCTGCTTCCATAATCATACACATGTTCAGCTGACTACAATTTTGTATGATACCCCCTGATCATTTAAAATCTTCAAGCATGTGATCCCTCACAGTACCTTCAACTCCTGGGTGCAGTGCCACTAGTGGGGTTCAAACCAAAGATCTCTCAATTCTTAAGCGCCTATCATAGCACCAGACCACTACTCCTACATAATGTTTGACTAGCAAAATGATTGAGAATTGAGTATTTGAAGTGGGTTTTTTTCATACTTTATTACAAAAGAATCACTATAAAAATCAGGCAACTGATTACTCTACTAAATTTTCCCTTTAGTAGATTTGGAGGGATCTGCATACTTTCCAACACTTCATAGCAATTTCCAACACAATGGTATACAAGAAGCTTTATTTAAAGTGAGGTTGACATATACAAGGAAAAAAAACATTAGCTACTAAGCTATTTCCATCAATTACAAATATAAAAAAATTGTAGCACTAGCTAGCAAAATATTTACGCAGGCCTGAATGCATTTGGGACACACTGATATTTCATAAGTCCTGAGATTACATTTATGAGTGAAACAGAATAGAAAAAAACATTTTACGGGCAACTCTTGCCCATACTGCAGAGTGTGAGATGTTTGAAAGGCATGATTTTCTTCTTTCTGTCATTAAAAGATTTGACAAGAGACTAGGTGCATTTTACAACTATTTTCATTCTCTTTTATACCAAGACTACCTCTAAGATTGGAATGCCTACCTCAGATTGATGTTTAGAACCAGAATGGGAGGTAACTCTATACTTATATTGAAATACAGAGTTACTGTTACTGAATTTATCATCTACATGTATCTCTAGTACTGTGAACATTTCAGCTTTCTTGTCTTTTTTCTGTACAAAAATAAAAAAATGAAAGTTGACACTCATCATAACAATAGATTTTATCTAGAATTCAAACTTATGGGTTTTCTTACAGAAGTTTAAAGCAATAACTGAATGATTAAGCCAAATAAATGTCAAAATGTAAATATTTTTATTGCTCACACACTCTCATCATGATATAAAATTAAGATACTAATAAAATAACTAAGCATAGGAAAAAGTAATTATTTCATCAGGCAAATCATTATAATCGTACACTAAAAATAGAGCGACCTGCTGTGTTACATAACTTTAGTATATAAAGAGATTAAAGACCATAAGCACCTTATTTTGTATGCACAGAGCATATATTTTTTACATTTATTGAAAGCGAGTCCGTTGTTTCCTTTTCGAAACTTTTTTGTTACATGAAAATCAAACTAAAAAATTCCATTATAATAGAATTATGAATAAAAACTGTGATTTACAAGTATTACAAAACATCTATTTACCAGGAACAAGTATTATGTGGTACAAGTGAGAGTCATAAACAATTCAGATTCAGAATTCCTTGGCCATTCACTACCTCTAATCTTAGACATATTTAGATGCCATTTTCAAACTAATTTTGCCTCACATGCCAAAAAAAGGCTTTCACCAGAGTCGAAGTGAACAAATCTATGATCGTTAAGGCGATGACTAATGTCTCTATTTGAAATACAAAAGTCAATGATATCGCTGAACACTGTTTAGTCACATATACAGTAAAAGTTCATTCTCTCGAACACCACCAGCTCGAATTAATTGACTGAGTCGAACACATTGTCTGGCACCAATCAATTTCCCTTTTATATCTATATAAAACAACCTCTTCTGAGTCGAACAGGACAGGGTCGAACTCTCGAACCAATATCATGCTCCTGTGGTTTACAAATACACTATAATACTGTTGTCTCTCTCGAACAATAGATTTTCACACATCAGCGACAAAGGTCTATTCGTAGGTATTGTTTGTGACGCGTGATAATAACACGGTGTGAAAATGGCTCAACATTCAATTTGTTAATTGATTTTATTTGTCAAAACATTTTGTTGTGTGATCACATTGTCGCACAAAAATGCTTAACAATAGAATTGTTTGTAGATTGCACATTGTTGATGGACACAAGTTATAAAGTGTCACGGTATGATTAAAAATCAAGAATAAAACGAGTAACTAAGGCCTCGCTAAAACAAATGAATTAGGGCGCGTATACAGCTTGTATGTTTGTTTTAATTGATAAAAATTGCTAACAAAATGTTAATGCAATTCCTGTATAAAATCAGTGCAAATTTACGATCGGTCTCAATTCAAAATGTTATAACAGAATACACACACAGATTCAACGACTGAACAACTTAGTGAAGGACCCGGTAACGGGGGGATAGCTAAGTCAGTCACAGGAAGACGCAACAAATCTGAGCAACAAAGTGAAGGACCCGGTAACCTAAATAATAATAATGTTCATTAATGTATAACTAACAAACAACAAATAAGTTATAAGCAAATTAATTTGCAGTTTGTACTGACTCCGTTCACATGACCCTTGAACGAACTGTGTGTTCGGGTTTTATATCAAACCAAGGGAGATAAGGAAAAAAAACAATTAAAAAAAACAAAGGGAAGTAATAACGTCGAACTCGAATGTCGGCCAGGTCGAACATCTGCCTGTCTCGAATTTTTTTCCACATCCCTTCGAGTTCAAGCCAGCGAACTTTTACTGTATTACATACAAAAATGTTTTTTCAAAGCCTTGTGTGTTCACAACATGAACTATTTTGCATAACCATTACATGGTTTGCATGCATATGTAGCAAAACCCCATTATTCTGGATCCCCCAAGAATCCTTCAGTTATTATTTATTTAATGAATTGTAAAAGTGTTTTGAATGTAGTCTATACTGTGTTGGTAAATACCAATAAGTCGTCCAGATTTCTAAAATACTTGACAGTAACATTATCATACCTCATTAACAAAGACAGCATATTTAGCTAATTGATAGTCAGGTGAAAATCTAGGACATTCATCATCTCCAGGACTCCAGACTTTAAACTTGTTAACATTGATATATGATTTAATTGTCTTCTTCTTGTCTGTCTTCTCGAACTTGGAGGCTGAAAAATATCATTCATAACAGATCTAATAGAAAGATCTAGGGCAAGTTTCTTAAGCATATCGCTAGTTAGCACTTCACCCCCCCCCCGTACCCTTAGCTTGATATCACATATGTATTCCTTTTGGTGTAAGAAGGGTACCAGGGTACAAAGCTCTAGCTAGCTATATGCTTAGAAAATTTTGCTCCAAGTAAGACTTGTTTTGACATTATCATACAATGTATACAGTAGAAATCACTGAAGTGCTTAAACAATGATTACCCTAATCAATTTACAACAGTGGTCTCTGGCTCCATTCCTGGCCTGGACCATCATGCCTTCACAGACATAGGTAAAAACATAGTTCTTTAGTAAACCTTGAATTAAGTATGGCAATTGTCAGTTGCAGGCTTCAGGTACGTACAAGTTGATTAAAAGCTTATACTCAGAGACCTTACTCTCTCCACTGACAGTAAGGACAACTGACCATCACAGAATTATTTATAAATTGTTGAAATGCAAAACACAGCAACATTTTTACATTACTTTTTTCTGAGTTTTTCATACAATCACTACTGTAATGCAACCCAATAAAAATCTATGGTCTGAGCTGGAATCAAACCAACAACTTTTAAGTTGATACAGACACTCTATCATGTGGCCATAGAAACTAGCATGAAGGTGGCCATAAAAGCTAGCTTGAAGGCAAGCAGGTACAAGTGCCACATTATACCAACCCACCACCTTTCTAGTCTAATAGTCAATAGTGACTTACCTGGTATTTTTCCTGCAGCTAATTTATCAGATTTAGTTTTACCAGCGAGAAGATAATCATCAGTGTTGAGTACTTTATTCTGTACAATACATTGTTTTATCCAATCAATACCTATCACAGGTATATCATACTTAATAGCCATTCTACATTTATATGATACATCTGTCTTCTCTGGATCATTGCATACAACATGGGTACTCTGAAATATATATATACATGTAGACAATACATATAAAAGGATGTATAATCAGTGGGCTTTGTTATATGGAAATAATTGCTGGGTTTTATTTGTAATATTGTAGCAGGGCTGTATATATACATGTATATGTAGGGCTGTCACTATACGCCAGAAGCGATATATTGCAATATGCTAGCACCATATGGCAATACGCACCATAATATGTTGTGGGTTTTTAGGTTTGTTATGCCTCATGTTATGTATTTAACAGAAACATTGCAAATCTTACATGCAACGACTGATAGAATCTAGCGTCTTTGAGTCTATGCTATCATTTAGGTATAACCAATTGAACGAGTCCCATTCAGTTAGAATTCTTGTAACTTAAGCTTAGGTTGAATGAACTATGGAAAAACTGATGTTTCGTTACTTTCATTTCACGTAGGGAACCTTTTTTATAATAAAATAAAAAATTGCCAAATACGGGTATGTGAAATTCGTACCGTGCTACATATTGCTGCAGCTGCGTATTGCAATATACTGGTATACCGGTATATCATGACAGCCCTATGTATCTGTGTTTAAATTATTTTTGTATAATAATCACAAGCCTTGTTAGCTCAGCTGGAGTTGCAAGCAAGGAGTCTTGAGCAAGACTACATCAGGTACTCAACTTTTCTTCCTTTTATTACAATATTAAATTCTTGGTTAGGTACAACTTTGACTACAGTTAAAACAAACTTAAAAGGCATCTGAAGAACTGCTAACAATTAAACAATTCTCATACCCAGAGCATATCAAGATTCTCGATCATATATATATTTTTTTTAATGTCTTATTCAACACATATTTAGGTCATATATACGACGGCCAGCTCTTCCTACTATAAGTTTCCTGGACATTTTTCTATCACCAGTACTAACTTACCCTACCACGAGGCCGACAACTCATGTATAGGGTATCACCTACCTCGACCAGGCTCGAATCTGCGATCTCCAGATTCAAAGTCAGACAAGCTAACCGATACACCACGGCTTGATCTTATTTATTTCAGTCTATAATTTAGATCGAGATTAAATCTTAATATCCTCTGGGTACAAAATTACGAAAATCAGGCTGATAAACATAACAATTCAACTTTCAAGAGTCTTAAACTCACTTAAGAGCTGAACTCTAGAGATAAATAGCGAGTGTCAATGGTATAAGGATGAAGAACACCTACCTTTTTTGTAACAATGTATGAAACAACTCCTCCATTTGATGTAATGTCTTTCCTTAATTGACTCTTGTCTTTAAATTTCATAGATGTAGTCAAATCAAGGACAATCTGAAGTCCTTCAAAGATAGACATCTTGTACAATCTATAAAAAATAAACATATATTAATGATGAAATAAAGCACCGTACAGAATTAGTTATATTTTAGTTTAAGACTTCAAGTTAATCTTTATTTTGAGTGGATGTAATTCACAGACTATAATGCTGCATATATTAAAAGTAACTTAATACTTAAGTTTATTAGTACTTGGCTACGAACACAGTAATAAATCCAAAGATGCGTTAGTTAACTTCACTATTAATAGTGGAGTGGGTGTGCCTGAGTGGTTACAACATTGAACAGGTAATAATTGGATAGCCAGCACTGTGTTGGTTCGAATCCCATCCAAAACCTACCCTATTGTTTCCTAAAAAAAACTTGATCTTACAAGCTCAGTTCTGGGGGCCCAGGAAGGGACTCGAAAGCAATTGATCTAAGTTGTTAGAACTTATTTCACAATCAATCTAAATTAATTAGTATAACAATAAATATTAATTAACTTTTGAAAAACTTCATTAAATTTATCCAGGCCAAGCTCTGTAATAGTGACAGCCGTAAGCATTCTCCACTTCAATTTCGGCAATTCAGGTTCAACTCTCAAGTGATACCATTTCCATGGAAATTTGACAATAATTAATGTTGATTTTATTTCGGCAATGCATGATGAATGTAATATGTAAAGGGAGGTGTTCTGATTCACAGGTGTCCATCGCCACAGGTGTCCATCACATTACAAAACACCAAATTATTATAAATTTTTACTTAAACATGCTCCAACTATCATAAAAACACCAAATACAAAAGTTCCGGTCAAAAGCCACAATTTTATTGAGTGAAAAAAAAAATTTTTTTATTAAACAAAATTTTTCGCTTTTGGTGCGACAGGCATCTATATTCTGACTCATTCAGTCCAAGTGGAAAGGAAGGCCAAAACAAGTGAGAACTAGTAAACCATGACTGTTGACATTGAATAGCTGAGCTAGCTTACATTAAAAAATCCCAAAAGATGGCGTAAAATAATATATAATAAACTTACACAGTACCTTAGCCTAAGGGTCAACAACTTGAATAACTTATTATATGTTCACTAAATCCAGCAATAATTACCTTAATTTTACTTGTCACTCCAGTAATATACGTTAAATGGTTAATGTAGATACTAAACTACATGAGTAATACACATAAATATCTAAAACTTGCGTTGATAAAAATAATTATGACTAAAACAAATTCTCTTCCGGGGAAATAAAATAGCCATTTTGTAAATAAACGGAGTTATCGTTCTTGGGCAAGGTTAAAACCGCTGATGACTATGGAAAAGATAATTCCCGGAACGACGGACAGATGTCGTACATAAAAAATATGGTCGCGGTTTATTTAAGCTTCAATTTCTTTTAACCCCAGTAAAATTCGCTAGCAGACATTAACTACGAAGGCGGATGGTGCATCCAACCGACTTTTTAAAGGCTAAGATGCCTTGAAAAATTAATGATCTCTCAATCAAAGGTTTAAATTTTTAAAATCACTAGTAATGAAAGTTTACTTCTTGACTGCATGTCATTTTTAAGTAGCATGTAGCAAATTTTCTCGGTGCCTAACAAAGATTTAATGGTTATGTAGTTTTTATTATTAAAAGATTGCATTATTCTGCAAAAAGTGTATAATTTGGTCGTGGTTCGAAAGTTGGGACCCCCCCCCCCCCATGAAAAAATTCGGATCCCCCCTTGAAAAAGTTCGGAACCCCCAACCCCCCCCCCCCCCCCCCCGAAAAAAAATTTGGAACCGCCTCTGTCTCTCAATCAAAACATAACACTGACCATGGACTGCAAAGACAAATATGTTTTATAGGCCTATTATGTTCAACATGTATTTCAAACACCTCTAATGCAAAAATATTTTTGTCTAAAATATGTTTATGTTATTTATTGCATTTGAATTTTCATAATGAAAGTCAAGGACATTTGAATTTTCATAATGAAAGTCAAGTGTCCTTGTGAGAGTAGATCAAAAACCGAAAGTAGAATTTGGTTGTCAATAATTACAACATGAGTTTTGATCAAAATAATATATTAAAAAGGAGGTCTTCTGATAGAAAACAAACTTGCTCTAAAATATATATAATTAAGCTCTAAAACGATTTTGAATCATAATGTATACCACTGTCATTGATTCAAAAGCAACCGTGAATACATGGATTTATTATATGCTTTTTTCCAGTGGAATACCGGGATTTACTGGTGGAATAAAAATAGATAGATATTCCACTGTTTTGAAACAATGAAAATAAATATGTTATTTTTCGCTGTTTGAATGCGCCGTTCTGGTGACATATACTTTTAAAAAGCCAGTTTGAAGCATACAATAAACAGAAATTTTGTTTATTTTAGTGTAAGATCTATTTATATCACTCGTGAGCTAATGATGTTATATTTTCACTCGTGGCTATGCCACTCGTGAAAATATTGCATCTTTAGCTCACTCGGTAAATAAAAATCAATCTTACACCGAAATAAACAAATATCCTCTGTATATTACTGCATCGTGCTGTCGGGCATGAATGGTTTTAAATGTTTGTTTTTACAGTTTGAATGGTTGGATCCAGATCCAGTCTGGGAACACTTAACACTAGATCGATTTGATATAGCCTTATTTAATATACGTCATCCCAGAGTTCCACAATATCTCAGACTGTGGTTTTAAGGATACCACTAAAAAAGACCAATAGAGATTATGTAGTGGTTTTTTTAAAGAACAACCTCGGTCTTTTTCATAGGAGCGAATGGGGATGACTGAAATTACCGTTTGTTAACTTTGGACGATACCCCTGATAGGGGCACCGTCCAAAAATGAACCCAATAGCTTATGTCAAGCCAAATAGGATTTTTATTTAGCGTAAACTCAAGTTTGACAAACCTAGGTACCTATTCACATAATAGGTAAACAGTAAACCGAATACGAAAACACAAATATTTTACAACAAAAAAACAATGCATTATAATAATATGCATGTATGTATATTCTTAATGGAAAAACATCATTATAATATGAATTATGAAACAATGAAATGACTAGTTTAAGCACATACTTAAAACATATTGTTTTAATATTGTCACAACATATTTGTGCCGAACTCATTTTCCCCAAACGAAAGTGTCGTTATCGATTCCCAGAAAAACAGAATTAAAAAAAAATTCACTAACAATTTTTTGTTTGTTTTTGTTTGAGGACTCTAAAACCTACACGTACGCGGACGCTTAACAAAATTCCGGTATGGCATGGCCTTATCAAATAGTGCAGTTGTATACGTTAAACTTATTGTTACTCAAATGATAATTTGAAAGTTAAGCCCATAAGACGTCTAGAGGTTTGGCCATAAACCAGTCTGATAGCTTCGCGGTACCAGCAATTGGTTTTCCTAGGATCTAGCGGGGGATCCGGACCCCTAGTATTTTCAAAATATACCAGCCCATTAGCGTTTTTCTTGACTGTAAGTCATTTTTAAGTAGCATGAAGCAATTTTTCTCGGTGCTTAACATAGATTTAATGGTCATGTAGTTTTTATTATAAATATGTTGCATTACTCTGCAAAATGTGGTTTTGGTTCGAAATTTTGGACCCCCCCCCTAGAAAATGTTCCGACCCCCCCCCCCCCCCTAGAAAAAAATCCTGGATCCGCCCCTGGTTTAATTGATCTTAAATTAATAATACTATGTGCATTAAAATCAGCCCGTGCGTTTGTTCTGTCCAGAAATAAAGAGTTAAACTCGCGCTTGTCTCAATTTCGCGTGTACCTGAAAACGTGAATTTGACTGTAGTGAATGAATTTCCCGCTCTTTTTGAAGGTCCGCCCTCTGATAGTATGTGTAAATATAATCACGTGATCTTTATCAAAAACAAACTGTTGCGTTCTATACGCGACTTTTCGGACATGTCACCGTTATACTACGCACAGAAAAATCCCCGATGATATTAAAAGTGGATAATTTTATAGCTATGGTATAATTTTATACTCAAGAAACAGAGGATTAAACTATGTGAAGTTACGTGTCAACTTTAATGGAAATGTTTTATTTTGTCGCGAAGTGTTGGAATTTTAAACTGGAATTAAATAGCGTGCGGTCTGTACATACATCAACTATAAGTGTGACTTGAGTTAATAGTTTTTCGTCAACATGCTCTGGCGATCTTTAGACTCGCCCAGTGCCATTATTCTATGTTTGTTAAAGATCTGCATTCTCTATCACCCAGCCACGTCAAGCTCAGGTAAGACTTGAAGCAATATAAAAATTTGCATCGTCTTCTTATAGATGAAAGTTGTAGTTTTCATACCTGTGGACAATTTGACTCTATCTTATGTGTCGGCGAGATCAAAGGATTTAAAGTATGTTTAAGTTAAGGTGTTGACTCTCGTGTCGTTGAATCATGTATTGTACTGTATATTTATGACATGGTGTTACAAATTAACCAGTATGTAATAAATGACACTTTATTGTTTGATTGCAAATATCGATCCGTGTTGTCTATTTAGTATATTTGATTTGATTTGTAAATGATACCATTGGGCGGTGTTGTAATTGTACCTTAATGGTGTAACTTGTTATTTTCTTAGCCCTTTGATCTATAAAGTAAACATCTTACTTTGATTTACTCGAGGTTAGATATAAAGTAAAGGCAGAGAAAAAATATCGAAGATGTGAAGTGACTATTAATTGAATACTCTTGATAAAAATATGTAAGTGTTCAAGAATTTCTATCATCGATCCTTTAGTTTCATGCGTCCACAAGTACATTTATACCTGCGATTACAAATGGGTATTTAGAAGGTCCTAAAATAAGCTATGATAGTTTCAATTATGGATTCAAATAAATCTTAAAGTCAAATGTTATCATGACATGATCGTTCAATAATATTTTATTTGATTTTTTTGACAAAATATTACTCATAGTATGTACCTGAAAACCCTCTGTTAATAAGGATACAAGGATGGGTATAAAGGGGGTTCATATCCCCCTTAGAAAATCCCAAATATTTGAAAAAAACTTCGAAGATTCCACTTTCAATGGTATTTTTGATGGTCAGTGTGACCACTATGGAAATATTTTTAGCCATTAAACTCCAATCAGGGTCTTCTCCAATCATGGACACACTTTGCTCCAATGGTAAAAATATCAAGCTCAGCCCCTGATTTTTTTACTCATTTCCAAGTCAATGATTTTTGATTTCATAGTTGAAGTATTGAGTAAATTTTATCATATATGGGGTTTTCTTTATGAAGGTATATAATTTACAGTCCTGAATATATAATTAAAAATAATCATGATACATATATTATAATTTTCTTCAATCATGAATATTAAAATTGGAAATTTAATTTGGTGATGTATGATCAAGGAGTAATGTCTGGTATAAGGAGAATGAGATAGATCTGATAGTTAGCTAGTATTTGTTTAATAAATCATGTCACATAAAATATGAAAGGTATATATTAAACATTCATTATCAACCCTGATAAATGTTTTATGCGAAACCCTACTGTATAATTAGTAACAGTTTAAAAAATACCATTTTTATAAATTGTGGGTTTAGCACAAAACTGTTGTTTCTCAATATAAGAATAGAGTGAGTTACGATTGTTTTGCATTAAACCCACAAAATGGACAGTTTGCTTCCATTTTATTATAATGTTTTGTAATACTGTTTATTGTATAAATAGATAATACATGTATTTTATGTACGGGTTTTTATCTTAATATTTTAAATACAGTTTTTATCTCAATATTTTATATACAGATTTTTATCCTAATATTTAAAATGCAGGTTTTTATCTTGTGTGGAACATTATGAAGACTGAGGCTAATTCAACTGAAAAAAATTAAAATTTGAGTCATCAATTTACACCATAACTGATACTCAATCTAACCCACTGCCTGTGTTCAACTGTAAACCTATATTGTCAAATTATGTTAATTCAATAGGGCTAGCCCTTAACTAGTAGTTATCTGCTATCCATGAGATAGTCAAATCAATTTACCCAAAATTGTTCCCTATCGTTTTACATTCTTAATTGCTTCTCAAACGAGTCTAAGGGATATAAACATTTCAGGGTTAGACTACAAAGTCCGCAGGATCTAATTTCAAACCCAGCGATTAAAAGATTATTAAATGGATTATAAAAGTCACATCACATTCAAATTCAAGCACTAAAGGAATTTCCTATCTTTTCCCTAATGGTATGTTTTTCAATTGCCCGAGTATCAAATTGGTTTGAGAACAGTTTGTATTGAATTTTGTACTTAGAGAAGTTTTTATCTCAGAATGGCAGTTTTAATACAAACTTTCTACAAAGTTTACATTGTAGTACTTAGTATTATAGCAGTCACTGCTAAATTCAACAGTTTATTACAGGACAGTTGGTCCTGTGAAGATCAAAATTTTACAGAACCTAACCAAGTCTTACTGGACTGAATAAATTTTACATATTTTGATGAATTGAAAACTGCGTGGATGAGATCAAATTCTTTGCGAGACTGACGGTGCTGTAAACCTGCAGATCTAGATGGACCTTCTATTTTTTTACAGGATTTGTCCATCGGTCTGCCATGTTTGGCTGTGATTGATAAATATAATAGCCTAAAAAATTTAATTGATGTTAAATGTTAAAGGGTCCATGTTGTATTTTAATGCGTGTTCTCAGACTTTCAAGCTATGTTTCTTGTCTTTGGGCAACTAAATATCATTGACATATCTGAGTGTCCCAGACAATTCTTTTACTCCACTTTTAACTACATGTAGCTCACAATTTCTGTCATAGAAGGGTGGCCGTACTGGCCTTGCAGGTTCCTAAATTCATCTAGTTGAAGTGAAACAATCGCAATTTTATGCTGAAAGACAATACTAAGCTTTGCAGGGCACTCGTATGGTATATTTTTGGGCCAAATATGGGCCCCATTTCCCTCTCAAAATTAAATATTTTTTCCCATATTTCAGATAAAATTTCCCTTCAAAATAACATTGAATTTATTTTTGTAATTCTGCAGTAACAATCTATACTAGCTATTCATATCAATAGTAGAAAAGTGTTTTTGAGTAAATGTGACTGGTGAAAGTGTCAAATGTACACATTTATGAGTTGACTGAAAATTCCCCATATTGTCTTTAAATGACACAAAATTCCCCTTCCTCAGGGTATGGGTACCAGTCCCTAAAAGTTGTCTAGTGCCCTGGCTGTGTGACATGTTGATGGGTCAGTGCAAAACTTATCTAACTTTGTGAAACTGAAGAACAATAAAGACAAGTTTTGTGCTGACTGGTGACCCATTGATGGAGGGTTTGAACTTGTAATCTTGTGATCCTTAAGCCAACATCCTATCATTTGCTGGAATGTTGCCATAGGCACTGTTCTCTCTAAATTAAAATGGTTAACTTTTAAATGGTCACTTTAATTCTGACCTTTTATAAATTGCGCTTAAATTGAACAAGTAATGTAGACTTTATAAGTGGATTATATTTATTGAATGACTTATTATTGTAAGAAAAATGAGATTAATATATCAACACCCTCGTTTTAAATGTAAGACGTACCTTGACTTACTTTCTGAAATTCTTTTAAGTTTGAGTAGAACCAATATTGGCACCTTGTTAGAGACGTATAATTACTATCAAAGAGATAATTTGAATATGACATTATTGCTATTTAATGTATTACAAAAGTGGGCAAGAATTTTAATTTATAACTACTCTCTGTTATAGTTGCGCATTTTAATTGATTAAGTATGAGAATAACATCATTTTAATGAAATCTTAATTTAGAAAAAACTTGTTCAAACAACCATCAGTCATTTTCTAAGTTGATTATGTTCTTTCATTCGGGCGTTTCCAGATATTTTTCAAGTGGCAACGTAAACCATTTTTTTGTAGGTGATATCACAATTTTTTTGTGGGGTCATATATGCCAAGCAAACTTGAACTCAATTTTCTGTACTTTGCAATTATAGTGTATAACTATATGGGTTTGCAGGGGATGTGGTCCCGGTGACCTCCACTGAATCTGCGCCTGTTTTGTAAATAAATTCTATTCACCTTATATTTCAAAGACTTCCTGGTAAACATACAAATATTTATACTGGTACATTGTATTATGATTCCTCATTGATGGTTTTGAATATTGATTGCTTTCCTTAGCTGTCGGAAAAACACTTCAAATGAAAGAGCTTTTGATGTTTAAAGGTTTTAAATGCATTTTTTGTTATGATATGTTTCCAGAAATTCTTTTACCATGACATAAATAAGATACCCTGCACTTTAAGTGCAACAATATAAAATCTTTATATGAAGATCCATTATGTAATATCAACTTATCTGAGTTTATACTGGCAAGGAAACTACTTGAAGATGTCATTTCTTGGCGATATTTGTTTAACAAATTGTCGCTACTGTTGCAATATCTTGCTGTTTCAAGTACTCAACGATTGTGAGCCATTATCAAGTCATAAACAATAAATATAAAATGCATTTCGTTACGGCCTTGGTACACAACTTATGATCCTAAAGGGTACTTGATAAATTATTGAAAGATTTCTACGCGTGTGAACCTCGTATACATATTATAAACAAAATTCATGTCATAGCTTTTATCTTTAAGCTTAACAACTGCAGAATGTTTGAATTGTGAAATTGCGATTGAGGATCAAAAACCAACGGTTAAACGACTATTTGTAGAAAGTATTCGGATATAGCACGGTTGGAGATGTGTTGATTTATTTAATCACCAAGATCACGTAATAAATTTAATGCATGTGACGATTTTGATGTGATTCATTGGCTTCCATGGTTTTATCACGCAAGTCACTGAGTTGATGGATTTGTTTTACACTTCATAATAATGATTGTTGCAAGAACCCATTAAGTAATGATAGCTATAATGCTAGTTATGTATTGCCTATGTAATTGATAAGTCATTCTGCTTTCTTTGTATGCCTGGGCTATATTGAATTAAGTACGGACAAACACCTCAGCTAATTATGGTCTTTATTGCCAATGTCCCAGTCAGTAATGTCCTGTGTGTATGCTTATTGGGGCTTATGGAGAATTAACTTGAGGTATGTGGAACTGTCGCCCAACAGGATGTAAAATGAAAGGAATGTTCAAACATAGATCTACCTTAACTTGATCAAACACATTCAGAACACTTCGACCATTCATTAAATGATATTAGTAGTGATTGACCAAGGAAATCAATTTTAAAATTTTCATGAAAGGATATATTGTGGGTTTAGTGCAAAACAGTGGTAACTCATTCTTTTCTTATATTGAGTTACTACTGTTTTGCGCTAAACCCGCAATATTCTGCAGTCAAAATTGAACCTGGGAGCTCATGGTAGGAATTCTGAGCACTACAAGTTGTCTTTTTCTGTCATTTTCATTATACTGGTAAGATTACGGTCTGTTATAATTGAATACCTTGATTCATTTTGTTGACAGCCTGCACAGCATGTTGCTAATGTGGGAACACTTGGTAAATGACATCCTGTCAAAATATTTACATATATATTTCACCTTGTTATTTGATATTAAACAAACAGCATTTTACTATATGTCACCCTAGGTGTTTTACTACCCTGATAAATAGAAATTTGAATATCACAAAATGAAAAAGGGTCAACTGATCTCAATTTAGAAAATGTTTAATAAATCACCCTTGTACCAAGCTATTTCATTCAGTAGGGGTTTTTCTAATACATATA
Source organism: Mactra quadrangularis (assembly GCA_025267735.1). Lineage (NCBI taxonomy): Eukaryota > Metazoa > Mollusca > Bivalvia > Venerida > Mactridae > Mactra > Mactra quadrangularis. The sequence goes on from CM046309.1 coordinate 12,715,375, forward strand.
CCCTGGGTATAGCGTAAAACAGTTGTAACTTAAGTTACGAAAAAGCCAATTACGACCGTTATGCGTTTAGCCCGTGATACTATATTGTAGAATATCATATATACTTTTTGAAATTGTATCACTAATTTTGTTTGTTTGTCAGCATTTTCTCTTTAGCCTATGCAGCTGCCGAAGCAAAAACAGCAAACATAGTTCTCAACCATCGAAGTCTCTTGCCATTGTATAATAAGTATAACGATTATATTACAATACAGAAAGGAAGTATATTCTACTAAAACAGGCCATAAAACTGTGGATTTAAGACTTAAATAGGTCATAAGACTTTGCATACCCGTAATCTGGACCCCTGAGACATATATATATATTGATTTGTTAGCAAAGTAATTCCAGGGTTGTCTGCAAGACTGTAGTATGTGCATTGCATAAAAGAGCGAGTTACTACAGTCTTTCGGACAACCCTTGAATTGCATCTTTATTCTTCTTTTTTTGCATTTGTTTAGACTATTTTTGTGCTGACCCATCAATATATGTATAATCATAATACTATAGTAAGTTAGTTTGACACTGAAACAATACATGATGGTCTATATGACCTGTCTGTAATTAATTAATTGTCTTGGTCATGTCAATAAGATACATGATTCAATCTTATAACACCTTTTCTGATGGATTTTCTTTTATGTTTACATCCTATCTAGTGACCTTGATATCAAGTAAACAGTTTATACCATTCACTCTCTCAATCAATATATTTTATTTTCACTTTAGAACTATTTTATCAGATACCAGCTATGAGAGGTCAGTCAGTGTTGTTGATGTTTTCCTTTTCTTTATCTGACTTTTCCCTTTCTATAACTGTATACTTGTACAGTCTCACCTGTGTTTATAGCCAGACAAGTGACAGTATATTAATGTCTGCTTAATATAGCAACCACGGCTGATAAGTCATGCAGATTATAAATTTACCGTAAAATGGATGTCACCAATAAATATACAAAATTATTGACAGTAATTTCCAATTCTTTCTATATGAATTAGGGCAATTAAGAGTATCCGAGTACTGGGATATTCGCGGTCCCGACCTGAAAATCAAGTACGAATAATGGTCTCGTACAAAATCGTTGGAACGTTATTATGTCAATTCACGTATGCTTCTCCATAAACAAGTGATTCGTGGTTAGATTCGTGAATCGATACACATAAATTGTGATTCGGATCGGATCGTCACTTGCTCAATGATCCACAGCCCTAATATGAATCATATATCATTTAAAAGGAAATAATGCATTAAATTTATGCAAGTGACTGCTTTACACAAGCCAAATAAAAAAAGAATTTTTTATGTTTCATGGTCTTTTTCTTGGCTGTGTTAACTAGCGTACTGCTTGGTACTCAAGCTACCCACAGTCTTGGTCCATTAAATATACTTTATGGCAGGTATGTCCTGGTTGCCTTTGGTTTGGCACAAGTGACCACTAAGACAGGGTTGACTGTATAATAATGTAATATACCACCCAAAAGGTAATTAATTAAAATGTATGAAAGGAAAACCCTGAACTTTTGATCTCTAGTTGTGATGTTTGATTAAAAAAGACCTCTTCTTTTAAAGGTATAAAAAACAAGAAGTTTTGGCTCGAAAGTATTGGGTAACAACGAAGCTTCAATTACTAATGAAGTTTTAAGTGAGGGAACAAAATTTTTATGTAGAATTTGTATAAAATATATTCTCTTTGATGTTTAAGATAGGGTATTGTGAAAGAAGGACAATGGTGAACACTGCTGAGAAGAAAGATCCAGGGGTGGGGGGGGGGGGGTTGAACCGCCTTAGCATCCCCTTATTGATATTTTCAAAATTGTTGCAAAAAAGTTGAAAATTAGATTCAACATTTTATAGTTTATCTTGTATTTGGACCTCCTCTAAAAAACATTTAGTCAGGACCCCCTATGTAAAAAGTTCAGGCCCTGCCTCTGTAAGAGTAAAGACATAATGTATTTAAGGTTTATTTTTTATTACCATCATTGTAGGTATGTCCATCAATTGAGCTCATCTTTTGATAAATAATGTCACCTCTAAAGTAAAGATCAAATTGTACCAAATTATTGTATACTATTACAATGTTAAACCATTTTAAGTACTTGAACTTTTATAATTAATGACAGTATTATATCAAAATTTGTACCCAATTTGTACTGAAATATGTTGTTTTTTTATATCACACTTTTATTTGTCTAGTTTAAAATTACAGCCTCAAATCTTTTAATAGGCCATATTTTTAGGATGATTAAAAGATGGGTTCAGTTTCAGGTAGTACTTGTTGAAGCTAATTTTGTATTAGGCGGTGTTCACATGTGTACGCATCTGTCATCCGCCATCCGCGTACGTCAACCGCTTCCGTCATCTGCGCAGTGTGTTCACATGTACACGCATTCCGTCATCCGTCAAATGTATTTTTATAAATGAAATTTCTTGATGAGAAATGAGCAGTGAGTGATTTAAAGCGGACACCGATGAAGGACTGTGAGGGAAGGCGGATGAAGGATGCATACACATCTGAACACTTCTAGAAAATGTAATGAGAGCATTTTTTTCAATTTCTGGACGCGGATGAAGTGTGCGGACCCAGATGACATGTGCGTACACATGTGAATACTGCCTTACTGTAAATCCTGATACATCAGTGTTTCGGATTTATGACATTATTTTGCACTTGGTACAGTGGTTGGTTTGTTGGTCTTTGAAACAAAGATTATGGTCGAGTTCTAAGTTGCAGCATGTCATACACTTTCATGGTGATTTGTCAATTTTGCTGTTAAAGTTTATGAAGAAGTTGTTGGCTTCTGGTGTGAGGTTTGCAAATACTGCCTCAGATAAAGAAAATATTTCATGAAAGTTGGTATATGAAGAGCTGTAAAGAATAAAAATGATTGCTGAAATTGTATCTTAATAAACTAATTATTGTTATACATTACATATTACTTGGGTTTAGCGCAAAACGATCATAACTCAATATAAGAAAAGAGAAAGTTACAACCATTTTGCACTAAGCCCGCGATTTGACACTAAAGGAAATAGCAAAGATACTGTAAGTAGTTGTTAGTTGATGTAGCAGAGATTTTATATTGCTATTTTACTTGCCTTATGATAGCTTGAATTATTTCAGTTCATCAGGGTACACCGCTGCATCTATTGAAAAAGTCATGGTTCTGGGTTCAGTTCCTGCTTGAAACAAGATTTTCTTTCTGAGCAGACGCATATTTTTTTTCCATTTTTTTCACTTTTTATAACTATAAATTAAAAGTACTCTTAATTAGTACTCATGTACTTCAGTTTAAAATCTTATTTGATTTACATTTTAATAAACAATATTTTGCATGCTTAGCAAAAGATAAAGAAAGTACATTATCTAAATTAGATTTTGGTAATTTAATCTCAGTTGTTACTCCTTGATATTGGACTTAATTTAGATTGTAACTTTCTCTAGGATACTTGTATTTAATGAGTTCCGATATCTTGGGAAAGATGAAGTGTCATACACTGATAACATGCCGGGGTTATCTCATTGCTTGAAACATACTTGAAAAAAAAGTTCATTTACTTAAATACAGGTGCTCATTTAAAATTGAATTATGTTAGATTGAAGTTAAAATATGGTTACTAAAGTTTAAAGTTTTAAAAAAGAGCGAGATGACAAAATTTTGACTCTGAAATGACAATAACGATTCACAAAACAAACCATGAATCACAAGTTAATGAAAACGCATACAAGAATTCATATACATGAGGCATAAATATATTATATTTATTATGCCTTATGTATATGAATTCTTGTATGCTTTTTCATTAACTTGTGAATCGTTACACATGAATCGTGGTGCGGATCGTATCACCACTTGCTCAAAGATCTACAGCCCTATTTCTCTCCACATATATGGAGAGTTATAACAAACTCAATATTGACAGCAACATGGCAAACATGTAAATTAAGTCAGGCCCATGATGTTACAAATAAATCATAGATGTATAAATATAAAATTATAATTTTTGTCAGACAGGGTTCATATTTACGCATTTTTAAAATTTGTTATTTTTCAATTATCGTGAGAACTTGGATGTGATGCGTCGTCATGCTGATATTAATCTCTCGGTGAAAATTTAATTTAATTCTATTTTCTCACCATAAACTGATGTGATTTAGTTAATTTATACTTTAAAAATATTTTTTATATCCTTTACATCACTGATAGTAAGTGATTACATTGTTGTTTGATTTAATAAATTTTCTACTTTCTGTGAATTTTATATCTTTGGGTTAGTTAACATTTGATTTAGGTCTGTTTCTTCTTTTTGTGAATTTAAGATCTTTTAGGTTGTAAACATATGATTTATGACATTTTCTTCTTCAATTCCATGAACTTAAATCAAATAGTTTTTGTTTGACACTTTCTTCTTTCTGTGAATTTTAAATCTTTTTGTTAGACTACTTTGATTGAAGAAACATTATACTTGGTTAGTGATTTTTTCCAAATTACTCACTGATAGGGGTTTGTGCATTCAAGCTTATTTGCTGACCATGGCTCTTTATGTTGGACAGAAGGCTGGAGCCTAAAGCTGTTGCCAACACACTTGTAGGATGGGAGTGTAGTAATTGTGCATTCCAAAAGTAATGGTTTGGTGAACTGTAACAGTCTGTCTCTGAATGTTGATAGGGGACATAAATCTAAAACAAACCAAAACCATATGACTAGATTCATTCAGATCTACTGTATTAATTAACAATGGCGACTGTTTAATATATTTTTGACATTTTTATGATTTCTTTATTAAATAATTATGTCCTGTTCATCGACAGATGTTCTTTGTGGGCAGTATAATATACATGTTTGTATTTGTTTGTAAAACAATGACAGCCCTTAGGGAGCTGGGAATTTATGATAGGGGATGTTAGTATTTTAATGTAGTAATGTACATTTTAAAGATGTAATCAGCCAATTTAATAAACATGTGCAGATAGCTCATGTACACAGGGGCGGATCCAGGATTTTTTTCTGGGGGGGGGTCCGAACTTTTCTAAGCGGGGGGGGGGGGGAGGGTCCGAACCCGAACCACAACCACATTATACACATTTTGCTGAAAAAATGCAACATATTGATAATAAAAAAATACATAACCATAAAATCTATGTCAAGCACCGAGAAAAGTTGCTTCATACTACTTAAAAATGACTTACTAGCAAGAAATTCATTTCAGGCTGTACATATTATCAATTTTTTGGGAACCCTGCATACAAATAGCCTACTGTATTCAGCAGTTGTATATTAATGTTACAAACTGGTTGACAATGTTGAACTTATGCATCTATACAATTGACCTTAAAGTTTTTGAAAGTTTTTTTCATGTCCTGTAATTGAAATTTAATTGGTAACATTATTTTGATAACTGAGAACTCAGAAGATTCAACTTTGAATTAGTACTGTAATTATGTCACTTAAGTGATATTTAAATTAAGAAACTTTCTGTTGTATAATTATGTTGACAGATAAAATTAAGTACATTTAGTTTCAAGCCTTTGTGTGTTGGTATATTGTACAAAAATATGAAATTCCTTGATGCCAAAAAAGACATTTATGTGAAACTTGAGAAAATGGTTGTGAAAAAAAATGTGAAATTTAGACTTCATATATTTTCAGAAAAAAACCACCAAGTTAATATCACTTGCTATTTAATGTAAAGGGACATTATGAAATGTACAAAAAATCATTTGGTTGTAATAAATGCTAGTTCATACAAAGTCATTCACAGCTCTAGCTGGTCCTGGTTTGTTTGTTTGTTGGGTTTAACGCCATAGCAACACATATAACGGCGGTCAGTCAACCTACTCACTCCTCCTGGAAAGGCTAAATCTCTGGATTTAGCTGTTAACCAACTACTAAGCGCATACTTTTGTCAGTGCCTGACAGCTGCCCTACATAATAAAAAATTATTGGTAGGAGGGAGAATGACGGTAGAAATAATATCATGACCAAGCTCCACGAAAGTATGCCCCGCCCGGGAATCAAACCCATGACCCCTCGATCAGTAGACTTGCGTGCTACCAACTGAACTAGCCGGGCAGCATGCTGGTCCGGGTACATATCAGTTGATTTAAAGTTAGTAGAGTTGCATGGTTCTGGAAGAAGAAGTAATGTTAGTGTTTGCATTAAGGTATTCACCTTCATCATGTACAGGGAACTGTAATTACAATTTCTAACAATTCAGTCTTTGCTTATACCATTATTTTACAGTGAATGATAATGAATATCTCAATGTCATGCTGCTGAGTTGCATGTCTGCCCTGACATCTTCCGATATTGGTCTGGTTGCCAATGGTTACTATGACTGTGGCTGGTAGTTGAATAACTTCAACAGTTCATCTCAGCTATACTGAAAATTCAACACTCAGTCAGGGACCACATGCTAATGGAATCCTCTCAGTCCTTCCTGTTGTCACTGCAATAACTGTAGTACTCAAATGTGACTTGGACCTCATGCCAGTGGGATGGGATTAACAGGATAATCAAGAATCCTATCTTCCTGACATCATTTCAGTTATTGTAGTATTCCAGTCACCAAACCAGAACCTACAGAGAGTACTAAACCAACACAATGCATATGTCAGACTTTACTTTCAAAATATACTAGGACGAAAAAGAAACGCCGGGTACATAAAATATGCAACACATATGTCCGGCCGTGTTTTGCAAAACAAGAAGGGTCATTGTTAAAAGGGGTATTTTTTTACATAATCAGCATGGGAAATCGATTGAAACTTCAACAGCTGGTTCCATACAGATGACATTTCATACAAAAATAAATATAATAATCCAATAATACAATTTATCCCTTAAAACAATCATTATAGGTTACCCGGCGTTTCTTTTTCGTCCTAGTATATTTTTATATTGTACTAAATAGTTTGTAATGATGTAAACTATGTATTGTAATGCTGACTTTATTTAAGACTTAATCTCTAAGTGAAAAGTATACATTATGTTTGCAAATCAAATCGGGCATAAATATTTTCTTAGCTGACCGATTAATGATTAGCTTACATTTCGCAAATATTTGAACTTTTTTAGGATTTGCATTATTTTTTGTATCGTAATAATGTTTACTCTTCACAAAAGAGTTACAAAAGGATTAAAGCCTATTTAATACCATTAGGGATTTTTCTTTCACAAGTATGAAAAGAAAAAATAGATGATGTGATAAGCCAACAAATCTATCTCCTATCTCTTACTTTCATCTATATAAGAAGATCAGTCCATGGGTGTTTTGATCAGTCCGGGGTATTTTATGTATCACCCAACTTGATTATGATCTTAGGATTCATACCTTAAGGTGCTACATATTGAAATACTTGTACAGTGTAACCTGACAAACTTGAACTCCTAAGAAAACTGTTATCCATTTTTATGAAGCAATTTTTTACTGTCCCATTTTGGACATGTTGACATTCTTAGTAGTCTGAAACCGGTATCTGAAAACAGTTGAAAATCAGCCACTCCTCAGCTAGCTCAGTCAGTAGCACACAAGTTTACTGATCAAGGTGGGGCATACTTTCATGGAGCATTGTCATGAAATATTTTCTACAGCCATTTTCACTCCTTCCACTGATTCTTAATCATGTGAGGCAGTTATTAGTCTTTGACAAAAGGATGCGCCTAACTGGCGAACAGCTCAATCCAAAGATATCACGGTGATATCACATATGCAATGTGTTGCTACGACTTTAAACCCAACTAAAAAATACCGGTAGTTGACAATTTATTTTGTTTAAATCTTATTGGTGTTTTGTATTTCAGATTGCTTGGTATGCATTAGTACTGGATGACTTGTCCGTATGCATGAACTTGTTATAATTGTTTTATTGGCCTTTGTTTTGTTTGTAACAGATGTTTTATCTTCTGTTTTTTTGTCTGATGCATATTTTGTGATAGTCAATTGAAGTCATTGTACAAAACACTTTCTTATAGCTTTGGGGGATATTATGGATGCTGTATGGCCAGTCGCTATCTTTACCCTTCATAATGTATTGAAGTAGATGGTTAACACATTTATAGATCCAGCAATAAGGTGGAAGTTCTAAAACAGCGTAAAACAATATACAAAATTGATATCCCTTGGAAGAATCTTTGCTAGAAATGTCTCATCTCTCTCCATAATGATTCAAGGTTGGCCCCTGCAAGACTTCTGCACAGTTAGTTAAAAAATTGTTCATATAGTTTACATAATATGAGTGTTTTGGTAGGTTTGTGCCCTCAGCTGTAAACAGAAATTGTTCTGAAAGGTTTCCTTACTCATAGTATTCTGACCAGCAAGGTTGATTATAGAGTGTCACAATTTATATCTTTGATGGGATAGTAGGACTATTTGTCCAAGATTAACTTGCCACAGTTAAGTGGTTTAGGACCTCTGTCTCTAAAGATTACTCAAGTTGTTAAACAGCACTTTAAACTTGGTGTGAAAACCATCAAGATAAACTAAACACTCTTTCTCATATAGTGCTGCGGCCATGGCATTGTGGTTAGCATGTCTGACTTCGAATCGAGATATTGCTGGTTTTAGCACGGTTAAGGTCATACCCTTTACATGAGTTGTCAGCCTTGTGGTTGAGTAAGTTGGTACTGATGATAGAAAAGTGTCCAGGAAATCTATTGTAGAAAGAGCTGGCTGTCGTATATATGATCTAAATATGTATTAAATTGAATATGACATTATTTAAAAACCTCCCAAAAAACCACTTTCTCATATATAGGTTACATATAGATCCTCCGACTCAGATTTTAATAATGATTGAAATTAGTGTGTTTCCTCATTTTCATTGTTCTTCAATTTTCATTTGTCATTATAATTATAAGCCTGCATGTGCTTGTTGTTATGAGATTTCAGAAAACTATATTGGAGATTTACACATCATTCATATGTCTGACTCCGGATTCCCGAGGATCCCCAAAACTTGGGAGGATTTACCCCTGTGATTTTATCTTTATTTGAGGAATCTCTAATGCTAAGATGGAATCTGTAAATAACTGACTACAGATTCCTTAAGGATTCCTGATTAAAACAGTAAGTGTCGAACACTGAATAAACAAGTAAAGATGTTATGAAATCATCTGCTAAAATTGAGTATTTTATCATTGGCTGTAATATCACTATCTTATAAATCATGATATCACCTGCTGTTGGGATGTAATGATAAATGTTTAAATTCCTATATGTCAGAGTGCGCTTACTGTAATCCATTCATTGCATACAAACAAACCAATATTGGTTTACATTTGGAGATGATTATAGTCTTAGATCTATTTTAGTTTTTTACCCACCCTGAGGTTTAGAGGTATCATCAAAGTTGTCATTTATTTTCATACCCCTGATAATGGTAAAATACCTTATACTCCTAGTGGTTGTCGTTTAGACATTCCCTTCCTTATTTCATCAATACAGCTATCGATTGATCATGATTTTTTTTATAGTTTATGGACATTTCTTTGGAGCTAAACATTTATTACCCTTAGCCAAAATATTTTGTTAGTTATTTATTACAATTAGTTAAAACCTGCATTTTCTTAATTTTAATGAACAGCATAAAAAGTGGAAATTAAAATACAAAAAATTTAAAGGGGTGTTGCTATCTTGTCATTTTTACTTAGTGTCTATTTTCATGGAATTTCCCTTTAAATTTTAGGAAAAAAAATGTGAAAAAACTTTGGTAATTTTGATCTTTATCTATTCAAAAATTTTAATAGATCAACTAATGGTTGAAATCTGATAATGATTGTTAAAACTATGATAATGGTAAAAGTTGATGACATCAGTCACAGATGGTTGTAGCTTCTTTGACCAGACAGTTATCATTAAACAAATAAAATCTCAATATTTGTATTTAAAGTCAATTAATTTTTGTTGCTATGTTTGTATTGTGATCACTGACCAGATGTCAGGTGATGAGATGTCCAGTAACTTGTCCAAATTGACAAGATGACCAACAGTCACTGTCATTGTTAATGCTAGAACAAATTTGTCAGTATGAAGGGCACTATGCCCTGTAGTAGTGTTAATGGACTTATGGCTGTGACAGATGGGGATGTGGTAATAAAGTTACCAAGTCACTTTTGTTCTTAGGTTGGTATTGTAATGGCTTCCTGTGAGTCTGTTGTTGGAGTTTCTAGCTTAAGTTTTAAAGCAATATCACCTTGACCTTTACAATGAATGTTAAATTAATTGTCAACTAATTGGACACAATACATTGCATGTTTAACAATAGTGATGGTACTTTAACATTTATTTAACAGAAACTTTTGGGTGGGGAGGGGTTATAAAGAATCTGTGATACTTTGTGACAGTATTGTATTCAATTTATTGAGGTTTAATAGACTGCAATAAATAGCATATTAGACCAATAGTGAGGACCTGATAAAGTTAATTGTAATGAATTGGTCCAATAAAAATATTGTATTAGGACTATTGACCTCTAACCTTTACAAATATTTCTGATATTGACCACTGGCTGAATATCTGAGTAGCTTTGTCCAAATACTTACAAGCAGCAATATTGTATTCAAATATTACTTGGGGTCTGTTATGTTCTATTTTTGCCAAACACTAAACATATGAAACGGTTTGACTGAGCCATTTTCTAGAAACCTTTTCCACCTAAGTTCTAAAACTGTTTAGTAAATTGTTGTTTTAATTTTATGACACACAGCCTATTCTGTTAAAATCTTATTGTTTAGTGAACATCATTTTTTCATGTAACTCTATGTTATTGACAGATTTTTAATTAAGCAATTTAAACATTGTGCTTTTGTGATAAATGCATATTCATAAAACAACACTTAACTATTGTTGCTTATCATTTTAAATTGTTACTTGATGTCAAGTTGGTACATCCAGGCTCAATACTGGATATGTTTATGAAGGGAGTATGCCAATATACATGGCCTTAAAAATGAACTACAGTGAGTTGTATAAAAGTATTTAATATAATGAACCAAGTCTTTGATGTTTCTAAAATTGTGGTGATAGGTTAACATTTCTTAATTTACCAAAATGAAATGTTTATTTTGTCAACTATTTAAAGTAGGGAAATGAACATTTTTTACAAATTTTCAACATTTTGATAGAATGTAAACAGTGCATTTACTGTTATACCTGACTTTGATGTGACAAGTAAAGTTTTGAAGTAAAATGAAGCACAGGCGTAATGACAAAACAAAATTGTTAAATTAGAGTTCTGTTAGACCTTATATTGTTTGTTTGTTTGTTGGGTTTAACGCCGTGATTTATAATAGCAGTGTATTCTTGCAGTGTTCCCGCCACCCTTGGTAGATCAGGCTTGGCACTGGCTACAGCTACATAGTATTATGCCAAGGGAAGTTTAATGAGCACTTGATTTGAATAATAGTATGCATATTAAAATTATGACAGAACTTCCTCCATCTATGCTAAGGTGCAACACAATGATGTGTTTATGTGTTGTTTTATAAATAGGCTTCAGATTTTGATTGAAACGTTTCCTAGTTGTTAACGACCATGAAGTGACATTATTTACCATCTTAATGCATGATGTACAATTGGTTACTGATTGTCGTGAACTCATTTAAATGTGATATATAAATATGCATCAAAATTATTATACCATTTACATTGTCATTGATGGCTTATGCTTGTAGTACATAACTACATTGTATATCTGCATGGCTAATTGTTGAATGATTGAGGTTTTGACTCATACCTATGTTGCTTTATGGTATGTTATTAATAAATTGTATAATGATAAGTTGGGTGTTTCATACTCCATTTCTGCATGACTGACGTTGAATATTTGAGGAGAGTAGAACAGAACAGAACTTTTTTAAACTCAGATTGTATATTATGATATACTGAGTATATATTGTTGTATGAGAGTTTCAATATAATAAATTATGTTACACATGACATAATTATGATGTTAAAATAAAGAACCATAGAAAAAAACATAGGAACAAAATCTATGACACACAAATAAATGAAATTACTTTTCGAAGATGTTAATTTAAAAGTAAGACACTTTGAATTAAGAATTTAAGAAAAAAACCATAGAAGAATGTTTTTGTTTGACCTGTATCAGTGTTGTTTGTAAATGATGGTGTTGTGCTGAACACATAAAGGTGAATCCTACTTTAAAGAGAACAGTCTGTTGCTTTTATTGTTGTTATTGTTGTTGTGACGCATGACAGATTGTTTTATAAATATATGTGACATTAATAGGATTATATTATATGTTAATAAATAAGTGATTTGATATTGGCCCTGTTATTTGTCCGAGGGAAGTCGTATTGGCCCAAGGCCGAAGGCCGAGGGCCAATACAACTGACCCGAGGACAAATAACAGGGCCAATATCAAATCACTTATTTATTGACAATTTTATTAAATAACAACATTTAATTATAATATTTCTTCGCCGCGCGACGATTCTCTCGACACTTTCTGTTGTCTCCCAGTCGCAGACGACTTAGCAATTCATTGATCTAAGTCGGTAAATGTTTGTTTGTGTTTCGTGAAATCTACACGTCGTAAATTTTTAACATAATCGGTTAAACACTACTAAATCATGACATGAATGTTTTGAAACTGAGAATATTTCCTTTCATTTATGCAACCTGTCGGCGTCTATACATAGACCGAGTTAAAACAAAATGGCTGCCATTTACCTGTTTAAATTGCAGAAATCTATATCATTTTTTGGCCCTGCTTTATTAGCCAATCAAAATTCTTCAAATGCGGGCTTTATATCTATATCACTTTTCGGCCTGGGGCCAAAAAAGTGATATAGATATTGGCCTTGTTATAAGGCAGGCCACCGTGTTATTGAACGAGGCAGGTGCTTTTTTATTGGACAAATAACATATAGTTATTTAATAAAATGCATTATAATTATTGTTGTAATGTTTATGTGTGTAGAGTTCACTGATTCATGTAGACATCAGACCTTTATGAACCTGCATGAGAATTTATCTCAAAGATAAGCTTATATGAACTTGTACGATAAATATATAATACACTACTCAAAAGTTCTAAACCACTACTAATTGAAAGTAGAATAACTTGAATACCATTTGATTGACAAATATTAAATTTTGCATGGTAGTTAATTAATATACAAGTTACAGTAACATATTTTGCCAATACCAAAACCAGTTTTAGCAATGTGCAGCGACTCAGAATGGAAGTGACTATTTAGATGAAACAAGAATGAAATTGTTGTGCTATAATTAAGCTACACATGTTTTTGTCTTTGTTCCATCTGTTAACTCTAAGAAGTCTCTGATTTGTGTTAGACTTTTGACAGAGTTATTAATTCTGAATTCAAAAAAGATATAAATTCCATATAAAAATGTGATTGAAAATCTATGAATGCCAATTTTATAATAGATTCATGATGATTGATAGTTTGTAATTTGTTTACTGTAACTGATGAATGTCATGTCTGGAAAACTGATTCCAGAAAATTTTCATTTACTGTTTTGTTTTGCCGGCCAGATATGATTTAAACTAATACTAGATAGTGCTATTACTTCAAAGGAGATATAGGCCAAAGTTAGTATGGAAAGCAAGAGGCAATTTTGTAAGATTATTCATGATAAACTTAACTTGGAAAAATTTTCTTTAAGCTGTGTGTTGCATGAGATCTTCTTAAACAATGTTTTCTAAATCATCAAAACATGTGGATCACAGGTTCTTGAAGTTGCTTAACATTGAGCATGTGCATTTTGTACAGATCTTTATTTCTGTTTTCTAAAAACTTGTACAGATTGGTTGTCAGATGATTTTGATTACATGAACAATTTAACATGGCAGTGTCTAATAGACCAGAGGTGTGTTTTAACAATGCGAGCACTCTTGCTCTGAACGCGGGCGCCCGCTTGAGTGCTCGCTAGTGCTCCTGATTCTGCTTGAGAGGTGTTTTGCTTAGATATCAAAGATGGCAGCTGGAAATACTTTACAAATAGTTGAATGACAAATTCTAAGATGATAGTGAAGCTTGATCATATTTGTTCCAAATCCTCTGCACAATAATTTGAACGGAACAGTACACTAGGTCATTTGTAAAACTATTTTGTTCAGAGGATACAAAATAAACCAGTACAATTCACTGACTGGACTGACTGTGGACATTTTTCTATGAAGTTTTGAACTCTATTTGAATCTTTTCTCTGTTTTCACCTGCTGAAAAAAATAGACTAAAAAATATGCATTTGTTTACATTCTGAAGCTCACATGACTAAAAATATACAACTGTATTCACTGAGACTATTTTGGGGTGACAGATTTTTAAGCTTGCCAGACAACAAGTCTGCTAGTTGTTTTTTCTGACCTTTGGTATAAGTCTGTGTAATTTATATTTTTGTACCTATTATCATTGCTATATAAAGATGGAAGTAGTCTTAAGTTATGACCATCTAGTGTTTGAAGGTAATAAATAGTAAGATTTTTGCTTGGTTATTTTATGACATATCTTTGCTTGCAAATTTGTAATAGTCATCGGAGTTATATGTTTTGCAATAAATGCCAGATTTAGTATTGTTTTAGGTTTATGCTATGATTTTGTAGGCCTTTTATAGCTAGTTAAATGTGATGTAATGTATTAGCGTATAATGTAATGATATAACCCTAATAACTCCACCTTTTTATCATAAAAAGTAAAAGTAATGGCATTTTATAGTTTCATGCTAATGCTCATTCACTGACTCATTCTCTTACCTCTATAACTCCTGGTCATCAGGATACTGGCATCTATCTATCAATCCGGCCTGGGGAGTCTTTTACTCCTTGTTTGTGCAGCGACAGATTGGTGCAACCGAATCATTACACCCTCACACTATTAAGTATTTACACCTGAGTGAAGTGAAACAATAGCAGATAAATTTCTTACACAAGGAAATTAGCAGTGCCCCTGGCAGGGTTTAGACCTGAGACCTCTGGATCCATAAGCTCGTGTCCTACTGCTGGACTACTGCTCCCACTGCTTGTATCAGAGTGACTCAATGTTGTTGAGAAAAGAATGTTGTTGAATGGTACCCATGTTCTTGTATGAATTCATACGATTTTAGTCTTAACTGTACTATACTACTATAGTATACTCAATTAATGTTTAAGCCGCCCAGCTAGCTCAGTTGGTAGTATGCAAGTCTACTGAATGAGGGATCGTGGGTTCGATTCCCGGGCAGGGCTTACTATTGTGGAGCTTGGTGATGAAATTATTTCTACGGCCATTCTCCTTCCAACCAATGATTTTTAGTTATGTAGGGCAGTTGTCAGTCACTGATGAAAGTATGCGCTTAGTAGTTGGTTATCAGCTTAATCCAGAGATTTAGCCTTTCCAGGTGGAGTGAGTAGGTTGACTGACCGCTGTTATATGACCTATCCAATTTGTTGCTACGGCATTAAACCCAACAACAACAAACAAACAAGTTAATGTTAAAACATCAACAGTTCACTATTCATTTAATAGTACCCTATAGTGGAATACTTATAACAACCACAGTTCTGTTTTTACAAATATGTCTAACATAATTCATAATTTTTCTTTCAGATTTTTTATGTAAAAATGCTAAAAGTTACGAAATGTTTTGTATTTTAATATTTTTTGTAGGGATGAGTTAGTTTCTGCTTTGTTTGTAATGTCATCTATCAATACTCGGGTATCAGTGTAATTAAAATTGAAACAGTTGAAGTGATATCATTGTTAGACAGTTCATTCAATAGTTACACCTGTGTCGTTAGGGGGTTGCGTTAAGGGGATAGCGGGGCTAAGTGTAGTCTGATCTATTGTTCACCTTTTAAACTGTAAGATTAAAATGTTATGAATGACATTCCCTTGATTCTTTGAAACTTTAAACTTGAAATTATGTGATAGCGACCTGTAATGTAGTAGTTAACATGTGAATCTTTGAAATTTTATAGTCACTCAGGGTATAGTAGTGTTTTGTCCTTCTACTTAAACTCAGTATAACCATTAGTGAGTATTTTGCTATTAGTCATCTTCATTGAGATGGTTGGTCGGGCTTGGCCCTTATTGTACATGTAGGAGACACCTGCCTCTTAATTAACTAATGATACTCCATATTGACACGAGTGGTCAGGGAATCCTATAAAAGCTATAAAGCTCATTGTCCTGAGATTGTGTTTAAGAACTACTTGTACTTGAAGTAAGCTAATTACTTGGGCTTCAATTTTTTTATAATTATGTTTTTTGAGCTTATCCAAGCTAAGCTGGCGTGATGTGTATGGGTTTTAGTACTAGTGAGCTAATTACCCTGGTTTGATATGTTTTGTCAGTTATAATTGTTAATGTTTATTATAAAGCTTGTTCAGGTCCTTGCTTTGAAGTTTTGCAAGCACTAGTCTTAGTCAGATATATCATACTTAATGCCTCAGTCCCATAAAATCATGGTTTGTTGCGGATCCATACATGCAGACAGCTGTAAGCCGTGGGTACTTGCGTATAAAGGTGACAGTGCGCTCATGGCACAAAACCACACACCCATACGGAGCCGTAGCTGGAAGATATGCAAGTTTAATCCATACTGAGCCACGATGATTGTTCATGATTTGACTTTGAAACTGATATGTGTATCCACAGCTGATCTCAAGGACCCTGGTAAAAACGTACTAGTCTGTACGGGTACGCAAGCATTCGTACAAGTCCTTGCAGAGTTTGATCGCATGGCGCCCATACGGTGCCCTCAGGGCTATTTTTTGTTTATGGGACTGTAGCATAAAAGTAATGTGTCAAATTATTAACTGGCCCAATTATATGGGCTAGTTTAGGTAAAAACTGTGCTTGCATTATGTGTGGGCTTTGTCATTGACGATGGTACTGAAGAATGACAAGAGACAGTGTTATCACTATTGGTAATGATCTTTAAAACTTAAGATTTAGTCTGTGGAAAGTATAAATATTGATTTATTTTGAGAGAAAAATCTGAGAAATAATGTGTTCTTGCTTTGTAATACAGAGGTTTATATTTTGACGCTGGTAGTTGTCTTTAAAGGTTCTGTGAGATTGTTGATGAATTTTACCATCAAAATATGAAGTAATTGATATAGTGGTTTCAGTTATGAAGATGAATATGGTCCTCACAAGATTGTTTTGATGGATAATTATATTATGGCAGACTTGAACAATGAAGTATTGAAAGATTAAACTATATTTTGCTGGTGATTACAGACAATTGAATTATTGAAATCTTTATGTATCTGATTATATACTTGTATATTTAAGCTTCTGGACAGCATATTGCTTCAAAATGGCTTCAAAATGTTGTGACAGGATAAATTCAATTTGAACTCTTTTAAAATTAAACTGTAATGTTCTTATATGGTATATCTATCAAATCTACCCTATTTAGTGCTAAATACTCTTAATATCTATGGTTTGTAAACATCTAAGCTCTATATTTAAATAAACAGGATTGTAAAACACGAAGAATGGTCTCTATTCTAATGTATTGAACAGAAGAACTATGATAATACTTTTACAAACAAGTTGTCAATCCTTCATCAAGGGCACATTTAGGACATATTTTCAAGAGGGGTTTCACCAATGGCACGCACAGAATCTTTCCAAGGGTTACCAAGATTGAGTTCAAACAACAACAAAAATAATACTTTGAAACCATTTTTGAACACTTTGGCATTTATCAAAATCTAAGGGGTAGAGGGTGCAGCTTCTCAACCAATCTCGCTGGCTCCGCCCCATGAATGTTAAACCATATAAAATATTTCTTTTCAAACATTTGTATATATCAGTATATTTGTACTGTTCAGTTGATAGATCTTTGATGTACAGAGTCACTATGTCTGATCTATCTTTAAATGATTATATACTCTCCTTTCATTAAAGAAATCTTTTATCTTTGGTCATTTACTAAATCTATATACTATATGGATTAAACTGACCAATATCACACTGGTCAAGTTTTTACCATTATTGAGAATGATTTTCATTACTTCTTTAATTAGTACCCTACCAAGATAGATAGAAGAATTTAACTTGTTCCCTGCCAAGTCAGACTGGAGAAATAAAATTATACCCATATACCGGTACTTCAAGTCAGACTGAAGTGTTATTTTTTGGTTTTTGTTAACATTTTTTTTTTTATATGTGGCTTAGGCCACACTTTTAATATTTTTAGTCTTACGAGAATTTTTTTGAAAAAATGAGTATTATAAGTAGGTCAAAATAGAATTCAATTCAATTACAGAATTCAATAATTTTGATCATGACAATATTTGTATTGGGATGTTTTAATCTAGTTTTAGAATGCAACAGAACCCTAGACCTGTTTGATCTGAAGATTAATTAAAACATTCAAAATGAGACTGAAGTTACAAACAGTCCTTTTAGATCTATACAAAAGTAGAAATGCATTAGAAATAGGTTGCAACCATTGCAATTAGGGTACACTATTCACATAATCCTTGAAAATGTATTAACAATTTTAGTTATGATCATGCAGTAATCTTCAAACTTGGATGTATACGAAATTATGGAATGCTTAAGATAGTATGCCACAGGAGACTTTTGTACACTTAATCCTTAAGTATATAATGTCCAGTGAGTGTTAAAAGTTGTTAGAATTAGATTGTGTATTTATCATAGGTAATATTGTTGACTTTGAGTATGTAATACTATTGACATATAGAGTAGTATGATAATTATTATATAATATTTTGGTTACCCACAAAAACCACAAGACCGAAATTAAGCCACAGGTATTTACCGCAGATTTACCGCAGATCAAACTTTTACTATGATTATGATTTGATTTTACTTTCATAGTTGTATGATAGTCATTGTAAATACTCTATCTAGAGAAATGAAATTTTAATGTCTACTGAATGTTATATTACTTACTAACATTGTAGTTATTGCTTGTAAAGGACTGCATGATCAGAAACTTTTATTCAGCCCTAGAGGGAAAATTTTACAATGAAAATAATTTTAAAGATGGTATTAAAAATTTATGAGAATTTTAATGAATGGTGTATTTTGTAAAGTTACCAATTCAAACATTGAATTCAAATTACCTACCTATTGTTATCATTATAGTGCTCAGGTCAGAAAATCAAACCATCTCTAAGATTGAATCCTGCATAATCATGACATTAGTTGGAAAATAGTTTATTTAGAGAGTTTTTGTAGAATTAATCTGTTAATTCCATGTGGAAGGGTTATCAAGTAAGTTTAAAGTAAAACATCTCATAAAAGACATTGAAACAAACAAAACAAAAATGAAAAAACAAAATATTCAAATTTTTGCTTATTCAAAATGTTGAAAACTTTACTACAAGCTGAGGCATATACTCTGACTACAATACATGACAAATTCAAAATCTTTTCTAAAAATATATTGTCCAGCGAATGAGTCAGCTTTAAAAGTTGGGAGTATCAATGTATTTCAACAAGTCCTTAAGCGACTGGTACTCATTATGTATCAGCAGGGAGGAGAAGGTTTGTGTAGGCCTGTGTTTGACATATGGGGGTCAAAGGTTGTCAATGGAATTAAAATCGTGGGTATAGCACAAAATGGTTATAACTCACTCTTTTCTTATATTGAGTTACAACTGTTTTCCGCTAAACCCTGCAAAATAGAGTCTATCAAGGATGGTTCGGATTGTATTGAAACAGTGTTTGACAATATTAAACCTGGGTCAAATGTACCTGCTCAGTTTGAACTAATAGTTTTAGATTTTTTATCAGATATGTTAGCTGGTATGTCATTTTGTATACAGACCAATGTTTACAGAACGTGATGAAAACTGAGTATAGTCTCTAATACAGTATGTAAATTTAACGAAAAAGAATATCATTACAAATCCATTGGATTTTCTTTATAAATGAAATTATGTCATCCTCTCTCTTCATATCCCCCACCTCTTCTTTAAGACTTGGCTGAAATGTTGATTTAATCTCAATGACTGTTTAGCTTTCCGAAAATGGGACACAATTTTGAATAGCTTAAACTTAATTCATTGCAACCCAATTTTCTAAAAATGGGACACAAGTGTGTTTAATATAAAGAAACAAATTTTCACGAAAATATTTTTACAACCCTACATTATATTTTATGACTGTCCACTTGAAAGCAATTTAAACTTATGGTCAATAGGTCAATACTTCGATCCAACACAATAAGTACTTGAGATTCCTGTATGGTTTGAAGTAGGCAGAATTCCATGTTATGTCTGATAAAACTATCCCTATTGATAGGTAGAAACAACATTGAATTGGTCAATAAGTCATCTAACCATCTTAAGGCGTAAGACCACTAAATGTTGTTACCTGATTTGATACAAGGTTTTAGAGACACTTGACCTTATGTTGAAAGTAGATATATCATGTAAGATTGTGTTTCTCAAGTATCTGACTTTGTATTGGTCTCCTATGGTCAACGGTATCAATTAAATATAGACTTATCAAGGATTAACTAATTTGACCATTAGTTCAATTTGTGCCAAATCATCCCCTTCCATAAAAAGTTAAAAAATTGTGAGAAGTAGTAGGCTTTATCAAGAATGGTGAGGACAAGCTCATGCAAAAAGAACAAATTATAAGTAACATATGCTTATCATAAGTATGTAAAAATCATTATATAAAAGCTTCTGTCTTGTCACAGAATTAATCTGGGAGGTTCCTGCAGCAACAGGGTAAACTCTTCAAAGGAATTTGGTAATTTAATATTAGAGAAGTTGTTGTCTGCTAGTGGAATGTTCAGTGTTTCTACTGTTAAAAGAAAAAATGTTCAGAAAAGGTTGGTTCTGTAAGTTGGCCTCTTCACAAAACCAAATACAAGTGCTGTTAACTGGCATAAAATAAACTAGAAATATCTTTAAAAAGATAATTGGCGCTTTGCAGGGTTGATTTTGTTTGAAGTATTGTCATTTTCCCTGTTCTGTCATACCCCCAAAAGCGTACCATGGCAAATGTATAATAAATTAGCATAGTAAGTCACCCATAATACACAGAGTAAATAGTCAGCAACTACTGTCCCTGCTATGCACCTGTTTATCACAAATAACCAATGGTACCATATCTTTTATTCATTTATCTATACCGGAAGAGAATTTAATTGGAAAAACAGGTATGGTACAGCAAATTGTATTGGTGAAAAATATTGGAAAAAAATTGGCTTAGACAGCTGTGCTGACAAAATCAAAGTTGATCCTGCAGCCTGAAAGATTTTTTAAATACTCTCAAGTTCAACTGACAGTTATGTCAAACTCTCATTTGTATCAACTATTTTGAGCAAAACCATCATTTAAAGTTAGTAAAAATATGTTTAAATACACATCTTAACTAAAAACTGTTAACCCAAAACATTTCAATTTTTTACTCTGTATGAACCCAAAAGACCATGAAATTAATCATTTTAGATCTTATACATACCAAGTAATCTGTTTTTTGCTTTCATATGAAATATTTACTCAATCAATTTTTGAAATAGTTTTACATCCTTTAAGATGAATTTAATGGTTGATATAATATCTTTCACTATTATTTATTAAACTATTTATCTTCTTTTCTGTACCATATAGATACATGCCTGTAGCCTGTTCAATTACAGTCTAAACATTCCAAAACGTTCCGTAATGATACATTCTGCCCTCCTCGGCCATTCGCTGCGAATAGTCTAATCTAATAAACAAATATATGATCGTTAAGGCAATGAGTGATGTTTCAAAATTTATGGACTAAAAACGAAACATCACTCATTGCCTAAACGATCGTATATTTGTTTACTTCAACACTGGTAAATTTCAAAATAGCGTCTAAATAATGTCCGAGATTATTGGCAGCCAATGGCCGAGGAGTTCCAAATGTAGGGAACGTTTTGGAACGTTTAGGGTAATTGAACAGGCTACTGCTTAGAGTTGATTACAATCCAAACTGTTATAATAGTCATACTGATGGTTTTGGAATTGAAGTTTACTGAGCTAAGTGTATGTTGATACAGTATACTTTGCTTAGCTTAGAGGCCCGCTTACCTAACCAGCTTTCATTTAAAATATTTATTTTGGCTACAGGAAAAAGACAAGTTCTCTTGAAAGTGGTCCAAAATTTCTGCCTTCGGATTCGTGTTATATTTGAATGACAAAACTGCTGTAAATTCATGTTTGCTTTTTACCCATTCACACTCAGGCTCTGTATAAACTGACCTCAAGATTATGTATGTAAAATTATGAAGAACAAATTTTGTTTTACATACTGTGATTTTTCGTACATTGCATAACCCTAATCATTAAACGTGATTTTGTTAACATTATTTCAAATTATTTATATATACTAGGACAAAAAAGAAACGCCGGGTAACCTATAATGATTGTTTTAAGGGATAAATTGTATTATTGGATTATTATATTTATTTTTGTATGAAATGTCATCTGTATGGAACCAGCTGTTGAAGTTTCAATCGATTTCCGATGCTGATTATGTGAAAAAATACCCCCTTTTAACGATGACCCTTCTTGTTTTGCGAAACACGGCCGGACATGTGTTGCATATTTTATGTACCCGGCGTTTCTTTTTCGTCCTAGTATACATTCAGGAGAAGCGACTTTTGCCAGGCATGAGGGGATGTGAATCTTGGATTTTGTTGACTTTTGCCTTAGATGTGAATCTTTATTATTTACTGACATGTTTTATGGTAGTTTCACATCTTGTAAAGATTTGTTAATGTTGTTTTTATGTAGAATAGAATGATTCGTACCAATAACACTTGACGCCAATTTTTGTTTAATATGTATTTTAAAACTTATATCTATATCAAGCCTTGGGTCAATGATCAAACTGTTCCGATTTAGTTTAAGGACTTTTAAGTATGTCGTAAATTCATACTGTAGCTGTGAAACTGCACTTGTATGTATTATGATCAAATGATCAAATATAACGATGAAAAAATTAAAGATTATTGCTTTAGCGATGAAAGAAGAAATTATGGGTGTTTCGGGAAGACAGTGTCTGAGTTTAACTGACTTTCAAAAAATTTCATTGCCTTTTAAGTAATAGTTTTTCTCCCATTAAATACATTAGTCATTTTACTAAAATTGCTGTAAATATTTGCATTTTTTGTGGAGGTTGTTAACTTTTGAAGTTTATAAAGTTTATATCTTTTCACCTACAATTGTGAAGTTGATGACATGAATAGTTGATGCTCAACTGGCTTTCAGCAATTTGGCAGTAACTCGCTACTATTCCCTTAAATTAAAGATGTCTAATTTAAGCAAGTTTATGAATGCTGGTTGCTGTTTGCCAACAAAAAACAAATTATAAATGCATAAAGTTTCAGCCACTGGTTGGTCTATTATTGGTTCATAAGCATTGTTAGACTCAAAACTTACCTTTTGGGTGTGCTTTGCATCAATGGCTATTAAATTATTTCCACACTTATAAGTTGTATCTAGGTTATGGGTTTAAGCTTCACTATGGGGCATTAAGCTTAATTCCTCCAAGAACAATTTACATATTGTTTACATGTACTAAATAAAAGCCATACATTACACTTGTTAAACCAGAATTTCATCATACATGTACAGCAAAACCCAGGTTAATAGCGCAGTTGGTAGCGCGCCGGGATTTGGAATCTCGTGCCCGAGGGGAGCGGGTTCAAATCCCACCCGAGGAGGTTATACCCTTCTATAAAAATTTGACAATAATGTCTTTTTCCACCTTTGATTAGATAATATGGAGAAGTTTCCGGCCTTGTGGAAGGGTAGGTGAGTACTGGTTATAGTCAATGGTCCAGGAAAGCTAGGTTATGTGCGCTGGATGCCGTAAAATGACCTAAATTGTGTTGACACGGCGTTAAATCTAGCAAAAAAAAAAAAAAAAAAAAAACCATGTACACCAAAACAATTGATCAGTGCAGAGTTAGGCTATCTTCATGTAAAATAAAGAAGAATGTAGATTAGTTTTGCACTGACACATCAGCAAACTTCCTCAGATGTAAGAATGGTATGGGTCTTTTTTGTGTCCTATCCTGTCATAAAATGATGGATGGGAGTTGCTATACTATTATGATAATTAGTTGACCTTGTAAAATATCATATTTTAAATGAGTCAACTCTTTAAATATGTCCTTGTTGTACTTTAATACTGAGTTATTTAAGGTAGAATCCACTAATACACTTAACATGATGTCTTAATGTCACACATAATTTAACAATGGAAAAGGCTGGTTGCAATGCATTTAAATGCATGTTGGTTATAGAAAAATAAGTTCATTTGTAATTCAACAAATTTCGGCTCTGACAACACTACTAAAAGCTACCTTTAGGTCATGTATGAGCTATTATTTTCGACAACAATTCTTTTGGGTATCTCTGACTGAGTAGAGTAAGTTGTCAGTCACTGGAGAAATTTTTTTTGCTAAGTACTAGGTTAAAAGCTTTGGTCTTGAGATCTTAGGGCCTATCTAGGGACTATGAATTGTTATGACTGTCACTGCTGCATTTAGACTGCAAATATAAAATTTTCTGAAATTAGGCAAAACTACCATGCATTACATTACACTTCTTTCTTTCAATATTTTGTATAGAGATTATTCTTCATTGGCCTTTAAAACCAGTATCTTCTTTCAAGGTTATAATTAGCCAGGGAAGAAGATTTTAGGTGTTACTGCTTTAACTGTTACAAATCGGTTTTTTAAAAGTTCACAAAAAGTTCAAAATATACATTTGAAACAGATAGTGGAAACAAATTATATTTGTATTTCTTAGATGACCCCTTGCTGTTACATGTCAAAATATTTTATTTACCTTTTCACATCTTGTTAATAGTGCTGAAAATATTTTGACCTTTTGGAAAATGAAACCTTTATAATTTGCTCAGGTTCAGTGAATATTTTTCATTCAGATATTTTATCTTTCATTTAGCAAAAATTGCCCCTGAACTCATCAACGATAAAGGAAGTTTGAAGATTAGAAAGTGTTTGGTTTATGGAGAAGAGTTTAAGCATTAATTTTCAGATTTCTTTATTTCAAAATGTATGACCTTTTTCCATACGACGACCGTTTTTTTCCTACCATAGGTTTCCTGGACACTTCTATCACCAGTACTAACCTACCAGTACCACAAGGCCGACTACTCATGTATATGATATGACCTAACCGCCCCGACCTCGAACCCGTGATCTCCAGATTCGAAATCAGACATGCTAACCACTACCCCATGTCCATGGCCTCACAAACAAACAAGCTCCACACCCTTTCAAAAGTGTGACATCATCAATTATATCATGTTTTATGAGAAAATGAGATACTGTTGTTCATTATACCCAGTATGGACATAATTTAAAGTCCAAGCCTAAAGGCTTGGCATAATGCCATTGCTGTATACAGTTTAAAACTTATGTTTAATTGCTTTTTAGTGAATTTTTTAAAATAGCATTAGTTGGTCGCATTTTTTTAATCAGTGTTAATAGGTGTTTAAATGTGGTATCACATGTCAAATAGCTAACTGCCACCCATAATGATTCATATTTTGTTTAGTTTATTATTGTTAAATGACCTTGTACATGCAATGTTGTATAAAATGCTTCACAAGTGGCTATTGTTTCGACCGCTCCCATTTTCGGATATTTAAGTCAACATTTCTCCTTAAACATTTTAGATTATTATCAATCTTAATATTAAACATGGGTCACTGATTTTTTTTCTTTTGACAGAGTTTTAATCTTAATTTTATTACGATCTTTTCATGTCATATATTTACTTGTGTATTAATATAACTTGGGTACATCAGATTTGAATTGGTAAGTGTCAGTGTCGCTAAGGGGTCGGTGTAATGAAAAATTCTATTCTCTTCATACTTGATAACCCCTCATAAAATCGTATTATTACTGTATAATAAATGAAAGTTTAACCTCATATTGAATGGTGTAAAGATATGCGATGATATTTGATTGGAGATTTTTTGTCGAGAAAAGAATAATGTCTATTGTCCAATTTGTCGTAAAACCGAGTATTAAGACGTTAAAGATGTATATTTGGTATTGATAGTTTTTTGTCCAAAGTTCAATATACCGTTATAGGTACCGGTATGTTTTATTTTATATCACGTGTTGTCGATATATCGGCAATATTATAATTATATATGTCAAGCATGTTTTACAATACTTAATACTTTGACAACTCTATTCAAATGAAACACTTAATTATTATAATTATTATCATTGTTGGAAGCTGTAAGTCTAAATCAATGACGGAAGTGAGATCAAACTAACTTTTACCTTGTACAATTTTGGCATCATTTTGCTATACATTTCATCGGCGGATCCAGTGGGGGGGGGTCAGGGGGGTCAGGACCCCCCTAGAGTTTGAAAATCTACCTGTCTGTCCATTAGTGTATTTCTTGCCTGTAAGTCATTTTTAAGTAGCAATTTTTTTCGGTGCTTAACATAGATTTAATGGTTATGTAGACTAAGTTTTTATTATCAATATGTTGCATTTTTTCTGCAAAATGACATTGTGTATAATGTGGTTGTGGTTCGAGGTTTGGACCCCCCTAGAAAAGTTTGGACCCCCCTAGAAAAAAAATCTGGTACTGCCCTGCATTTGATCTTAAAGCTGTGCTTGATGTGGTTGAATTGGAATGAATTGTCATAAAGCAGTAATTATACACCAGGTCCTATTGTTATAACTATAAGTGTGGAACTTAGTTTTTAATGCCTTGGTTCCTTAATCTCGATAGTTAATTCCTGACATTTCTTTGAACTGCAGTATCTGTATCTTGTATACACTGATTCTATGAAATTAGCTTGCCGAGTCCACTCTTTATAATGCGAACATTTTAAAATTTGAAAAGATTTAAAATAATGTTCAATTTGTTTTGTAAAATTCAAGTGAACGTTTGTTCTAAGCTGAGAATATACTGACTACAAAATAATTCATCATAGAAAATAAAATAAAAAAACATACTAAACAACAAAACTTGTACAAAACAAACCAGAAGAAATTTTTTTTTATCCAAATTAAAAGGAAAATAATTTAATGTTGATTCTAAACAATTCTATGGGAAGTTGTATTTGTTATGTTAATTTTATATCATGGTTTGAATATTGTTTACGTTTTAATGTAATTTATAATGGATATAAATTATAATACAGTGATAATGTTTTCACTTTAAAATATGGTGAGACCTCTCTCAGAGGCCACTTCTTTAAACACCTACTTTAAATCTATTCTTTTTTTATGAATTCATGAATTTCCTTGTAGAATTTACTTTCCTCCAACTGTCGTTGGGAGAGTGTCAGGAGAAATCTGGGCATTTTTAGAGTAATTGGAACATTCCGAACGCGCCCAGATCGGTTGAGTTCTTTGAAGTAATGCTTTAATAGAATGAACCATGGAAAAATAAAAAATATCGCTAAATACCGGTTCGTTAAATTCGTATCATGGTACATATTGCCGCTGCTGCATATTGCAATATATACCAGTATACCGGTATATCGTGACAGCCCTAGCTTTAAAGGATAACAGAGAGGTTTTACTATATTTCGTATCCTATCAAGCTTGTTGACTCGCTCAACCATTTTAAAAACTCAGAGTTCCGTAAGAATCTGTCATATGTTTTACGAGCTTGTATAATAATAGGTTATTTGTTACCATTTGTACTTAATGATGTTGTACTGTTAATGATAAATTACAATTAGTATGACCTGTTTGTTAATTAGGACATTATGGATATTTCATGTTAAATTTTGTTGGTACAATGTCTTGACAGCAAACAAATCTTTCACTTTGTGAATTGAATTCTTGCTTGGATTTTAAGTCTTGACTAAAAAAATGACTAATGACTTAAAATAGTAAGTCTTTACTTAAACAAATAAGTCTTGACTTGTCAATTAATTTAGGCTTCAATGGCTTAGTAAGTTCCTACTTTACCATATTTTAGGCCTAAATAAACCTATTTGCACTTAGATGTTAAGCTTTCATTTATTTTATATTACCTTGTATTATGATGTACAAATTACAATGTATATGGAATTGTCTTTTTTTCTATATCTTACCTAAATAGTGCATCTCATCTCGATGAATTTGCTCCCCTCCTCGATAATTTTGCTGCCCTCGATAATTTTGCTCATGTAGTGAGACAGTTTCGAGTACCTACATAGATACAGATACCTCCAGCAGTTAACTTTTCAATAAGGATTATTCAGTGTTAATTATTTCATGTCCTAAAACCATTACTGGTCATAATTTATTCTTTTGTTGATTCATTACATTTGATGCCTTTGCTGTTATTCTTAAAGGATGTTTACCATTGATCAGTTTGAAGAAACTTGGCTTCCTCAAACAGAGAAAACTTTCTTTGATTTTAGATCAATCAGACTATAAAAGTTTATTGTTACTAACCATGATGATTCTTTTACAGCAATCCTTCTATATTGTTATTCTACAGAAACAGTCTGTGGACCATCAACATTAAAGTCACAATTGACAATCATAGATTGTTTCACACAAAAACAGCTAACTGAATCTCCTTCTGATGGTTTAATTGTGAATTTAATTGCAATAGAGTGAGTACTAAGAATCAGTTGTGTTTTATAGCCAGAAAAACTTGGTTGTTTACTATAGTCAGACCACAGTCAATTATCATGCTCAGTCATGGTCATTATAGACCAGGGTCAAAGTAGGAAATGACATTGTAGACAGTCAATGTTTTGATCATACATGATTCAAGGTTTACATTTCATGGGACTTATTTTACATCAATGTATAGTACATGTAATACCTATTTATTCTATTATTAGGTCGCTTCTTACCATAGTGCATCATCGGCAACCACAGTACCTTCTTCCGTTACACTCCATACATTGTATGTAGGCCTACTGTGGGCAATTTGACTGGCAAAGTTTTGTTTTAATGAATATGCATTAGGCAGGGGAAACTCTTCTTCATTTAGTCAAATACTCTTTAAAATAAATGACATCGCAAAAAGGTTGCGTAATTTTATTGGCTAGTTTTCTGCAGTGGTTTCCTTGTGGAACCAATGAAACTACCTCATTAACTTTTCATGATTTTAAGATACTTTCCCAACCAAATGGCACATGGTACATAATGCGGGATAGCGAAATTACTTTATCATAGGATATAGTAACCGACGATGACCATTGTGGAGTTAAGTCATGAAATACTTTCTGTGTCTAAAATTTCTCCCTTCAAATGCAATATCAAATACATTAATAGGGTAGTTGTCATCCATTGGTTATGATATATATTTCATACTAGTTACTATAATTTGTTCAGTGATCTAGGTTTCTCTTGGACTCAGAGTTAAGGTCGTCTAATTGACAAGATAGTACTCTAGCAGTATGCATATAAACTGAAAATTGTCAAAAATGCTGCATGTCAAATTAGCTCCTTAGAACCAAACCTAGCAGTAGGAACAGTGGTCCAGTGGTAGGATGTGGGCGTAGGGATCAAGAGATCCCCTCTAAGGGCACTGCTAATTTTCTTGAGCAAGAAATTTACCTGTAATTGTTCCACTCCACCCAGATGTAAATGGGTACAGTTAGGGATCGCTTGCCTGAAGGTGATTTCAATGATCAGGAGTTATTGTACAAAATTGTAAAGTCGGCTGAACATGTATACGGAAGTAGACTTTAAACCGCACTTGAATTTTTTTTTAACTTTGCAAAGTGTAAGGACATATTTGAAAAATGTGATAAGTTAGTAATACTAAACTGTTATTCCCTTAACCCACTAAGACCAGAGCTCGGGACTTGTGAAAATTGATTCAGACTAGTGAAAATTACTTATTTCATATAGTCGTGCTAGTTGGAAATTTTGCCTTGTACTTGTAATTATTAAACAGGCTTAAGTGCTGAAGAAAGTTAAATATGATGACTATTAAATAGTGTTATGGGACCTTTAATGTAAATTATTTACTTATAATACATGTACAATACATATACATCACAAATCATAGTAAATTCCATTAATTGTATGAAACTGAATGTTAACATTCCTATTTGAAATCATTCTATTGAATTTTATATAAAACATTTCTATGGTATAATCTTACAAAGAACATTTTTTTTCATTCGGGACAGTATCATACTAAAGTATTTTGTTTGTAAAGTGATAAATTTCAATGAATTGTAGATTTTTTCATGGATAATCTATTTTTTGATCCTGGTTTTTTTTTATAGAAAATATGATTTCTTTTACTATGTTTTTTATATTTTAAGATGTTCACCTCATTTAAATACAGCATTTTTATCTCTTTCACTATCACATGTTTCTTTTTATGTATTCATATTTGTATTTTTTGTTGAGTTTTACGCAGTAGCAACACATTGTACAGGACAGTCAACCTACTCACTGTTCCTGGAAAGTCTAAGTCTCTGGATTTAGCTGTTAATCAGTTACTTCTAAGGAACATACTTCTGTCAGAGACTGACAACTGCCCTACCTGATTTAGAATCAGTGGTTGGAGTGACAATGGTGGTAGAAATTTTTTCATGACCAAACTCCACTAAAGTATTCCTGCTTGGGAATTGAACCCTAAACTCCTTGATCAGTAAACTTGCGTGCTACTTTCTGAGCTAGGCTGGGGGCAGGCTCTCATATTTGTCAAATGTTATAGTTTGACATTGGGTATATTTCATTTTGATGTTTTCATCAATGTTTTACTCTATTTGTGGTTCCCGCCCAGAGTTTGTCATAGTATACTTGTAACTTATCACACCTAAACTGTGGCTTCATTTTCTTTATATATTCCAATGATATTAATTTTAGTGTTGATAATATTTATGTCTCCATTTTATTAAAATATTTGTATTATTTATTGATAATTGTACCGAGATATTTCAACAAAATGGTCGTTGTATTACGTTTATATGGATAAATATTTGATGATTTATGATAAATAATTGCCTAACTTTATCATTCTGTTTGATTTGTTACCTAACTCAATGAAAATGTGTTTACATTCAACTTGTAGGATATTTAAAGTATTAGATAAGTTTACAAGTTCCTAAAATCAATAGGAATATTGAAGACAATTGTTTAAGTCTCTTAGGATTTAAGTGTTTTTCGGGATTTCTTTTCCATTTTTCAAGGCTATAAATTTTATTTAACAATATCTACCATTGAAATCTGCCAATACATTGTTAGTCTTCTATGTTTGATTTATTTAAAATGAGAATGTTTACTGTAGATAGAGTTTTCTGTTTTATTTATCATCCTTAGTTTTATAACAAAGTTGTTAGGGATATCTTCTGTTTATCTACATTATATTTTTTGAAATAAATCAAAGCACTGAAAGCACTATTTCTGTATTTCAATGGGATCCATTGATACTTTTTGATATGTTGCCTGTGAAAGTACATATAGGAAATGTAAATTAATAGAAAACTTGCTATCAAAGAGTAATATGAATAAATATGATAAAATAAATAAATATTATAAAATAATGGTGCAGTGTAGAAAATCCATTGCAAGAAGGGAATTGTCATAGAAATTATTTTTTACCAAACTCAGGGCCAGCAAAATCTTAAGATTGTTTACTTGTTTGTTCTTGGCAATTGGTAAAGTTTCTTGTCCATATGAACATCATAGAATAAAATTATTGAAAAATCCACTTGTCCATACTAACCTTGGGTCAACACGGACAAAACGGACGTTTGATTTCGCCGGTCCTGATTAACTCCACAAAATGATGCCTGGCCCGATATTTAACCCATGACCCCTTGATCTGTAGTCTTGTGTCTAACTAACTAAGCTACCCCTGTGAAATGACCATTGTCAAAACATGGTTGACCATGTTTCAAACATGGTCAACCATGTTTTTAATACATGGTTGACCATGTTTTGACCATGAATAATCCATGGTCGACCATGTTTCATGCCGTGGTTTATTGCCGCCCTGGTGACCATGGTCGACCATGTTCTTTTATAGACCATGGTCAAACTTGTTTCATGGTCTTGTAAAATGACCATGGTCAACCATGTTTCATCGTCCACGTGGTTTATTGCCGCCCTAGTAACATGGTCAACCATGGTTTGACCATGTTCTTAAATTCCTGAAAATAACCATGGTCAACCATGTTTCATTTTCTACATTGGTTATTGCCAGCCTTGTGAACATGGTCAACCATGGTCAACCATGTTTCACAGTACTGGTTATACCCAGAAATTTTTTTGGACTCATCTCTATAAGTCTCTGGCTTTTGACACAAATGAGCTTAAGTAACAAATCTAAAATCAAGTAAATTAGGACATAAACCAACAAACAACGGCTGGGCAGAGACCATTGTCTGATCCTCCTTTACAAGATCTAGATCAAGTAGTAGACATTATACTTCCCCAACCATGCCCCTCACTACAGCCCTCTGTATCCGGCCCTGGCAAGTAATGCAAAATAAAAATATTAAAGCAAACACTGTAACTATTGAAAATTTAAACACATACAGAGTCATAAGAACAGTTTAAACATTAAAGCAATATGGTTATCCAAAAATTGTTATCCGAAATATGTACACTTATGCTTACTTGTTTTCATCATTTTTGTCATGCTGCAGATTTTCTAAACCAAATATAAGATAACCAAATTGTCTTTGCATCTTTTATAAGTTGATTATGACAATAGATGCCTAAATAACAACTCAACTTTTTGTAAAAATCTTCTTTTTTGAAATTGGCGGTAAAGCACTTTCAGCCATCTTTGAATTCACAAGTTTAGTTTAAAAACCAGTACCTGGTATATTCATTAAGTTAATACACAGTAGTCTCCCCTGAATTTAGGAATAACGAAACTTTAGGCCTCCCGAAAGATAACTCAAGATAGGATGTACCTAGGTTCTAAAATTTTATATTTGGATAGCCCTTGGGTAGAGGAGCTTCACTATTGATTTTGAGACCACAGGGTCAAAGGTCAAGGTCACTGGGATGTGAAATATGAAAACCTTGTCCAAACAATAACTCCAGAATTACTGAACCTAGCTTCACCAAATTTTATGTATTTATTATCTGTTTTGAAGTGAAAAACTGTAAATTGTTTTATGTCAAATATGTGAAATATTTATAGTCTACAGTGACTTATTGTCTAGAAATAACTGTTGACCTTGAATCATGGTGTGACAAAGACACATGACCATGAATCATTGTCAGTCAAGAACAATACATAAAGTGTACACAATTGCATGCTAAACTGCATAGAAATCTAAATTATTGCATTTAAAGTAAGAGACATACACTAGTGTTACAATGCAATGTTCATCATCAAATGAGTTGACTTATTGTCTAGAAATAACTGTTGACCTTGAATCATGGTGTGACAAAGACACATGACCATGAATCATTGTCAGTCAAGAACAATACATAAAGTGTACACAATTGCATGCTAAACTGCATAGAAATCTAAATTATTGCATTTAAAGTAAGAGACATACACTAGTGTTACAATGCAATGCTCATCATCAAATGAGTTAAAAGTTGTATGATTGACAGTGTTTCATGGTTTAGAAAACATGATATTTTAACACAGTCAGACCAAAGTCAAATCATAGTCAATCATGGTCATAATTGACCAGAGTCAAAGTCTGACAAACAACATAGTCAACCA
This sequence comes from Mactra quadrangularis, assembly GCA_025267735.1. Classification (NCBI taxonomy): domain Eukaryota; kingdom Metazoa; phylum Mollusca; class Bivalvia; order Venerida; family Mactridae; genus Mactra; species Mactra quadrangularis. The sequence continues at coordinate 12,749,029 of CM046309.1, forward strand.
TGTTTTGACCATGGTCAACCATGGTCAAACTTGATTCATGGTTAACATTTCACAGGGGTAACTTTATTGGTCTCACATTATATTGTCCACATATAATAGAGATTATGTAAACTAATTATTGTTCATTGTTTTAACTTCTCTCCAATAAAAGCAATCTCATTCCTCACATTCTTATGAATTCAGTATTGACAAATTTGGAAAATTGTTTACCTGCAATATAATTCACAAAGTTGGTGTTAAAGTATGCACCACCGACAATTTTCAACCAATTTGACCAACAGTTTGGTTCATTAATGATTTGTACAAATTCTTGCATACACTCGTATATCTGTGATTCGATCTCTATCCGCAGTTCTTTGATTTGAAATGTGTCTCTAATACCTAGGGGTGTAATGGTTAACCAATATACTGGTTAATATTGCAATACAAATTCTGACAGTTATTAACCGGTACGTTTTCTCTGAACCGATTTTTCTAGTTATGTTCGATACTGATTGTGTTTATCAGAATCCGAAATTTAAATGTTTGAATAAATGTTAAATTGTGTTTGAAAAGGTTAATAATTATCTTTGAATGTCCTTTGAAAACTGCACTTTTGTAACTACATGTAAACCAAACATTTTGTTAAATAGATCATTTGGAAAAATACATGTGTAATTTTGATCAAATTTAGACGATGCACGTGCATTTATTCATGTTTCGCTTGTCAATGCAAAAACAATACTTATTGCAATATATTGCAATATGGTTTTTACTGTATTGTTACACCCCTACTAATACCTAACCATCTAGTTGTCACAAGTTCCTTGAGCTGACAGGCTCAGATATTTGAACTTTGGACCTTGTACTAAGCTTGACACATCAAATGCATTAAGGATGTACTAAGCCATCCACTTATGTCCATGAATGAATTGATATGTTTACATATTTTCATGTATTTTGTTTCAAGATTAGGTTATGATAAAATAATGATAAATTTATGCATGTTTTGACAATGTTTTTTGGCATGCACAGTTATTTTGATGACAAAAACTGGGTAAATGGAATGTTAATGTTGACTACTCAGTGCAGGGTTTTATATTTAATAACATACAGTATAACAGATCTTCCAGGATTAAATATGGAATTCATTGCATGTTGTATATATGGATGAAATTTTTATGTGAATTCTTTATTTACATAAAATTTAGCTCACCTAAACAAGGGATGATTTAACTATGGCTGCTAAATAGTCAGTTGATAATTTTATTTGTACGATAGTGAATCTATACAGTGTCAACTATTTCTTTAAAAAATCTTCTTACAATAAATAGTAATTTTATTTTGGTAACAATGTCATGACACAAGGCATTTGAAACTCCTGGGCCATTCGCTACGAATAACCTCGGACATATTTAGACGCCATTTTGGAAAAAACGATGTTGAAGTAAACAAATACACAATCGTTTAGGCGATGACTGAAGTTTCGTTACAAGAACTATTTTGCCTAACCGTGACGTGCTTCGCCTCGCGTAGGTAGTAAAATCACAAAAATCCAGGGAAAACCCCCCACAAATCCTTCCGAGATTATTCATTCATGATAGGTCGAGGTGTTCCGAATGGACACATGGGTACAAATGGTATATACCACTGTATGTAAAATTCCATTATGCCATGCATACCAATACAGAGGATGACACAATTATTATGGATTCTTGTTATATAAAAAATTATTTGACATTTAGTATAACTTAGTGGTTCTCTTCAAAGACATTTAAAATTATTGACTTGGGGTCAAAATTGACTCTGTGCTCAGGATAATCAGTTTTAAAAAGTTAAATTATTTTTTTGTTTAGAACCTTTCAGTCTGGCACTCTGTAGCCTAATTTGTCTGAGGTGAGCTATCTAGTTTCTTCAGGACTCTTGTAATCTATCAATACTTTATTTATTATCCTAGCTGTATTATATATGGGTATTATAAAACTGTAGTTAATATTAGGACAGCTTAAGCCTATGATATTGCCATATTTATCATTATATAGTCATGTTTTATAACTTACTTCCTGGAGTTGTTTGGTTGTTATATTACATTGTTGTATTGTTTTTCATGGATAACCTCAGCTTGAGTCGACATTCCAATCAATCTAATTGAAAACTTGTTGATAATAAGATTTGCTCAATGAAAAAATCATTGGAAAAAAAACATTGACTGCAAGTAAACAAAGTGATCATCAAAAGCCATAACAGTATCAATTTGCTGACTGTCATTGCAGATAGCTAGGACTGCAGTGAAAATTGATTTGGGCGAAGGAAAATTACCTATTTTATTTAACTGGGCTAGTTGAGATTATTTTGTTCATAATTGATATAAAACATTGAAAATCAGGCTATTGCTCATGAAAATTTAAGGAGCAAATGTTGGCTAAACTAATAAAGAAAAGAGCAATAATTGTTCCGACTGAGCTAGAATAAACTGTATTGTATATGAAATGTCATAATTTTGTGTGTCAGAGAGTTAGACTGTAACATGCACTTTAGTCGTGTAATTTGAGACCACACAGTAAATTGAAATATGACAAAAAACCATGAGATAAATTACAAATTATGTTATTATTATATTAATATACTCAATGCCTGTGAAATATTAGTTGGAAAAAAAGACATGTTAAATGGTAGCGATTTAAGCTGAGAAATTTGGCAGATTTGAGTGACAGCAGTATTATTAGTCATAAAAGTTATAACCATTAACTCTTACGAGTGCCACAATTTGTAGGCTTAGTGCAAAACAGTCGTATCTCAATCTTAAAAAAGAGTGAGTATCAACGGTTTTGCTCTAAGCTTGCAAATTGTAAAACTACTATAGTTTATATTTGGTATAGAATGACCTCAGTTCTTAATCTGACCCTTGGATGAATTAAGAATTTGATATGGTTCAAAGTTAATTGTGTGGAACACAACTGTCACAGCATGTTATTGTTTATACATTATAAAAAATGGCAGACCTTGTCAAGTATATTAATTCTGCCAGTTTATGATTGTCAGATTAATTTTGGGTTATTTTGAACTAATTATATTTGATCAACTTGTGCGAGCCTGGTACCAGAGCTGAGCTTGGTACCAACCTTTTATAGAGATCAAATTGACATTCTTTTGTAACAGTATCAGGTCGCACTGAAGAGTTTCTGATTTGGGAATTTATGGAGTTAAAAGGTTCAAGGTGTCAATTGCGTAGGAGTATAAATTTGTCATACAACAAACACATTCTTATGCTACATAATTTTTCATTTCTCCAAATGAGCTCTAGGTAAACATAATTATTTTCAAGAATATGCATAGCCAAGAGTGGAATGTAATTTTCACTAATAAAAAAAAAATGATTTTGCAGTACATATAACGCAAAAAATGGCACTTAATATAGGAATTTTCAATTTTGACACTGTAGACGAATTTTGAATTTTAACACTAATTGTGAAAGTTGTGTATCTAACATATATTGTGAGAAGTGATCCTTATAATGTTACCATGCTGTAAAGATATTTTACTGCTAAAAGGTAACATTTAAAATCAAAATATTGAAATTCAGAAACACGTTCGTGCACATTGAAACCTAACGAATCCATACTAATGATTACTCCTTACACATTAGATTCATGTATGAACCGAGTAGGGCAAAAATGCGGGTGAAATGTTTTTTTCTATCCTGTATAACTGGCAAATACTACTGCTAAGTGTATTAACGAGATTTGACTCCGCCCATTCACACGCTTATCAATATAAGTAAATGCCTGTCACTCACACAGAAGCAAAGACGCATCAGTTGATTGAAGGAACTACTTTTATCAGATATAAACTGCGTTGTAAATCAGAGACACATATATCACTCCTCAGGTTAGACTGGTCAGGCATTTGAATTGTCAATAGTTTTCGACTTGTGGTATAACTTAAGCCTTTGGGCAAAATCGCTGAAAGTCTAAAAACAGTCTTGTTACTGTAACCCATGATCTAAATATTAACTTTTACTGTTTGTGACCTTGTTTAAGATTTGTTCAATGAAGAAAAAAATCTGGAATGTATAACATTTGTTCAAATAGAATACAAATCATGGATTAAGGTTACTGTGTAAATATCCCAATGTATTGTAGTCCTGTCTAAAAACTCTTCATAAAAAAAATTAGAAAAGACGAACATCCTATAATTTACCAACAATAGTGTCTCTGTTCCAAGATTGTACGAACATTTTTAGCTTTTGAATTTAAATTATGGGTTTGTCTTGTCAATTTAATCTTAAGATTGAAAAAAACTTGAATCTCATTATCTGTTTTAGACTAGGGTTACTTTTAGCTATTTTAAAAAAGGGTTGGGTTTTCTGCTTAATTTAGTGCTATCAATATGTATTGAAAATCTTTCTATGACATTTGCTTATCTGATTTTTTTTGCCTTGTGCATGTACATGTATTTGTTGCAGTTCAAAAATCATGCAGTTGAACCTTTTACATTTACAGAAGATACTACATGAGTAATTGAACCAAACAACATTAATAAATAACAATTTTTTCAAGTTCTTTTTTCTGGTGATATTATGACTTGTACATTTTAAAATAAATAATAAATAATTGGAACTGTAACTGTCAGATTTAAAGTCATGACTTTTGTTATGATGTTAGATGATGTCAAATGAGACTTGATTTTGTTACCATGGCAATGGCAATGACAATTCTCATAGATAGATAGAAAGTAATTTTTTGTTTGCTAATCCAAAAAATGTTTCTTATTTTACTGTTGTGTTTGATTTAATAAATTAAATACTAAGTGCTTTTTTAAAACATACATAGCATAACAACATCCCTCCTACATTACGTTAATTACATTACAGTGTGCTACTTAAAGCAAATGTGCCATCTTGCATGTAGACATCATAGACCAAAATGTCTGTCCTTAGAAAAATCACATACCTGAACATTACTTACTAGTCTTATATTCTACAACATTGAATTTATTCAGAAGGCTTTTAGTACAGGAAATGGCCGTCTGTAAAGAATCACTCAGTTGATTCTGTATAATAGATCTTGGTTTATTGTTGTTACCGATTTTATTTCTTTGTCTCATAAGACTTGGTGATTGCATTTTGTTTTTTATGGGAATCATGTAATGTGGTCACGCAATTTTATCACTTGTCATAGATTTACATTAGTGTTGGTGATATTTCATCCAGGGAAAATTGGATGTATATTTATGACCATAAAGATTTACTAGTGATATCAATATGAGGTAATAACAAGAATAACAAATAATAAAAGAATAACATGGACTTGTAAGAAACAAAATGTGGATGGTATGGAATGGAGTCTCATGATTATGATTATCAGGATTTCTTTGTTTGTTTTGTTTATTTTTGTTGGGTTTAACGCTGTAGCAACACATATAAGGTCATATAATGGCGGTCAGTCAACCTACTCACTCCTCCCGGAAATGCTAAATCTCTGGATTTAGCTGTTAATCGACTACTAAGCACATACTTTCGTCAGTGACTGACAACTGCCAACATAATCAAAAATCATTGGTAGGAGGGAAAATGGCCGTAGAAATAATTTCATGACCAAGCTCCACGAAAGTATGCCCCGCCAGGGAATCGAACCCACGACCCCTCGATAAGTAGACTTGCCTGCTTTAATAAGTAACCAACTGAGCTAGCCTGGCAGCTTGGGATTTCTTTGAAAGAATTGTTATGTTTTAACAAAAGTCACTCTGAAAATTTAAATAATGTCCCTTAGTCATTTGAAGTGAAGGTTTCTTAAACAACATGAGTCTAAGACTAAGATCTATAATGATTGACCGAAGATCGTTGCATTTTAATAGTCAAATTAGTTCATTAATTGAGATTAAATTCCATTGATGTATTGAGTGTAACATCATGTAAAGTTGTTGAAATTTGGAAGGTTTCAGATGCACCATATTTATCATGACTTTGGGAACAGACGAGCATTCTGAAGTTGCACTACATAGTATATATCCAAATAAGTACTAAAAAGGTTTAAGCAAGTGTATCAGGAACGGCAAGGGTAAAACACCTCGAACTACCTCACTGTCAAAATCAAAAAGGGAGATTGTTTAGATGTTTAAACATTTTTTGTTAAAGGGATGCCTCAGACCAACAAATAACAAAATAAGAACCTTAGGATAAGTCGAGTTATAATTTATCCTGCCTATGAGGTGTTGATTATTTTCTGAATTACCTCATTTGTCAATATTTTCATTTTTCAAGTATTTTGTATATTGTTGAAGTAGACTATTCCATTATTAATGAATATATTAACAATCTATACTTTCCTATTTATAATTTCTAGTTGTGACATTTGATTCTTGTATTATGATCCATGCTGTAGAACATAGATTGACCTTTGTATAAAATACTGGGATGGTTTTAGAAACAAATTTCATGGGTGAGAAGGATGGAGTCAAACTCTAGACATTATTATTTGAATTCCAAATTAAAACTGTATTTTGATAAAATATAACACTCACTGTTAGATTGGTTTGTTAAGTTCATCTGGTTACAAACCTAATGATGGTGGGTTTGATTCTTGGAGGGGACGTCACTTACTTTCTGTCTTGAAATACTTTCTATATGGCCATTGTCCCTCTGCATTAAGTAAGGCAGAACTAAGTCAGCCTCTTGCTGCGGTACATATTTATTTATTTTTACTGGGTTTTAGGCCGTGTCAGCACAATTTAAGGTCATTTTATGGTGTCCAGGGAACCTAACCTAGCTTTCTTGGACCCTTGTCTATAACCAGTACTCAACTTCTCCATATATCTTATCAATGGAGGAAAATAATGACATTATTGTCAAATTTTCATTGAAGGGTATAACCACCCTGGGTGGGATTTGAACCCATACCCCCTTCAGGACACGAGATTCCAAATCCCGGTGCGCTACCAACTGCGCTATAAACCCAAGTTACTGCGGTACATGCTTAGTAATAGGTTGACTCATGTCCATATATCTTAGCCTAGTTTGTTCTAAGGAGCTTAGGGTAGGATGACTGGCCCCTGAGATGTTATTGTCAACTAGTAAAAAAGAGGATCTTACACAAGCATCTTACACAACTTTTCTGTTATAAAATTATTCTGAAACATTTTGATACTAATGTCAATAAATAGCTTAATAATTGAGCTATTGTTTGTCTTTTATATGAAGCTTACTGCTTGCATTAAATGAAATAAAGGCTTTTTATACAGTCACCTAATTGTCACAACCTTTGTGGCTGAATCCCACTTCTCAGTATCTGTATTTCTGTAATTGAAATATGACAGAAGCAGGGTATAGATTCTTTTGATACAATCGTTGCATATCTAAAACATCTACCCACCTCAAAGATCTGCCCTTGTGTAATATTAATTATAAGCCTATATAAACTGTCAAACAATGATTTAGACTGTATCTTTGATGGGCTGATAATTGTATTGTAATGATAAATATGTCAGACCATTAATCATCGTATCACCATAGTGTGAAACGAGATACGGATCTAGGTCAATACGACCTTTTGTATTCTCATATAAAATCTTGTCATGATGCCAAGCCCGCCACGTTGTTTCTTATTAATTTAAGTTATTTTGACCCAAAGTTTGATTTTACAGCATTATGGTATTCTGTAATATTAGGCCAATTAAGCGTGATGACTTGATAGGAAATTGACATGATTAAGATTTGACGTTACCTGAACAGCCGACAAATATCTTGTCATGGCATTTTTTTAACTAATCGCTTGATTTATTGAATGATTGTATTGATTTGATTGTATTGGATTGTTTAGCACATGGTATGTGACAAATGTAGGTATTAATATTGATAACATTCTATATGATGTCTCCCATCACTTTGATAACGTATATGGTTTATGTAATATTATTGATGTAGTTTTTAGGAAAAACTTTCTAAATTGTATTAGACATAATGTCCAGTGAAATAGTTAACTTTTCTGGGCAAATTGAACATTTATGCTACCAAATTTTATTTTATCTTCAGTTATAAACTAAAAATATGTTTGTCAGATTTCTGTTGGTGGAAATGGAATTTCTGCTTTTTTAAATTATTGAAACAATTATGGACCTTCTTACCACTGAATGACTCCAAATGTAAGCATAATAATGTAAATTTTAATGAACCGCCCGGCTAGCTCAGTTGGTAGCACGCAAGTCTACTGATCGAGGGGTCATGGGTTCAATTCCTGTGTGGGCATACTTTCATGGACCTTGGTCATGAAATTATTTCTATGGCCATTCTCCCTCCAACCGATGATTCTTAGTTATGGTGGGCAGTTGTCAGTCACTGAAGAAAGTATGCAATTAGTTGGTTAACAGCTAAATTTAGAGATTTAGCCATTCCAGGAACAGTGAGTAGGTTGACTGACCACTCTGTTATATGACCTATACAATGTGTTGCTACGGCGTATAAAACCCCCCCAAAAAAAAATTCTCTTCCATGAGAATTCAACAATTTTGTTCATTTTTGGAACAATGGTAACAAGAAAGTATAAGATGGGTCTTTTCACGCTTCAACAATTTTCAACATAGACAAAGAGGCGTAGTTCAAGCGTGAAACTCATTAACATCTCATTTAAATGTAATACAACGCTGGCTTGTGTTGTCGTTCTTGAAACTCTTCAGGAAAAGGGAGGTTACTCTCAGGACATATAAATCTTGCAATGGAGATAGCACAACTCAACCCGTAGACAACTCAACCCGTGACAACTGCAATAATTACTTGTTGGAGTAAAAAGAGCCTACGATGTTTTTGCCAATGCCTGTTATATGCGTAACATAATTACATAATTCGATAGTAATAAACAATATTAAATGATCGTATTATATTAAGCAGTGGCTAGAGTTACGGTACCGTACGGGGACGGATCGTCAAGGGGGCGAATAATCTTGGGGACGTATCGTCTGTATACCTTGGATATGACTAATACACTTACTGGATGTTTAATATACGGCGATACGACGTTGTCGTCTTCAAAGTGTCACATTTAAAGTTTACTTGAGCGATTTTAAGTTATAGAGTTTGATTATAATTTGGAATGAATATGTGTAAGTGTGTATGGAACTTTATACAAATATTTATAGGAAATAGACGATTCTTAGAGTAATTTTTATTGTGAATAAATTGCAAGTGCAAAACGTTAATTTGACTTAAAATTCGTGAACAAAAATGGGAATGTAGCTTGATGCTAAAGAGCTTAGTACTTGGGGGAAAACCTTAAATGAATTGTTAGGAAGTCGATTTTTTGTGAAAAAATTCAGCTTGTCATTTCACATCAAATCTTTAAAATTTTAACGAAAATATCAACAATCTCGTTAAAAAATACCCATTGATAACCAAAAATGAGAAGTTGTCAGCTCCTTTTGGTTAAAGAAAATAGTCCAGAACAATCTTTGGTTTGGTGAGATCGCTGCTGTACATGACCCTAAAATGTGTTGATGAAAATTAATTCTTTGACTGGTTTATTTTGTTTGATAAAGTAAGATAAACATTGCCATGAGCAAACCACTTGAGAAGTCTAGTGCTATCCTTTTGTTAAATTCTGTTAATTGATATTTAATACATTATTTTATATATAATATACATAATAATATATTCTTTAATCAAAAAATAAGTTCAGGACATCATTCCTTCAGCACTCCAGTGCTTTGATTTACTTCATGTTGGGAAAAACGGTTGACTCCTTGTTGAAATGCTGAAAGATTATTTTTGTCATAAAATTAAAACAAACATTTGTAGCCTCACTCTCCACATATAGGATATTTAAAATAACTACAGCAATTCTCTCATTATGGTGTATTTTACTTGATATCATTTGATAGCTGGATATAAACAAGTTAAGTTTCAGGGACATTTTGTAATTCTATAGGTAAGATCCAAGTCATTGAGAGAGAAAATATTGCATCGTTAATCTAAGCCCTCAATACATTCCTGTAATTAAAAAAGTATCAAATTTAAGTGTGAACCTTTTCAAGAGATACATTTAAGTGGAGATTTGTTAAGAGTTAAGAGTAAAAAATGTGACTTTCTCTCAGGTATTTTAATTGTTAGCACATTTTATGGCTGGTATCAGATTTTTATTGTGACCCACCTCTTGAATGTTGGTTTCATTTTATACCTGATTTATAGGAACCTTGGGACATTTAGTTTTAATGCTTTATTACATCACTGTACAATTTTATTAAAATATGGCTGCCTATTAAAGTCTCACGACATTATGATAATATCAAAATCACATGATCATGTGTGGCAGATGATGTAAAATTTATGGTCATTAAAGTATGCATCATGACTTGTTTTGAAAACATGCATAATTTCTGCGTGATGACTTGTCAATATCATGAATATGACTACATAATAACTAATGGTTAGATGCATCAGTAGGCAGTATAATTGAATGAATCTTTGTTGAATTTGACTCTTTTTCCTCTTTCTTTTTATACTTATAAAATAAGGGTCATTTAAGGGTTTAAGATGTTTAAGAGTAATATATGGTGCTTTATACCACATTATTTATGGTGGTCAGTTGCCCTAACTCCAGGATACATATTGTTTCTTGGACAGACTTAGATCTTTGGACTCAAATTTTTAACCTAGTACATATTCTTACCTATGGCTGACGACTGCCTTTATTGTTACAGCTCAGTATATTGGGAGAATGGCTTAAGAAATATTTTTTGCCTCTTGGCTAAAGGTATATGCTTAGTACATGTACATTCTTAATTGCTTCTTGGCAGGACTTTCATATCTTTGTGGAGTTCAGTCTACGAAATTAGGATATGAAAGTGGTTGCCCAAACAGGTCATTTTAGCAGCTAGCACTGTATCTTGTTTGTAGAATTTTGGTTGCCCAAAAGAGAATTTTGGTTGCTTGAACTAGAAATTTGTTTCTCTTGCAACCGGACACCCACTCATTTCGCAGACTTGGAGTTTGGTCTACATCAGACAGAAAAAAATGAAAGTTGCGTATTATAGTCCTCTATTATATATTAAAATACATTTGTTGATAATATTGGGTCCAGTGATGTTAAGCGTCTTCTATTTGACAGTGATTAAGGTTGACTGAAGAAATGCAATAGAGTGTTGGAAAGCATCACAATATATATCATATTACCAAAACCCTTTTCATTTACTTAGGCAAATCAAAATAGGCATATCAAATAATGTTTTAATGAGGATTGAAATACTATCAACAATTGCATGTTGATAAATTGTCTAAGAATTAAAAAGAAATCATTTCTTTACTTTAGACCACCTGTATTTTGCTGGTAATGCTATGATTCATTTCCAATTTTGTTTTTTGATTTACTATTCTATTTCATTATGTCTTTAATGAATGGGTGTTGACTTTGTCAATTAATTCACCAGCAGCTGTTTTGTATTGCATATTCAGATGCATACATCATTAGAATAAATTAGAAAGATACTTTTCCTTTCATCTCTATGTTAGATCAACTAATCAAAAATTCTTTTTTATGTTTGCTGATAGCCAACAGCAGCGCAATGGTATATCAGACTATCTTTGTATCATTGTAGCCACTACCATCACAATCTATTGTTGAAATCTAGATTTTAAAGACAGAAAGATATCAAGACCTCGAGACAACACTATCTAGTTACATTGTACTTTAATGTCGTGAAAAATAAACAACTTTGCCGACAGCTTTTTTGCGACATTACAGTTTACATTGGCAAGTAGACTGCAGTAATGCAGTAATGAAGTGCACTATTTGCATTTTTTCCTTTTAGCGGTAACACATTAAAATTGCACAAGTTTACTGTTATAAGATCTTTATTGTTTACCATTTGCTTCACTTGTCCCGTGATTATCATGTCCATGCTTAATGGAATTAAACATTATCGCAATACTGTTGGCATATAATACATTAATGCAACAAATCAGAGATGCTTCGGCTTTTAATTTTATTTAGACTTTTATACTATTGTATCAAACCGATTGAGTTTCTCATTTAATCAGATTAATTTCGCTGATTGTTGCCTATTATTTCATGTTACCAGATTGTATCTGTAGATGTCCGATGTCGCAGTTTGTTATGTATTACGCATTTTAATGTAACAGATATTTGTGTTTTATTTTACGCATTATTGTACAGGATTTGTCATCACTTTACGCTAGGTTGCTCATAATGAGTGGGTTAAACATTATTTGATATCAGAGATATTTGTCTAAAATAGATGAAAAAAATTCTAATTTGTTTACATAAACTTATTGGTTGTTATTTGAGTAGTAATTTATGAGGCTAAGAATATTTTTAAAGTCATTATAGTTCTTGTAGTACCCCAGTATTGAAGAACTTATCTTTGAAATGATTCCTGAAAAAAAACGGAAACAGTTTTTTTAATTAAACGCCTATTTCTATTAAAATAGGGGATAGCTTTGTTCTGTAAAACATGAAATTGACATTTTATGAATAACAGTAAAAAAAAATAACATATATTTTTTAAGATTCTGTATAACTAAATGATATATCACTGTGATGAATTACTTATGCCTCAGTCCCATAAAATCGTGGCTTTTTGCGGACCCGTACGTGAAGACAGCCGTAGGCCGTGGAAAGCCTTGCATATTAAGGTGACCGTACGCACATGGCACAACACACCTAACTGAGACATAGCTGAAAGATATGCAAGTTTAATCCATACACAGCTACGATTTTGTTCACAATTTGCCTTTGAAACTGATACATGTATCCCGGACTCATCTCACGGGCCCTGGTAAAAACGTAACAGTCCCCACAGGTACGCAAGAGTTTGTTCTGGTCCTTGAGGAGCTTGATTGCATGGCGACCGTACAGTGCCCTCACGGCTATTTTTATGTTTATGGGACTGTAGCATTAGTGTTGTTACCTCTATTTCCTATATCTCTTGTTTTGTTTACTTCCCCAAATATGTTATTGTTGTCGACTCATTTGATTGAGAATTGCATTTAAACTTAATCAGTGCTTTAGTTGAGACAATTTCTTCTGTATCAGAGGTATCATAATGGGTAGTTATAGCTACTTCTTTGTATAATTCTTCATACAGTGTTTAAAATAGATGTAATATTATAGAATACCAAGACTGACAGATTGTCTTTGACTAATTATTGGATGTACAAAATGTTGTATTTTAAATCTTATTGAACATATTAGCCATGAAAATTCTTCTTTATTTAACATAATCATTTAAAGATTTATAATTTCACTTAAATTGGAAGCTATAAATAATCATATGATAATGATACTATTCATTCAAGTTTGTTCTACCATGTGAATTCAAAATTTAAATTATGAGGTTTAAGTTTTTACCATGCAAAATCTAACATATTTTAAAATTAAGAGAAGATTTATAATTCTCTTTAATAACAGTTACAAATCAATATATTCCATATATTAGTGTATGTGATTTAAGTCATTCTTCTATGTTTTTCCATATATGGTATGTTTACTACTAGTATTATTTGACATTTAAAATATCTGTCTTCTCATTGGCTGACTACAAATACTACTGATAAATTATCAACTGTCAGGTTCATAACTTGTGTTCCATATCTAGTGTTCACATAAACTGTGATTTCCTGAACTCTGTAAAGCTTTTATTACCTTCAGAGCTTATATCTATGATAATAATGATGATGATGATAATAATGGTGGTAATGATAATGATTATGCTTATGCTTATAACAGCTATAGCAACAAACAACTTCTTTCTGAAGATGACATAAATTATGGTGTATACTATTATTGTTCCAATTCACCATGTGACTTTTTTGATCAGTAGGTGTCAAAAAACCATTATAAGGTAGAGATTGCATCCATAAGGTTTCTCTATTTCATTTTTTATGGGAATAAAATCAGAATATTTTTAGTTGAATAGTAATTGTTTTACCCACATAAAAAGACTCTTGGTCTAGACACTGTATATGGTACCAGTCTATATAGGTTAGCCATGCTGAAATAAAACCAATGATTATCAAAATATATCTTTTTTATACATGATTTCATTAGCATGCCAGCCTCTTTAACTCAATAAAACAGTTTTTTATCCAATAGATATGTATTCCCCTCAATCTTGCGAGGGATATGATGTAGACTTCATCCTAGTGAAAGGTTGACTTCATCCTGATGAAAGGTTGACTTCATCCTGGTGAAAGGTTGACTTCTTTCTCAGATGATAGCAACCTTTTTATTGGACTGGTTTAATTTATTTAATGCTGACACAAAACTATGTACATGTATGCACAAAGCCATCAAATTGTATTGCTGTTGCATAATATAGATGATGTTGACATGAAACTATGTTACAACTTGCCATCAAATTGTATTGCAGTACTGTAGCATAATAGATGTTGACATGAAAGTATGTTACAAGGCCATCAGATTGTATTGTTATATATCTGATTTTAATGAGGTAGAATGATTGATATATTGTTGAATGATTAAGTAGGTTGTACATGCTCAATCTTAACCTTGTTCATTCATGATTGATAGTTGATTCAAGTCATCATTTTAAAACAAGGAACAATTTATAACTTCACTTTGTCACAGTTTTGAGTTCAGAATTTCTGAGTAAGCATTTCTTAAGATAGTTAAGGTTTCTTGTGTGAGTTGGTTATTATGTCAAAGGAGAAAATAATTGTATTTAAAAGAGACTCAATACATGGCTTCTAGGGAATAAATAATGTTTTCTCATCAGAAGTATTCTCCAGTGTAGTTCAACTTGCTCTTCTGAAGTTTGCTTTTACTGATGGCAGGTAGTGGATTTGAGCTTGGTGTAACTTAACAAAATAAATTTTGTTCTTCATGTGAAGAAATAGATCATAAAGTAGTTTTATTTTTCTGGCTTGTTTCTATAAAAAAATACATATGTAGCCATGGTAGGCCAGTGCTGTCTTTAAGCCTTGATAATTTATATACAGTACTCTTTTATAAGATAGGGTAGTAATAGGGCGGAGAGTTGTGTATTCCATTCTAGTCAGATGCTGGCTGCTTAACAAGAAATCTCTTAAATTTACTGCTCTGAGGCAAGACAAGCTATATTAGACAACACATATTTTAAATTTTCAATCTATATTTTCAGGTTTACTCTCTAGTACACTACAAACATTTCAAGAAGCTAGTTGTGACGGTGAACCCATGAAAATGTCATGTCCACCTGGTATGTTAGTCAGTATACAGTTTGCTCAGTATGGACGTCAGGTACCTAGCTCCGAGATGTGTCCTAATGATGTACAGGGAGACGATCCTCTATCAGGACATCTACGTAGATCTAATGCATTGTGGGAAGATACAAATTGCTTAGCAACAACTTCTTTAAAGGTATGCTTTATTTCAAATTGATAATTATCTTATTTAAGAAACATTTGAAGCCTTTAAGGTGTTGTCATACCTGTTGTTGTTTGTCAAAGCAGGTCCAGTTCCCCAATTGACATCAAAGCTGTGTTACAAGTTATCAGTCATTGAAGCATGTTCAGTCAAAACAAAAAAGGTGTAAGCAAGCAACAGTAAAAATCACAGACCTTCCATACAGCCAAAAAGCAAAGAGGGAGATTGATGGGTCTGTGCAAAACTAGTCTAACTTCTTGTAACTAAAGAAGGATGTAGACAAGTTTTGCGCTGATCTATTGAGATGTTTTTAGAATTTTAAACTTTAGTTGTAAAAAGGATGCCACAAACAAATAACAAAAACAAGAACCTTTAAAGGGTTACCACCTTGGAACAGACAGTGACAAAAAAGGGCCACTGGGGATTTAAACCCGATTCTTAGGGTGCTCCAATCTCACTCTTGCCCCAAAAAGGTTCAAGAACAAACAATAACAAATTGTCTTCGTGTAAAAGTGTTGTTTGAAATTTATCTGCTTTTTGACCTCTGACCATCTGATTTTAGCCAGATTAAGACAAAGATTTGCAAGATTATGACTCCTTTTTTGACCCCTTCTTTAGTACTTATCTGATTATCTAGAATTTGGCTTGTTTTATGGTCAAAATGGCAGCCTTTGTAAGAATGAATTTTAGTCAACACAAAATTAAGCAATGTTGTTTGCTTGACACTTAGGTAAAATATTTGTGTTTTCCCGCCCCACCATTGCTTTACGGATTCATGTTTTGGCAATAGTACAAAAAATGATGACTATACATTAAGGAACTTGAAACAGGGCCAAACATTAGTCATTTAATAATGTTTGGATTCTTTTAAGACAGCGATATTTTGCCCATATGTTTTGTTGTCTATATTCTGAAATAGGGTAGAATGTTAATGATTTAAATGTTCAGATTTAATTTTGTAGGCAGTGATATTTGTTTGGGTTTTTGGTTCAATTTTCTGGAAGCATTCTTATATTGTCTATATCTATTCACTATTGTCTACTTGCTGAAGGCATCATAGTAAAATATTTAATACATTGTTTATTATTGTTTATAATATTAATGCTTCACCTCAAATGAACTTTGATGAACTTTGAAATATTTATATAAATATTATTACTATTTTAGTTTGGGATTTTGTCCCATAAACTGGGCTTTGTTCAACAATGGCTCATGATTAATCACTTAAAATTGATACCTTACACTGTAATGCTACAGTCCCATAAACATAAAAATAGCTGTGAGGGCACCATACGGGCTCCGTGCGATCAAGCTCCTCAAGGACTCATACGAACTCTTGCATACCTGTACACACATTTACGTTTTTACCAGGGTCCGTGAGATGAGCCATGGATACACATATCAGTTTCAAAGTCAAATTGTGAACACAATCGGGGCTGAGTATGGATTAAACTAGCATATCTTCCAGCTACAGCTCCATAGGGGTGTATTGTTTTGTGCCATGTGTGTACCATCACCTTAATACGCAAGGCTTCCCAAGGCCTATGGCTGTCTGCACGTATGGGTCTGCAACAAGCCACGATTTTATGGGACTGAGGCATAAGAGATGAGAACTCTGCTAACTACTGCTATATCAATGGTTTACCATTTTAGAATTTTAATGATATACTATATTCATCAGACCTTCATTGGGGTAAGGTTTGGTTTTTTGAATTCTGAGGTTCCCTATGAGAGGGGGTTTGGACTAGTTTGATAAAGAAAAAGTAAAATTGGGACCCAAAATTAGTTTGGTATTATAAGAATCCTGGTTTTCCGAGGTTCCGCTTTTCTGAGGTTGCTCTGTATTGAGTCTTTTAGTCAGATTGTCATATTGTGCAATAATAGCTGAAAATATTCTAACTGTGCAATAAGAGACCTACAAATATTTTAGTATATGATGTCTCAAATTGAAAGGTAATGGTGCCTGCTGAATACATTACTATCAATCACTTTGATTGGAATGTGATTAAAAATTAAATGGAAATCTAGCACACCTATAAATGTCTTTATTAGACATGTTATAGAAATATTAATTATCTTTCCGTGCTAATTAAGTCATTAAGGAAACGTCACTACATATAGCTGCAGGCAAAAATCAAATTGTCATTAATTATGTTTACATCTTTAATTAAAGAAAATATTTTCCTATGAATTGGAAGAATTTCAGCATTGTTATTGTTCAATGGTAATCATTATTTTGTTGACCTTAATTAATATCAATGTATTCAAGTACAAATGTATTAGCACTCATTAAAATTCCTCAAATTAATTAAAAGGGATCAAATTCTTGTTTCATAACTTCCTTGTTAGAATGCTAGAATTTGAAGGCTCTATGGATACAAAACTATAGTTGCTCTTTGCATACTACTAAATCTATTGAAACCAGGTGATATACAGTGTAAGCCCTCCTAGCTAGCTCAGTCCGTAGTGCACAATCCTTCTGATCAAGGGATGAAAGGTAGGATTTGAAGGTGGCACATTCTTTCATGGAGTTTGTTCATGAAGTAATTTCTACAGCCATTCTTTCTCCTTAGTAACTACTGATTCTTAATCATGTAAGGCAGTTGTCAGTTACTGACAGAGGTATGCTTCTAGTAACTGGTAAACAGCTAAATACAGAAATTTAGTCTTTCCAGGAATGGTGAGTAGGTTGACTGACCAACTTGATATGACCTATATATTGTTTTGCTACGGCATTAACCCAACCAAAAATAAATGTAATATTTGCAGCTTTTATCCCTTAGCACATGCATTCCTACTTTGCTTGAAGGGATAGTATTCTTTTTAAGTTGTGTATAACAGGAAAGATGTTAGGGGCACTGTTCTCATATGACTCTTGCCGTTTGAATGTGATTCGAAACAGAAACAAACAAAAACTTGCAGACAAACTTTGTTTTATCACAAATTGCCTAAATGTAAACACCTTCTTAAGTCATACAACTGTACCACATTAAACTACATAAAAAACTAAGCAAACAAAAAATGTTGTTTTCCATGGAAAATATGTCTCATTGAAATGAGTCAGGCTTTACTTAGAAGAATGTTGGACAGTTTTTTTTCACTCCTCATGTCAAAATTTATAGTTTACCTCATTTAATGTCACAATGCCCATGTTTGTACTACCACTCCAATATTATTGAAAACAAATCAGTTTTAAATAGACAAGCCATATATGTGTGCATTGTGGTGGTTTTTTTGGCTGCTCGTTTTTTGTGCTTAATTTAACTGATTTATTGGATAGTTATAAAATAGAAATTGTCACGAGATGTTTACATAGTTAATGTTTACTGGTCTTATATTACAATTTAAAAATGCCATTAGTATTTAGATATTGTCGTATTATGTTGTAAAAAAATCTTTTGAAGATAACCTTTAGTAATTGAAAGGTCAAACAAATAATGTACAGCTCTCCCCACTCATGTAATTAAAGTGTGCTGTTGCATATTTTATAACTCCAAATTTGCAGTTTTTCCACTGGTACCTTTTAAAACGTGTTTAAGTTTCGATTATATGAAAATTGCTTTTATGTGATTACAGTTTTTCATCATTTGAATTATTTTTACAAAGAATCACAAAATGTTAAAAGTTTTTACTGATTTAGATTTGACTACAAATTAGAGAAATTTTACAATTATCTTGTTCACGCCCATGTCTGATTTGCAAGGGAGTTAACTCTACTTTGTAATACATTTAGTGCATTGAGAGTTACTTCCCCTTAAAAAATACTTAAGACTGGTATCTCCATATTAGTTTACTTTTGGGTTTAAACATGAAATGATTTGGTGATGCTGTTTTTTTCCTTGAATGAACTGATTGAAAGACAAAATAAAGAATAGTATTTATTGATTAGTTATTAGTTTTTTTATTATTAAGATGAATGATGATTTGTTTTCATTGACAAAATTGTGAGAGGAAAATTCTATGATTTACTATGATCAATTGGGGGCAAGAATTAATAATTTTTTACAGTATGTATTTTATAATGATGAATTCATACATGGTATTTATTTGTAAAAAATGTTGACTTATCATGTTATACATCATCATGCTATATGTTAACATGCTGTACAAACTTAGTAAACATTGATTGTCACTGATATGTCATTTCATTTTATTGAATATGGTTACAGTGTAACATCTGTATTCGTCCTTCAAAATTATTGAAATATTTTGTTTGGAACATCTGTTACTATGCTGGTGTCTAAAGTTACCATGTTTTTTTTAACTTTTGAAGTTACCCATTTTTGTTTTAACTTCAGTTTCTTTCTTTGAAAGCTTTTTGTGCCAGATTTAAGTTATGGCAAAACCTACCTCATAGTCGCGTGATTAAGATTGTTGACTATAAACTATGTAACCTCTAGTTTATAAATAGAGGAGGGTACTGTAGGTTTAAGCCAAGATACTGACTATGGTCCTTTATAGAAGGAACTACGCATGCTGCTGCTTGTAGAAGATCCTTCAGTTGATGGAGTGAGACTCTGTAGGTTTAAACCCAGCTACTGACCATGCTTCTTTTGTATCCCAAGAATCACAGCACAAATGAACTATCTCACATGATTCTTACTGCCGAAAATAGGCATAAAAACAAAAAGGCAATCAAATTAGCTTAAATGTAGGAGTTAGCTTACCCAGCTAGCTCAGTTGGTAGCACCAAAGTCTACTGTCATAAGGGTCATGGGTTTGATTACTTGGCAGGGGTCTACTTTTTGTCGAGTTTGATCTTGAAATACGGTAATTTCTACGGCCATTCTCCCTCCTACCACTGATTCTAAATCATGAAGAGCAGTTGTCAGCCACTGAGAGATGTATGTGCTAGTAATTGGTTAACAGCTAAATCCAGATATTTAGTCTTTCCAGGAACAGTGAGTAGGTTGCTACCACAATAAACCCAACAAAAAAAACATAGACATAGAAACAAAAACAAACTTATATCTGGGAGTATGATAATTTATAAAGCTACAGAGAGATATAGATGTCCATAAATTGTCACTGTTATCATTTTATTTTGACTATAAAACTTGTGATGCCTGGTGCCATGGTTTCTTGATGTTGGGAAATGATTGGAATAGATCTAAAATTACTTTAACCTACTATTCTATACTGATTTACTAAACATAGGTAGATACTGACTAGATTGATTTTTTGTGATACTTTCTATGTTTTTTGTTTTTGTTTTTTTTACTGGGTTTAACACCTTGTCAACACCATTTAGGTCATTTTACAGCATCCAGCACACCTAACTTTTCATGGACCCTTTTCTATAACCAGTACTAACCTACCCTTTCACAAGGCCGGAAACTTCTCCATATTATTTAATTAATAAAGGAAAATTGATATTATTGTCAAATTTTCATGGAAGGGTATATAACCTCCCCGGGTGGGATTCAAACCTGTACCCCCTTCGGGATTCTAAATCCTGGCGCGCTACCAACTGCCCTATTGACTCAGGTTTATACTTTCTATGTTATTACATGTACATAAAATGTATACAAAAATTATCAATAAAAAACAACAAAAATATGATATGAAATTAGTTATATTATAATAAAGTATTGATGTGTAAAATTATGTGTAAAATGCACATCATAGGAGCTTTACAGTTTCTGATAAAGATGAAATGATATTCATGCATGGTTTCACTTATGCATGCATTATGAACAGTATCTTATTGATCTTAGTTGTATTTAACAATTATCATAAAATATTTTGGGGTTTAAGCTTATTGTACGTAAGATCTTCAATTACTTGTTAAGTTTATTCAAACAGTAAGGACATCTGATATGTACCAGAAAGGGCAGTTGGGAGTCACTGGTCTGGGTATGTTATCCTAGTACAAGTTTGGTTCCAGTGATCTTGGTTTGTCTTTGGCTGTGACTAGGGCAACTGACTGCTGCTGTATGACCCAGGTTCAGTGGTCTTGGTTTGTCTTTGGGCTGTGACGAGGGCAACTCGACAGCTGCTGTATGACTCAGGTTCTGTGGTCTTGGTTTTTACAGAGACACTGAGTGAGATGGATGACTGCAATATGATGGAAACATTGTTGAACTGTGACTATATAGAACCACAACTCGAGGGTTGCCCACAAGACTGTAGTAAGTGCATTGCATTAAAGAGCGAGTTACAACAGTCTTGCGTTTAACCCTTGGCATAAAACATTACATTTAATCTCCCTTTGTGGCTCAGTAAAAAAACACTACCAGACTGCCCAGTTAGCTCAGTTGGTAGCACGCATGTCTACTAATTAAGGGGTCGTGGGTTTGATTCCTGGGCAGAGGAATACTTTCGTGGAGCTTGGTCATGAAATTATTTCTACGGCCATTCTCCCTCCTACCAATGATTTTTAATTATGTAGGGCAGTTGTATGCACTTAGTAGTTGGTTAACAGCTAAATCCAGAGATTTAGACTTTCTCAGAGGAGTGAGTAGGTTGCCTGACCACTGTTATATGACCTATACAATGTGTTGCTATAATGGTGTTAAACCCAACAAAAACAAACAAATGAAAACACTACCATTAATTAGATGTAAAAGAGAGCAAAAGAATAGCCAAGGAGAGGTAGGAGAGTACATTACTTTGGAATGTGGTATGACTGAATTTTTTTCCTCTGATTCCTAACTTTTCTCTTGAAGTATTATAGAAATGAGAGTTGATATTCTACAGATATGGTTTACATTGATGGTACATTTGTATACAGTATTAGACAATTATCTAGAAACCACCTGTTGTTTATCAATGTTGATTATAAAAAACTTTTAATTAGTTAAACTATTAGGTAAATAAAAGGCTTAAAATATACTAGAGCTCGGTTTTGTATTGCTATGTTCAGCCATATGGTAATTACAGCAGGATGTTGGTTCTTAGCTCAGAATATAAACTGTTTGGATTACTTCTGTCATTATGGTTGAAATGATGAAAGAGTTTACTGGTATAAAAGATGTTCATTTTAATTGTCTGTTATTACTTCACAGTATGTCTCTTTTCATTATTTATAATCTTTCATGATTTCTAGTTAAGTTTTTCAGAGATTGTTTTTTTCTATTTGTTAAATTGGGAGTATTAAAGGCTTTAAGTTCTGATTGAAACTGAAGATAAATTGACTTGACTGTTAAGTATAATGTTTTGCAACAATCATATTTTTTTTAAACGTCGTATTCAACACATTTTTAGGTCATATTTACGATGACCAGCTCTTCCTACTATTGGTTTCCTGGACACTTTTCTATCACCAGTACTAACTTACCTACCACAAGGTCCACAACTTGGACTCGAACCCGCGATCTCCAGATTCAAAGTCTGACATGCTAACTACTAGGCCACAGCTGCGACTTCATAATTTAGTGAATTACATTACATCACTGTCACCTAGATTTTAATATTACGAGTTTCACAAAAATCATCACTTTCATATTATATAGTTGCTGCATTCGTATTGAATCTGAAATTGCATGCTTATAAGTGTTACTTACATAATTGATATAGTTATTATGCTGTGCTCTTGTCACCCTTTTTAAAATAAAACATTTTGTATTTGCCCTTAAGCTGCAGACTCTGTGAATTCAGTGTTGACAGTTTATTTTTATAACTTTACATAGTTCAAGTAACAAATATAATTTATTTTAAAAGGAAGTAGAAAGTATAATAATATTTTGAATATTCATGAGACAGGTTTGCAACAGAGACAAAATATGGTAATTAATTAAGAATTATAATTAATTCAAGAATTTTTGAAAGTCATATGTAAATTAACTATCAAGAACAATGGACAAATTTTAACTGGTTGTAGTTGAAGGAATGTTTGTGATAGAAAGCTGGGACTTTTGGTTTCGATTGGACATTTAATGTGGAATATTTTCGATGAATTTTATGTGTTTTTGTTTTCAAAGAATTCAATGTGTATTTGTTTTCGAAGAATTTGATGTGTATTTGTTTTCGAAGAATTGGATGTGGATTTGTTTTCAAAGAATTTGATGTGAATTTGTTGTCGAAGAATTAAATGAAATTGTATGGGGAATTATCAGCTTCGTTAAATATTTTGTAATAATAATAGACATATATTATTACTTTCTTAAGATTATTATGTCAAATCATAATGATGAATTCACATATTTCATGAAATGTCTCCTTATATGATACTAAATAACCTCTCTTGTATGTTTATATATTTAAACTTTTAATTTGCTTGTTAATTTCAAGATGTAAAATATTGCACCAAATTTGTATCTCATTGTTATTGTTATTATGTATATGTACATTGTAATATCTGCGTGGACCATATTGAAAATTGGTTTACACCAAATATGTTATCCACAATAAATAAAGTCGTTATTATTACGAGGGTTGATCCAGAAGTAATGAGACAACGTCTATAACTTTCAAAGTTTGTGTAATAAAATTATAAAATTATAACTATGCGTCACAATTTTTAATTATCTATTAACTCACCAAATATAATACTGTTTCTTCTAATATTGAAAAAAATATATAGCTTTATATTGGTCATGGTTCGGTATATCTCCGCACGCCATTATAGCGTCATTTCTCAATTATCACTACAGTCTCTTTCAGTAACAGTTTTTATCAAATAGTACGCCAAAACGAATGAAACACATACGACGTGACGTCAAAAGTGTATATTGTTGACGGTTAAATTTTGATTGACATCGGTGCAAACGTTTGCGTTCCACACTATAAAAACTTAACCTACGGAAGTAGAAAATATGGCAAAATCAGACAAAATGGCGCAACCCACAGTTATTCAATATTTTACAAAATAGGCGAAACGCCAAAAAAAAACTGTGGACATGTTGAATCTAACATCGGTGAAAATGCCTGTAAGCAGGGTACTTGTCAACCGCCGGTCTAGGAGGTTTGAAGATGGTGAGGAAGTTCTAGATGATAAAAATAAACCAGGAAGAACGTCTGAGAGTAGACAAATTTGTAATGTAAAGCGCGCATCCGACGTTATTAACGTTATTAGCTGATGACTATTTGCGAATTAGCAGACAAACTAGAAAAGAAAATGCAGTCCATTCAGTTGAAACACTCATCGTCACCTCTGCCGATAAAGGCCTGGGTATCTAGAACAGTTGGTATGCACATGTTCATTGT
Organism: Mactra quadrangularis; assembly: GCA_025267735.1. Lineage (NCBI taxonomy): Eukaryota > Metazoa > Mollusca > Bivalvia > Venerida > Mactridae > Mactra > Mactra quadrangularis. The sequence goes on from CM046309.1 coordinate 12,773,523, forward strand.
GTTTTTTATATGCAAGGTGCCCTACTCTCCCGTGCAGTACTAAAAAGTTATGCAGTAAATTTCAAGTTCTGATTCAATTAAAGTATTCAAATGAGACAAGTTTAGAATAAATAACATAATGTAAGCCAACATGATTTTTTTATTAGAAAACGAATTTCGTAGGTTGAATTTTACAAGTACGTCCGCCATATTGGATTTTATTAGCGCTAGCATAAGTTCTAAATCAAAGCAGGTGCCCACTTCCTTGCTTTCGAAACATTTACAGCAGAAATTTTGTCTCTCAATTTGACTGTGTACGAAGAACTTGTGCATTTTTTATGTCATCACTGGACTCAGGCTGGTTCAATGATATGCTCAGCCAGTTGATACATAGACATGAACGGTGTATCCCAGCCAATGCAACTCCTTTGAGAAAGAGTGACACTATGTAAGTAAAGGCTATTAAACTTTATTAAGACGTCAAATATCTGTGGCCTGCGGCGGGATACGTTACCCTACATAGATCAGGAAAGTATAGCTCGAGATTTAGAAAACGCATATGCATGATTTTTCACACCCGTATAGAAAACTACTTTTTACGCAACTGTTGTAATTTTCAAGTTTATTCCACGATCGGTTTGGGATTTATGACGTTTGTCTTATTACTTCTGGATCACCCCTCGTATTATTATTATTATTATAATGATTGGATATTGTGATAACTGTCACATAACTTTAAGCTTGTTGTTTATTTGAATGACGAGAGAGCTAATAATTGAATGTAAAAATATTGATAACCAATGTAATTTAGATGTGAAACTTAGTTTTTTCTTTTTGATTTTTCCTATTATGATGATGGTAATTTTTTTGTATAGAAATGAAGTGAAATGACCTGTCATCTTTTTTGCCTGAAAATTCAATATGGCTCTGATGTTATCCCAAAAATCCATTTTTACATTGTAATTGATTGTCATCTAGTTCTTTGACCACATGCCAAACATCTGCAAGTCTGTCTGGAAATTATGGCTTTTATGGCCTGTGTAATGAATATTTTATGACCAATGCCCAGGGGTTTGAGAGTTGGATGTCAATTATTATTTTATGGGTGACCATAAAATTAATTCACTGACCATTAGTGATTGGATCATTTGAATTTGATTCTTTGCTGCATTTATTATAACTTGGATGCTGAATATCATTCTTTGGATTAGTTTTAAACTCTTTGCACCCATTTGTTCTACTTTGGATTGAAATACTTGTAGTGTTTTTATCTAAAATCATCTGTTACAAAAGAATGTTGGTTTTAGAATTTTGAAAGCAATTTTTTGTTGTAATGTTACAAAAGTGATTTTGAATGAGTTGTTTTGCATCAGGCAATTAAAGTGTGATTAATCAATTTGTTTTTAATACATTTATTGTGATATATCTGAGTGAGTTTAAATTTTTTAAGTGAAACTATTAATTTCATATGAATTAGAGATACTGAGATCTACATTTTAGTGATTCTATTTGGTGATTTCTAGATTTGACTTGGATTATTTTCTTTTAATAAAATACATTACATCTCAATTTAATGATAGAATCATTGAAAAATTATAATTATAAGTTCAATTAGTTAGTGGATGTAATTTCATGCGACCTTTATCATAGAAATTCTAGGTTTGACCTCAGATACTTAGTTGTTCATTAGAATGTTTTATTTCCAGTAGACTATAAGGCAAAGGTAAACTTTGGGCTCCAATGATAATTAAACCACATTCATGGCATACTAACTGTCTGTAAGACACACATTCAGTACATTCCTGAAGATGTCTACAGTCTATAGCTTGAAGGGATCTTATTAAAAGACTTCTCCAACATCAGAAGTATTTATTTACATTTTGATGGACATTTTATGTATCAGTGTTGATGTATGGTGTAGATGATTTGTTACTATTTCTATCTTATGATTGACAGCTTAAATGATTCTTGTTAACTATTCTCACTATTTTCTTACCTTTGTATAGTTCATGTTCCGGTATGCTTCCTTGTAACATGAGAATTTCTGTGTGAGTAGGAAGTAGTAATTTTTATTTGTGCTTTCTGGATCATGTGAATACTCAGTGCTATCTGGCTGGCTATAAGGTGGGCATACAGACATTTTGTTGGGACCGTGCAAACTATGTTAACTACATGTAAATTAAGAAAAATGTAGACTAGTTTTGCACTGATACATCAATTTGTTTTGCTTTGTTTGTTTTTGTTGGGTTTAACACCATAGCAACACATTTTAAAGGTCATATAACAGCGATCAGTCTACCTACTCACTGCTCCTAGAAAGGCTAAATCTCTGGATTTAGCTGTTAACCACGACAGAATGCCCCTCCCAGGTATCGAACCCACGACCCCTCGATCAGTTTAAGACTTGTGTGCTACCAACTGAGCTAGCCGGGGGCTAATTTGTTTTGCATTCTGTCTATTTGAATCTGTTTTTCAACTATCTACTACTAGCATGACTTTGTGTAGAATGTTTGAACCCAGGACTTAAAGCTGCTTCTATCTTTAGTTAAAGAAACTAGCAGTTTCTTGTTTGATACTTATCAGGAATGTCCTCACTATTTTATTTAGTATAGGTATAATGAAGATATCAAATAATATTTTACACAAGTACTACAGAATTTCTTCGTTAGGTTTTTAAATTTTGCACTCTTGGTCTATCAATTATGCTGTAATGACCTTTTGATAAGTGAACTTGGCTTCTTTAACTAGCCGGCCTGATATAAGATATCCTATCAAAATATGATAGCCTGTGATTGACATCAGTTTAAGAAAATTGATGGAATAGTTAAAGCTAAATTAGATTAGCTATATTTACTTGTCAGATAGTATGTCATGGGATAAATCATCTCATTTCTGAGACAAGATGTTGGTTTAACTTTCCCTATCCTAAATATGTAAATATAATATACAATAAATCTCGAATATTCTCGTACCATTTTATCAATTTTTGATTGATCCTCATCAGCTGGTTGGTCTCTTGTTCAAACATGGATAAAATGATGATGATTATGTTTACTATGTTGATGTTTATAATGATAATGATAATATTATTGGTGATAATAATGATAATGTAGTACCTAATATAATGATGAAGCTAGTGATGATGATGTTGTTGATGATGATGCTTAGAATAATGGTGAAGATGATGATAATGATGGTAATGATAATGATGATGTGATTCTATAATGATGATGGTCATGATGATGATAATGATGGTGATGGTAATGATGGTGTGATACTATGATGATAATGTTGATGATGATGGTGGTGTTGTTGTTGCTGATGTTGTTTAGAATGATGGTGATAATGATGATAATGATGGTCATCAGTTATGATGGTGGTTTTTTTAACTACATTAAAGTTCCGCTACTTTTGTTATTTCAAAATCATGCGATTTTTGAAAATTATTAAGACCCGAATGCTTAATTAATGTGAACAAAAGGGTCTCTATAGTAAGACCATTTCGCTATTAAGACCATCGATTTTGCTGGTGTTAATAGCGGAACTTTACTGTATAATTAAAGTCTGAATGTATTTGGTTTATACAATGTAGTTACTATAAGGATATCATAGATTTATTGTCTTATATTGATGTAATATTGATGTCATCATAGAATATCTTGGTTACCATGGCAATATATAACATTATATTTTATATCTGATTGGAATTGAAATAATATAGACATCAAAATATTGATAGACACTCTAATGGGAGAATAGATTTTGTTCAATAAGGATAATACAAAGACAATATTGGTTGGGTTTTTTTTGGACCAGTATTTGAAATACAATATTAGACATGTGTTATGTATATGTTTCCATGGAGACAGTGTTGCATTTTGCGCATGGAAACTATATTGAAGTAGTAAATTATATTAGCCTAAGATTGTGTTTACTGATAATAAAATTTATGATAAATGCACTGATGGTATCATTATAGCCAGAAAACAATAAAATGAAAATTATCCTTAAAAATCAGCAATATTTATGAGATAAAGGAAGACTAATTGCTGGTTATCTGATGTAACTCTGTCATCTAGATCATTAATTAAATTATATTTTACCCATGATCCCACAGATTGTCAAGCCAGGCTTGGTGTAATGGAGATCTCAATGATTTTACTGTTAGATAATATTTGTAAGAAGGATGTTTATATTATACAATTTTTTATCATTATTTATCTTCACTAACCATCTTCTGTAATTACCTGACTTAGTGATAGCCAACATTGATCTATTAAAGAAAATAAAAAAAATCAAAAATACTGTCTGTGTATGATATAGTGACACTTGACTACCAAATGTTAAGAATCTGTTAAATTCAAAATTTTGAATATTTTATTTTGATTTAGTAGTGAATTCATATGATTTAACAAAAATTGAAACATTATTTATAATTACTGGCAATGTTAATAAGTCACATAATTTACTAGTAAGGTTAAGGTAACCTAATGTATATCCTCACTAAGTTAAGAGTTGAAATATTGGTTCATATGAATTTTAGACTTAGAAAGGTTTTTTTAACCAACTTAGTTTACAATTTTATTGTCTGAATACTTGTGTGATTTGCCTAAGTATCTTCAAAGTTGGTGCTACTACAATAATAATAATAATAATAATATTAATGATAATAATAATGATAATAATAATATTAATGATAATAATAATAATAATAATAATAATAATGACTTCATTTAATGTGAATAACATATATTTGGCGATATTATATCCACATAGAACATCATAATTTTTAGGCAAAAAGTCAAAATTAATGCATGTGCCATAATTTGTTGCACTGTGCTTAGCAAGACTGAAATACTATGTTTGCAGCATCAACCAGTTTCTGAAACTTGCTGAACTTTTTTCATTACTCATAATTGCTCTATACTACATGAAATAAAGTCACTGATTTTCCATTTGATGCCCAGGATGCATATTGACTAATATTTCTTCCTGGTTAACACATGTCATTGTATCATACACAATCAGTATTTTAAAGATGAAAAGACAAAATGTGAAGTTATCATCTGTATTTTTATCCTGGCACAATCTTATAAAATATAATACTGTAAAATAATGCTAATTATCATTTAAACCCATCATATAATATTACATCATTAAGTTTAGCATGGCCAGACTCTTTATCAATTATATCTCTAGCCCCCCCCCCATGGGAGATGTACACTAATGATAGCAAAAGAAAGTATGGGGCATTAATGAATGAGAAATACTGGTAACTGATATTTCAAAATTTTAAGTTCATTGAAAACATGGTATCAGTTGATGTTAGTGGTTGTAAAATGTTTAATGTATCCTGTTTGAGTTAATGATGGCATTTATGTACTCAAAGTCATCTGGAGTTTTTCTGTGTTATTTTCTACTATCTGTGCATTTGAGTACAACATGTTTAAGGGGCTTGGCTCAGATTCATTGTTTATTGTTACTGGTAACCACGAAGTACCTTACTCATATGTAAATCAAGGATAGTGTTACAGGTACTCCTTTAAAAGCAAAAACTCGTGTGGGTTGGATTTTTTTGAAATGTACAAAAAATGAAATTAGTATTAGATGTATGGAGAACTTTTTTTATTGTGTTTCTAATGGGTTTTGTTGAACACTTCACAAAGGCTCTGTAGGACAGTTTTTTGTTGTGTTTAATGTGATATACTGACTGAATAAAATTGGTGTATTTTTGTTAGAGCATGTCAGATAGTTCACGGATGATGGTGTAAACAAGATTTTGTATCATTTGTGGTAGGAGTTTTATACATGTTCTTTTGACATTACGTTCTTGTAACTCAATGTTTGACTCAAATTTTTATGGAGTTTACAAAAAATCATGAGTGGTGAATTTTCTTAATGTAATTAATAAAATATAAAATAGATGTGGGAGTTTTAGTGTTAAGGCTGATTTTCATCTTGGATTATTTTTCATTATTGTGAAAACAGTCTGATACGAAATACTGAAATTTACAACAATTTTGTGATTATCTATTAAAAGTGCTAAATATTCGGAATTCAGGTGAAAGTGAAACTACAACTTGGTTTATGAATTTACTTAACAGTGTACTATCAGTATAAGCATATAGGTTATCTGAATTCATGTTATAAGCATAAGTTATCCGAATCCACGGAATCCGAGAATCCAATATTATAATGTTTAGTTATTTATAATCATTATCTATGTCTTGTTTGTTTATACAGTGTAATATATACTTAATAAACACTATAACATTACCATGGTGATTGTTTACTATCAGATTTATGAATGAGAGGAAGAATTTTATAGGTATTTATTGGGAGTCTTCATTTTAATGTTAAAATCTCGCAGGTATGTGATCATAGCTTATCTATATTGTGAATTATGTGAACTATTTTGTACCGTTTCTGCACTTTTAGGGTATTTTGTACCATTGTGGACCCTTGAGTATTATATAGGTCCTGGTATCACTCAATATTTGTAGATTTTAAGATAATTTAAAGTTTTCCTTTTTTGTGATTATTTGAAGATTTTTCGTGTCAACTTTCGATGAAATGCATCATTTGAGAATAAGCAATATCATATGTATGATAGTGGTACAATAACATTCATTGATATAGGATATAATTTATATATGTGTCAGAGAATGATGGAGTAATATTGAAAAGTGAACTATGATAGCTATTCCATATCAGTTTTGTACAATAATTAAAACAATGAAGAATTTGTGAAAAAGTGATACTTAGTAAAGTGATTGTGATTATTATAACTGATATATATACTATATTCTTGTTGATAAATTTTGGATATTTTATAATGGCTGGAAGACTATTCCAGCTTTTAGATGGATCATGGATTTACAGGTTTACTTTGATGATGGTTAGTATTTTAATATTTACTTTTTGTTCTATGAGGAGTTAGAAGTCTCCATGGTGACTCGTATACCTTGGAAACATACATGTATTCTAAGACATCAGTTTGAAATTGGATGGGGGGGGGAGTGCAGACTCCTTGCTCACTGTCATGACCTTACATTAAATATTCTCAACTACTAGCCCAATTTAATATGTTATGTAGTAGAGGGCTGTTGAAGCATGCAATAATTATGCAAAATGGTTCTTGTCGTAAACACACAAGGCTTTGTAAAATCTTTTTTGTATGTTATATATGTGACTAGATATTATTCAGGGATATCATTGAATCGTGTATTTCAAATCTATGGGCTAAAAACTAGACATTAATCATCGCTTAAACTATCTTGAATTTGTTTACTTCAACACCTGTTGAAGCATTCTGTTTGGGCATGTGATGCAAAAGTAGTTCTAAAATGGCATCTAAATATGTTTGTTGTGAATGGCTGAGGAGTTCCGAATGCTAAAATGTAATTAATGTACACTTAAGTTGTGTTTAAAAGTGTTACAAATCAATCAATCAACACTTGTAAGCCGGATTTTTCAACGAAAAAATTTGACTAAAAGTTTGCCGAAAAACAAGCGGGCGGGTGGGCGGCAGTCGGGGGTCTGGTGTTCCTTGAAACTGGAAGATTAATAAAACATCTTGCTTGTCCCATTTGAGATTAAAGTTTTTCATTACCATATATTTCTGCCATTTATTGTCGGATCTTTATGAAACTTCATACATAGATAACATACCATGTGATGAGCAGATTTAGAAAGTAACCACAACTCTACCGGCCATTATTATTGATTATTTCCCTTTGTATTTTTTGCATTAAAGTTTTTAAATCCGCCACTGCCTAATTAAGAGATGCAGAATTTCATTAATTATACCCCCGCTTCGAAGAAGAGGGGGGTATACTGTTTTACCCTTGTCCGTGCGTTCGTGCGTGCGTCCGTCCGTTACAAAATTTCCGTCGCAGTTTTCTCAGCAACTATAACATGCAGCAGCCTAATACTTTGCATATTGCTTCATCCCATAGTCCCATGTGGTGTAAAGCGATTTCATGCTCCTTGCTCATCTACTTCCTGTTTGTCGCATATTTTTAGATTTTTGCGGGGGTATCACTAGTGAGCATTAGCTCACAGATTTACTTGTTGTCCATTCAATGCTTTCCGCACTTTGATTGATATATAGATATATAAACAATTTCCATTCTCTCCAGAAATTAAAGCTGATAACCTTACAGACTGTGGACAGAGCTGATGTTTCAATCTATTATGTCAATAGATCTTAATGTCAATGGATATGAATGGATTAGTTTGTGATGAATAATTGATTGATTTGTCTGTAAAGGTTTGCTCAGGTCATCAAAAACAACAATATTTGTCCTACACAATATTGCAGCCTATAATAGTCTAACATGAGTATTTGTCAGTCTACAAAATAAGGATATGAAAGTGATTGTCCTAACATATCATTTTACAAGCAAGCACTGTATCTCATTTGCAGAATTTTGATTGCCCAAAATAAATTGTTGGTTGCCCAAACTAAAAAGTTGTTGTCCCTTGCAACAGTCACCCACTAAATTCGTTGACTAGTATTTGTTCAATGTTTTCCAGTATTGGTCTGTATCAACATCCATGGGTCAGGGCAAAAACTAGTCTAACTTCATGCAATTAGGACAGCTGGTCATCAATAAACAATATGTGTCCTCTATAATATTGCAGCCTATATAAAAGTTAGTATTTGTTCTGATGTTGTCCAGTATTGGTCAGTATCATATTGATTGGTCAGCATAAAAACAAGTCTTACAATATGTAATTTAAGAAGCAGTAGACTAGACTAGCATGCGCCGATTTTCAGAATTCTGAGATCAATACAAACAGGTCTCAAGACTTAGAACATCTTTCTCATTCTATCTTGACTTAAGGAATCTGACATACATGTACTTATATCTGTGATTGATTATTTTTTTTTATTTTATCAACCTTGACCTTTGTACAGCCTTGGCCTCAGTGGCATGACCTTGACCTTGAAATGATGAATGAGGCTACTAGATAAATGTTTAAATTCTTGATAGGATGGGTTGTAATATATCAATAATGTATACTTTATATTTACCATGTCATAAAAGTCAGATTTGCGGACTACTGTAATGGAATTCAGCTTATTTGTCAATTTCCTCTTAGCCGATCGGCTAGTTCAGTTGGTAGCAAGCAAGTCTACTGATAGAGGGGTTGAGGGTTCAATTACCGGGCAGGGCATACTTTCGTGGAGCTTGGTCCTAAAATTATGTCATTTACAGCCATTATCCCTCCTACCAATGATTCTTAATTATGTAGAGAAGTTGTCAGTCACTGACGAAAGTATGTAGCCTTTCCAGGAACAGTGAGTAGGTTGACTTACCGCCATTATAAGACCTATACAATGTGTTGCTTTGGCGTTAATCCCAACAAACAATAACAAACAATTTGTTCTTATCAAAGTTTAACTAAAAAAAAAGGTTATATATGCATAGAAATTTCTTTGGAGAGCATTGATCAGTGTAAGGAATTCTTAGAGTTATGATTGTAGATCAGTACATTTGGTTGCCATTGTAGAACCTTGTTAGCGCACACCAGTGGGAATGGCCATTATGCTGCAATATTGTAGACAAACTAATGCATGAGTTATCATTTTATCACAGAAATTATGGTTGTATCATTATTACATATATGTTACAGAACTTCCTTCTCTCTAATCAGACCAGTACTAATGATCTGTCTAGTAAGTTAATTAGTGTTAATTAGTATCTGATTAGTAATCTTGTATTAATTAATGATATGATAATCATATGATATATTATTTTGTGTAGTAAACATGGTTATGATACTGATATATAAATATACCGGTAAATAGTATTCCTGAGTTGTCAAAATCTTTTCTTTGGTTGAAATTTGGTTTGGTTCCAGCTTTAATATGACCTTTTTCAATGATCAGAGTTATGTGAGGTTGACCTTAATCACTTGTTTCTCATGATATTAGGGCTGTCACGATACCCCAGAAGCAAATCGCGATATACTGCAATACGCTGGTATCATATTGCGATACATACCACAATATATTGTGGGCTGTTAGATTCGTTGTGTCTCTGCTGAATTTAACAAAAACATTGCAAATCTTACATGCAGCTACTGATAGAATCTAGCCTCTATAAGTATTTACGGTCATTTAGGATGTGCCCCAATTGGTTAAATTCTTGTAACTTAAGTTAGGTGAAATTAACAATGGAATAACAGACGTTTCGCTACTTTTATTTTTCGAATGAAATATAAAACATCGCCAAATACTGGTACGTTAAAATCGTACCGTGGTAGGTATTGCCGCAGCTGCATATTGCAATATACCAGTATATAGGTACCGTATATCATGACAGCCCATCAGATCTTCTATTTGGCTTATACCTCTGACCCTGGTTAGCTTAGTCAGTAATGCATCTGACTATAAATTGTCAGAAGGCATGATAATTGATTTCCTCATTCTGTCGGGACCTAAATTCATAGAGTTGGTTAAAAATAGTTTTACAGCCATTCTCCCTGCACTTATGTCTATATCACATAGATAATAAATAGGGGTGTAACGGTTTACCGATATACTGGTTAATATTGCAATACGAATTCTAACGGTTTTTAACCAGTTCATTTTTCATTGAACCGGTTTTTGTAGTTGTATTTCACACTGTTTATTTTGAAAAAAATCTAATAGTTAAATGTTAAAATAAGTATCAAAATGTATTGAATACTTAAAATCATCTTATTGTGCCTAAAAGGTAAGACATTTTGTCAAATGAGAGATTAAAAACATCTTCAAAAGTCTGTTTCAAAATTCGCAGTAATTCAAACATTTGAATAAAGATCATTTGAAAATACACCTATGCATGTTATGCTGACCCAATTAAGACGATTCACTTGCATTAATTCATGCTTTGCATGTTTACCCCCAAAACCGGTAAGTATTGCAATATATTGCAATATGGGTTTTGCATATTACATAATATATTGCAATAAGCTTTTTACCGTATTGTTTCACCCCTAATAATAAATAATTGCTAAACAGGTTGAAAGGTAGCCCGTCCACCAATGTAGGCTTTTTCTGGAACTTAGTGAAGGAATTGAATGACAATCGCAATATAATTGCAAGAATTGTTGAATTACTGCGTAAAACATCATACTAGAGTATGCTACTGCATCAGATAACACAGATCAGTTACACCATTTTTTCTTGGAAATCTGCACTTAATGTAAAAGCTATTAAATTTTTATGTGATGATAATTTTGATGTAAGAAACTTTATGAAACCAGACATATGACTTACATAGATTGATGTAAAACATGACTTGGCTTGGATCTGTTATGTATTTTATTTTTACTCTGGTGTGAAATGACTTCACTGAAATTGATTGAAAGTTTGAAGTCACTAAGTGCAGGGATTCTGCTGTTTTCAAACATTTTTAGATGTTTATTAAAATATCTAAGAACTGTGGATAAAAGTTTTTGTACAGAAATAGGTCAGGTTGACCTATATACAGTGCCTTCCTAAAGGTCTTGGACAAAAAGTTCTTGCAAACTGATCATGTATACTGCTAATACTAAATCAAAGTGCCGATGGCGCTGTCCGGACATGGATTAAACAGGACCAATTTTTTTCTAAATACATATACAGAAGTTGGACAAATGATGTTTTTTTCCTTCTAAAATTTACAAACAAACTGCATTACGAAGGATCAGAGAAGCTACATTGATACTGTTCACAGAAGAAATCAGTACACATGTACTGTACATTTTAGACGCTGGAAATTTGTAGGCCTGTCTAATTTTAGCAAATTGGTGTTACAGTCAACATGTACAGAAACGGGTTAGAAGTTACATAACTTGTTATAAATACTTTAGAGGAAGAATGTCGGTTCCTTATTGAAACTGTTTAATCGGAATTAACAAGGGTATTTTTATGTATTGTGAGTAAACAACAAAGACTGCTTGATCCTGTCAGATATTGTTATCAAGGGGATTAGTTATTCACGCATTGTTATTAATTCAACCTAACAACATAACGTTGTGCTGAATCTAACTGCGCATGACTGTCGAATGTCTACGTCCGCGACATTTTTTTATGCGTTTCAAAATACATGTATGTTGCTTACTAAGACCTGAATTGCTAATGCAATCCATGTAAAAAAAACCACTATAATCAAATAAAGCTTATTCATGTAATATAGTTTGAATCATATGTTGATAAACTAATCAATGCTGTTTTTGGAATTTTCTCTGATGACTTTTTGTTTCTTTTTTATTGGGTAAATATGAACTAGTTTATCTTGAAAGCAAGGCTTGTTCAAGGACTTTAGGAGAGCACTGAATATCAGGTAGACTTGCAATTGGTGTGTGTATTGACTGATATTCATAGTGACTGTTTTGTTGGAATTTTAAGAATTATTTAAACCATTACATTTTTTTGATGGGGGAGGCTATACATTATTTTTTTGGGAAGCAATGGAAGCTTTTGGGAATCTGAATTCATCTTGTTTGTATATGAACATGTATTTAACAGAAATATTCGACTTATCATTGCATATTTCTTGAAACTGGAAGATTAACAAAACATTTTGCTTGTCCCAAAGCAGTATATGGGATATTCATCACTTCTTTAATTGTTCCAAAAACTGTATGCACCCATCTTCTAATTTTATGAATGCATGTTACCTAAGCCTAACTGATGCTGTATAAGCACCTATGATAATTGCAATATTCCTAGAGCAAAGGATTTTACAGCTGCTGTTGTTTGAAGGGGCATGAACAATAACATTGGAATTTTTTCAAATAGTTTGTCTCTATTTTTTACGACTGCAGCAAAATGCATTAAACAGATTAACAGTAGAAATATTTGTATATTAGAAACTCTTTAATTCCTGCATGCAGCTGTTTAAGTATTTTACAATTTCTCTCTCAGGAAGATATTTTATAAATTGTTTAGACAATTCAAGGATGCTTTGAGTTAAGATAAAGTATTGTACACCTGAGATAAAAACAGAAAATAAAATGAAAATAAATAGCTTGAAAAAATATTATTAACCCAAAAATAAAAAGAGTGTTAACAATTTAGAGGGACAGACTTGTTTTTGTCATATTTTTGGCTTCACTGTAATTAATTGTTGCAGATGTTTTATGTTTGTTCGTACATTATGTTTTACTTCAAAGATCTGCTTGTCTTGCTGCTGTTTGCACCAAATTGTTACATTGTAAGAATTTCCATATTGTTTGTTCTTATAATTGAATTTCAATTAGCAAGGTATTTCAATATGATGATATGGTATTTCACACCATTCCACACCACTCCACACAAATCCACACCACTCTGCACCATTCCTCACTATTTCACACCACATTTTACACCAAACCACACCAGTCCACTATTCACCACACCACTGCACCACACCTCACCATTTTACACCAAACCACACCAGTCCACTCTTCACCACACCACACTGCACCACACCTCACCATTTTACACCAAACCACACCAGTCCACTCTTCACCACACCTTTCTGCACCACACCTCACCATTTTACACCAAACCACACCAGTCCACTCTTCACTACATCACACTGCACCACACCTCACCATTTTACACCAAACCACACCAGTCTACTCATCACTACATCACACTGCACCACACCTCACCATTCTACACCAAACCACACCAGTCCACTCTTCACCACATCACACTGCACCACACCTCACCATTTTACACCAAACCACACCAGTCCACTCTTCACCACACCACACTGCACCACACCTCACCATTTTACACCAAACCTCACCAGTCCACTCTTCACCACACCACACTGCACCACACCTCACCATTTTACACCAAACCACACCAGTCCACTCTTCACCACACCACACTGCACCATTTTACACCAAACCACACCAGTCTAGTCTCCACTACATCACACTGCACCACACCTCATCGTTTTACACCAAACCACACCAGTCCACTCTTCACCACACCACACTGCACCACACCTCACCATTTTACACCAAACCACACCAGTCCACTCTTCACCACACCACACTGCACCACACCTCATCATTTCACACCAAACCCCACTTCTCCTCTCTTCACCACTCCACTGCTCATCACACCACACTACACACCTCTTCACACCTCTTTTCCTCAGCACACCAATCCACGTAGAACTTTGATTCACTCAATACCCATTGTGATATAATTTGCCACTCCACTCTTTATCAATCCACTTATCACCACTTCACTCCCCTCCACTCTATGCTATGCCATAATGAAGCCGTATTTACCATTTGATAATTGATTGAGAATCCATGTTATAACTATATGATATATTTCTATATTTCAGGTGATATTAGAAACATGTCAAGATAAACAATACTGTAATTTAGTTGCTAGTACTAAAACATTCCAACAAGATCCTTGTCCTGGTACTAGAAAATATTTAGAAGTTGCTTACAAATGTCGCCCAGGTAAGTGAATTTGTTTTCTATACAGAATTAACTAAGTTTTTGAGTTTCAATTAACTTTCACATTTAAAAATCTACTTAGTGCCCAGCTTGCTCAGGTGGTAGAGCCCTATTCAACTGATGTAGAGGTCGTATGTTTGATTCATTGGCATGAAATACTTTTGTATAGTCTATGGCCTTTGATTATCTTCCTCCTACCACTAATTCTAAATCATGTAGGGCAGTTGTCAGTCACTGAAGGAAGTGTGCACCTGTAACAGGTTAACAGCTAACTGCAGAGATTTCTAAGTCTTACTGGGAATGGGGAGCAAGTTCTCCCGCCATTATATAACCTATCCACTATGCTGCTATGGTGTTAAACCCTACTTCACGAAAATTTACCTTACAGATTTCAGAAAGTGATGCTGGTATTTCATTAAAATTTAATTAAATGTTTATATCTTACAAGCGGTCTGGGAAGAGTTATTTCCCTTGTCAAAATTATAAAAATGGGTGTGTTTGAGTATAGTGCAGTATTAAATTGGCATTAAACATTTTACATACTTCCTGCAATAAAGAAGGGGAAGTTTGATTTAGATAAACTTTTACAATTTCAACTTTTTGAATGATTTTAACTATGAATCTCAATTAAAAGAAGTATAATTATTTATCTTTGAACTAGTAGCTTCTTATTCAGAGGCAACTGTTGTTTTTGTGTAAGAATTAGTTATAGGTATTCCTGGGGTATTTTTTTTGGAAGGGGGGGGGGGGGTGTATGATAAGCTTTATAATTAGCAGTTACTGTAATTATTATTGCTTCTATGGTGGAAAATTGATATTAGGTTTTAATTTAACCAAATTTCATGGCTTGGTATGACTTACCCTATAGCTGCGGCTGTGGCGTTGTGGTTAGTATGTCTGACTTCGAATCCGGAGATCGCGGGTTCGAACCCGGTCGCGGTAGGTCATTCCTTATACATGAGTTGTCGGCCTCGTGGTAAGGTACACTACTGGTGATAGAAAGTGTCCAGGAAACCTATTGTAGGAAGAGCTGGCCGTCTTATATATGAAGTAAATATGTGTTGAATACAATGTTAAAAAAATAAAAATGTATAAATGACTTATTACCCTAGCAAGTAACTGAACCAGGGCCTCCTCTACTTGAAGCAATGGTCACAGATGGTTATAAAAAGTATGAACGTTACGTATGCTAACTTTGAACCAGAAATTCAGATCCCATGATGCTTGATCATTGCAGGTTATGACTGCATGCTTTAATTCCTTGAAAATTAATCAATAATGTTGATTTTTATTCTGAGGGCCCTGAGAAAATTTCAACTCTGTTTTGACGCGTACTTTAAGATGAACCCATTATGAGATGGTCAGGTGAAGCTAGTCAACCTGTTACCATTGTTACAACTGTTAGAAACAGAAAAAAACATATATATATATACTATTATATCAAAACAAACATAATATTTTCTATAAAAATGTGAAATGACTTAATTCATATAAATTATACATCATTACTGTCACTGCAACATTTGAGGTAGAAAAATCTAATAGGTTAAGATCTAGTTTCTGGATTTCATGGTGTGTTGAGAAAGTATATAAGACAATTTTGTGATGTTATCAAATCTAATGGAAATTGATTTCATTTTATCTTTGGAACCACCCACTCTACTTCATTACCCCTATCTTTAGAATACTCGAACCCTCCCATGATAGTAAGTAAATTATCAAGGTGGAAACACTAATCTACTGATTTATAGAAATTTGGAATTTGAACTCAACATTCCCTGATTTATAGATCTTTTGCACTTAATTCCCTAAGGAGGAACATAACCAGGTTAATATATATGTATTAAGTATACATGTACCATCATACTCATTTCTCAAATATTTTGTTTTCTTGAGAAATAATTTTTAATGGAATTTTGTTGAATGTTGGGGTAATAGTGACAGCAAATCAATCATTGCTTTTATACTTGTATACATTAAATCAGTGTTTTATACCATTTTTGTTGTATTAATGGTCTCTTGACACTATTAAAATACCAAGGCCACTGTTGTTGTTACGTGCCAGAAGTGTATCCAGTATATTGCAACGCGCTAGAACCTATAATCGCGATATGTACCACGATATATTGCTTTGCAAACCAAAGACAAGGCTGCATAATACTTTAGTCTTAAAAAATTATTCAACTGTTCAGTATTGAAGTATGTTAAAGGATTTTGTAGGGAAAGTGCCTGTAGCAGACTGGTGAAAAACTGGGCATTTTTAGAGTTATTGGAACATTCCGAACGCACCCAAATGGGTTAAATTCTTTGAACTTAAGCTTTAATCCAATGAACTATGGAAAATTGACATTTCGCCACTTTCATTTAGCAAAGGGAAGAATTTTCAGTTTTCAATGAAAATAAAAAAAATATCAATAAATACTGGTACGCTAAAATTTGTAACGTGGTATGTATTGCTGCAGCTGCATATTGCAATTGACCGGTATATTGTGACAGCCCTAGTTAACTGTAAGACAGCCTTAGCACAAACCTCAATACTTTATCTTTGTAAAGTGGCAAATCATGGTTGGATTGATTACAAGGAATATTATATAAATCTGAAATACCTGCAGTTAGAATGATAAAAGTATATAAATTCTGTATTTAATCAATCTGTTAAAGATGGTGTGAAAATGTGTAAAATAGATTAAAACATGATTATCTACTGCTTCAAAATGCATGTTGAGATCATAAAACTTCATGTTATTTGGTGTATGTCTGATGTTCAGAATCTTTGGTGCCATCTGGTGCCGTCTGCACAGCTTCTGTCAATATGCTGCTGAAAGATAATGGGCATTTATGACATATTTTACTAATATTTGGAGATTGAATTTCACATTTAAACTGGTCAACTTTGGACTAATGGCACATTTAATGTGAGCATCTCTATTACCTTAAGGTATTGAAGATTCAAAACAGGTTTTAAGGCTTAAACTAGCACATGTTTACAAGGTATAGTCTCTCATAAATGCACTGAACTTTGTATTTTAATGAGAGAAAATTATAATTATGAAGCAGAATGTTACAGAAAGCAGACGGCAGTTAACTGTAAACACTATTAAACAGACTCATGTATCCTGACATATAATAATCATAAAAAACCTGCAATATGTGCAACATGGAGTTCGCGGCTGCTTGAAGTTGGAGATACCGTCTGCTGCAACATGGAGATATTGTCTGCTTCTGTTTTTTCATCAAAGATCAATCTTGTTTACAATCTATTATTAATGTTGATAATTTTGTAACAGTTTTTAAACTACTAGTGCAATCATATGGTATATTCATTAGATATGCTTGTTTGATATTGATAATGCACTTTGATTGTGAAGAGCAAACATGATTATAATGTCAGAACATGCTTGATAGTGAATTACTGGAATTGACTATAATTCCCTCAGTACAAAACATGACCTTGATGTTGAAGCAGCCATCCTATTCCTTTAAGTTTTTCATTATTAGGGATTTGAAGAATGCTTCAATTTGAGCTCAGATGATGGAAAGTGATTCGAAAATGTGTATTTCATTTCATTTCTTGTCATGGTTTAGTTAAGTTTAGAGTATCCTTGACTTTACTGTCCTAGTCAGAACCTAAATCATGCATATCATGCCATTGCAGGAAAGTAATAGCTGTAGATAGATTTTTTTCACAATAAAATATGAGGATAAACATGGCAATTACATTAAAACACACATAGTATTATTTAGCGGTACATTCATGGATTAGTACAGCCTTGTCAACAATTATTATATTTAAGGATGGCACAAAAAGGGTAAAAAAGGGTTTCTTTTTCCTCCATGTTGGGAGAAGTTGTTGGCTTCTTGTGGAAAGGTTACAGAAAACATTAACATGGAAATCTAGTTAGATGACCTGGCAGCTGTTTATTGCATGAACAAAATGATCAATAGGACATGTAATATCCAATTAGTAATAATAAATAGAAAATGTTTCGCAAATTGGCTAAATGTTCTTCAATTGTATTTACATGTATTGCACTTCTATGATTACATCCTACATGATATCATATAGTGCCCAAGTATATAGTAATTTGTTGAGATAGTTCTTGCCAAACAACAAATTATAGAATCACCAGAAACAACAGCAACCTGTCATAGTGTTGTCTTGTTGATTTAAACCATTAAATCAGAATGTTATCTTCTCTCCTGGTCTGGTTTATAGCATTCAATATCTACCACTTGTAATATTTCAAACAATTTGTATCAATTTAGTGGTCTGTTGCCAATATCATATATTTAGTGGTCAGTTGCCAATAATATCTATTTAGTGCTCTGGTTCCAGTGGTAATATTTTGTTTTTATCTCAAAATTGATATTTTAGGGGCTATAAATATTGTCTGCATTACAGATTGATCTGGGTTTCAGTTTTTATCAAGGAGTTGGCTGGAGCACATGTGAATTATCAAATAATAAATATGCTTATTGTCTTCTTGATAAACATATAAGATTAAAGAATATTTGTTTTGGAATAATCAAACAGTAAAAAATCATTTAAAGAATGTCAAGTTCTTATTATTGCTTTATCAGATCACCTGGTTGGACAATCAGCCGTTTACTTGTCCAAACCAAATGTTCAGTAGCAATGTAACAAGTTGCCGAAACCCAAATTGAGGTTGCTGGGGGCAATCTGATGACCTTGAATTTCAAGCCTTTCTCAGCTGAAACAGTCATTAATTTGACTCAAATGTTTTTTTTATAATTTATGCAATACATGTACTTTCATTTGTAAGAAACAAATGAATATTCTCCTTTGCCTTTCAAGCTAGCCTAAATAGCAATACAAGAGAAGCGTCAATGTTCAGCTTGAAAGATCTGGTGGTTGATCCCAAAATGTTTGAATTGGTGACAATAAGACCTTAAATTATATAATATATTTCAGACCAATTTTCCAGTCAGACAGTTTGTGAAGGTGATCAACTAGAATTGCGATGTGATAGAGCAACAAGAATAGCTATATCTTCTGGTATGTTTGGTCGTACTCCAGTTGGTGATCAAAAATGTCCAGAACTACTTAGAAATACTTCCTCATTAAAAACAAGTAAGTCTGTAAATCATTGATAATTTATGTTATTCTTTGAATGCTGGGTAATTTTGATATTCCCACCCCAAAGCCAAGATGTTAACATTCATAATGGGTTGCTAGATATAGCTGGATGAGTGGGTTCATTTGTTCAAGTGAAAATATTAACATTTGGACTAAAAAGCTAATCTAATCATGATCTCATAAAAAAATCACAAACCGGATTTGCATCAATGAAGAAGCATGAAAACCATGCAAGCAGAAGACAGTATGGTTATATACACACTTCCATTATAGATCAGACATAAATGTTGAAAAATAAAATTTTCATACAATATCAAAATCGGGATATTTAGAAGTTTTGTACATGTATATAAGATTACATGTATATACTCCCGTTATGTTTTTTCAGTGTAAGGCTCTACCCAAACAATTAAAACTACAAAATAATTATTAAAAAATAAAACGATGAAATCAACAATCATCTTCAGTGCTTTCCAAGCTTGATATAACTTTAATATTCTGAAACCCAAACAAACAACTCAATGGAAGACATCACATTTCATGGCTAACTATGTAGGAACCAGTATTGATATATTTCTTGGTAATAAAATAGCCTGTATGGTTTATTGTACTTGTTCCTAGAAATGTTATTGTTACTGGACTATAAATTTGTCCTCAAGTATCATTACTGATGAGAACATAATGAGACTATATTACTGGTTTATGACTGTGATTTACTGTTCTAAGGAACTATGTCTATCACTTTAAACAACCGTGAATTAATGGAATGAAATGAATTTGTACATCTTAAGCAACCAGATGATATTTTCTCTAACATTTTTCAGCAATTATAGATTTTGATGAAGTTTCTTCTTCAGACTTCATGAATAATGTTAGAATAAACATGATAATTTTTTAGGGTTGCCTTCAAGACTAGTAAGTGCATTGCGTTAAAGAGTGAGTTACTAAGTCTTGCGGGCAACCTTCTATATGCATATGTATACATGTACATATGTGCCAAGTTCTTGCTTGACTCATCCCTTCACTCCAACACTTTCCTTCCTCAGTCTTGGAGAAGTACATGGCCTAAGCAGTCAAACCTTTTAGAAGATCAGCTATGTAGGGTTCTTAAGTCAGTTGCCCTGGCAAGTTGAGAGAGTGTGGTCAAGAGTTCAATACTCTGAAATTTCAACATTAGATTCGTAATGGTTAGATCATCAGCTCCAACTTGGTTGAAAGCACAACCTAAGTCCATGTTGTTTCCTTATCTAGGCATTTTATCATACTAGTTGAGTACTTGGTGACCTGAGGAAGCAGACTTCAGAGTGATTAATCTGAGTTGTTTAAGATTTAGCCTTTCCAGGAGGAGTGAGTAGATTGACTGAACACCGTTATATGACCAATACAATGTGTTGCTACGGCCTTAAACCAACCAACCAAACAAACAAGCTTCATATCTAAACTAAAATAAGTTTAAACTTCACTACATTTGTATATCCATAGCAAGGATGGTACTAAAAGAATTCCGTAGATAATGTAAAGATGAAGCATCCGTAGTTCTACTGACATTTTAACTGGTGTTTATAGATTAGTTCCTGTGTTTTATGGTGCTTAGTTTAATGACCTGAGATTTATATAGTATATTTACACTGAAACCATTCAACTATGGTCAAAAGTTGGTCAAAAGTTGGTCTATATCATAACAGATTGTGAAAAAAAGTGCCTGTTTGTTGTTTTGAGAATACTTTTGATCCTATACTGTCTTGGTGGATTAAGACTTTGGCACCCGTCCGCCTTTGCTTCATTCAAATATGGTGTGAATGGCATACAGTTACTTTTGAAAAGTAAAATATTTCAGGACTGGTCCTTAAGTTTATGGCTACTGGGGGGCCTTGGAAATTTAGGGTTCTTTGTCTATTCTAAAGCATCTGAAATTTTGAAATTCAGGTGAAACTAAGGAATTTCAAAAGTTTGAAAAATGGCCCAAATAATATTTAGTAGGATTGTTGTTGTTAGGTGTTGACTGGTATAGTGGTTATACTGTAATATTATATTTATCATTTTTATAGCTTGTCAGTCAAAGATTGTTGGTGAAGAATTAATGCGAAGATGTCATGGTAAAAAACGATGTACCATAGAAGCAGAAGAGTATGTGTTCGGTAATCCTTGTCCTAAAGGAGTAAATAAATACCTCAATATTGTTTATACTTGTGGTAGGTAGAACTTTGAAAATAATATTATCAATATTAGCCGGATTTTTCTAAGAAAATTTTTTTCTATGAAAAATTTGGTTGGGCAGGTGTTCGGTGTTCTTAACAATTGCATTTAAGTTTTTCTTTACCATATATTTCTGCCATTTATTGTCAGATCTTTATGAAACTTCGTATAATGATAACATACTATGTGATGAGCAGAATTAGAAAATAACCCCAAATCTATCTGACTTTATTATGGATTATTTTCCTTTAAAATTTTGCGTTTAAGATTTTAAATCCGGCTTTAATATGGTTTCCACATTACATTTCTTGTCTATACATGTATTTGTACAGTTGTGAAGGATTTTGCTTGTAAGTCAAATTACTCTTTAGGTAACTATATCATAAACCTAACAATGCCTTACTGCATTTTCCACTGAAAAAAATGCATATTTAAGTACAAATGCTTTTAAGTGTAATGCACACAAGTATTCAATTGATGTGATGTTACAGACAACTTTAGATTTTTTGCATTTAGGAGTTAATTATTTTACTGAAATGGGTACCAGCATCTTTGATCTAATGAATTTGCAATGGTCATTATTAATGCATTTTGACTGGTACTTCATACACTACATTGTTGTACTGGACTTAAAATGTACCATATGATACTTGTAAGCATGCTTGAGATTCTCCCTAGGTTCCTGTTGTACTTCGTATTATCTTTTATTTATAAATATTTGGACAATGTGTGCATGCTGTGAGACTGCTGCTGACCGATGATAAATGTAGACTTTGGATGACCTTTGACTTTACTGTAGTTGCACTATGCATGGGTGAATACAGGATTTTTTTCTAGGGGTGGGTTGGAACTTTTTCAGGGGGGGGGCCCAAACTTTTGAACCACAACCATGTTATCAACTGCAGAATAACGCAACATATTCATAATAAAAACTACATATCCATTTGATCTATATTAAACACAAAGTCTAGCAAAGCGAGCCCAAGAACAATTGCTTCATGCTACTTAAAAATGGCTTACAGTTAGAAAATACACTCATGCATGGGTACATTTTGGAAATTTCAGGGGGGATCTGGCCCTGACACCCCCTCCCCCCTGGCTAGATCCACCTATGCTATGTACAAATTGATGCCTTGTCATGAAGGACATACCAGAAATACATGTACTAATGCTTTCTCTACTGTGATGTACCACTCATCCAGTAGATCATTGTTGAAAGATAATGGGAATACCTTGAGCACTATCCTTATTCATAAAATAGTCTGTAATGAATGACCAAGGTCTTCCAAATGTAAACTATTTCACAGTACAATAACAAAGCATTGATGTATTGGTTTACGGCTCATTTATTTACAAATGATTTCAATATGTTTTATCTATGAGTACTGTATAGCGGGTTATTTCTGCGGGGCAAAAATTTCGCGTAAACAAGAGAGTTTTGTATTGGCGATGCTAAATATTGGCGGAAATTACTCTGAGCGCCAATTTTAAACCTCCCGTTGAAAGATGGTCAAAGGTACATAACTCTGCCATTTCACCTGTATAAGCAGTCACTACCGACCGCAACTTTTCAAATTTTTAAATTAACTAAGTGTCATCAAAGTTGCATAATCTGAGCGGACGTTTGAAAAACCAACGCTTACACAGCAGATTATCTATTTCTATGACGATGTATTGACGGGACAAGTTTAATCATGTGATACGAAATTCTGAATCGTCATTAAATGTGAATGTTTTTGTTAAAAATATTACCTGGGTTCAGCTAAGTTTGATTGATCGTTCGACAAATTGCATAAGTAAGTCCAACTCGCGAGAGTCTTATAATAATAACAATTTGTTGTAATGAACAATCAAAACTTTCGCATGTTTGTTAATAGTCGTGGAAAACGCCTTTGTCTTTGTTAAAAATTATCGGTATTGAAGTTTGCGGCTACACATTCCTTGAAAATCGCCAATTTACCTGAATCCATTGGTCAAAGTCAAACAAATTTTGAAATTGACAGCTTGTCACAAACAATGTATCATCAACGCACCTAGTGGAGTCTTTAAACGGACAAAATCAATTATAAAGCGTTGTCACGTGACGAAATTTGACAATTGTTTTCTTTTGAATATCAATAAATAAAAAAGCTACATAAACACTAACTCCGCTCTTTTTACTCAATTTGTTAAATTATGTGATGAGAAGTTTGTCTTCGGTTCGCTAGAAAGTACTGAAATTAATTGCAATACTAAAGATGAATTTGTTTTGTACGACAATCAAACAAGTGTTTGAGCTAAACTCGTGAAGATTCGGAAATGACCGACATACGGGTTTATAATGTAAACAAAATGGCGGCACCGTCGTCGAGTTTTGTAACCGAGATTTGATGGAACCTGTCGTCTTATTGTTAGAATGACTGTGTTGTCTGTCTGTATTTTCGTTTCTACAAACATAACTTGAATCAATTCCTTTGCATTATTCAAAATACTAAATTTTGTTCATTTACATAGTTAATCTCCACAAAATTCACTACATAAATCTTGATTTTAAGGGAGGTAATACATGCACATATTAATGAATAAAAAATTCATTAAGAGTAATGTCCCTTAGTAAATAATATGGCGCTTAATACTGCGGCGGTTTGTATTCGCGGTGTTTATATTTAGCGCATTTTCATTTTCCGCCAATAAAGCCAAAATAAAACCCCCGCAGATAATACCCGCTATACAGTATATAAATGGGAAGTTGTGTGTTCCAAGGGAAGGGGATGAGTATAGAGGAGGGTGTGTTTATAAAGGGAGAGTGATTTTAGAAGGGGGAGCGGCTTCTACAGTCTTGAGACGTGTGCTAAAGGTTACAGAGGTCAAATAAACAAGGGATATCATTTGATTATCATTGTATTTAATGAGGCACTTTAACTTTCTCTTTAGGGTACTAATGAGTCTGTTTATATGTATGAGCAGAGATAAACTTGGGGTTAAACTAATAAAACATTTGATTTAGATATATGGTTAGGTATTGGTGCATTTTGATAGCTCATTATACTCATTTGTTTGGAAAGATTATTTCCTGCTATCAGATATATGTAAGATTTATTATAAATCTTGTAGTATGATCTCTGTATATTTAAAACTTTGAATCAATTACTGTCTAGATTTTTAAATTATGAATTATTTATGTTATGATAATGCCAATCTCTTGGTATTTTATAAATCTTGCTTGTCATTGATGGACTGGGAAAGATGCTTGCACAATTATAATAGAAAATTTGGACTCAATTTTTTATACTTGCCTAACGTATCTTTGGTTAACTTGTGGTATATTACAATGTTTAATCATAATAAGATAGATATTTTAAAATGCTTTATAATCCGGGAAAAACAAAATAAATGTGCTAAAAATGGCTTATTTTTTAGACCTAACTTATTTCAGGATTTTAGAATGTACTAGTATGTATTCTAGTGCTTGGGTTGGTGGGGAAGAGCATTGAGTCAGTATAACAGAGACATGGTACAATGTCATGAGAACTTGTTTTCTTTGTGACTTAATGTCATCTTCACACAAGTAAGATATGATCATGCAACAACAGATAAAGAAGAAAAATATACTTGAAGAATAGAGAAAGGTTTTAGTGCAACACCCTTGCATTAAGAATATTGTCAAAGTTGAAAAAGTGGTTTACAGTTTGCTTCCTTATGCATGCTCAAAAATTATTTTTTTGTATAATAACCCTTGATTATTGAAATCACTTTCAGGTAGTTGATCCTTCACAGTACCAGTTTACACCTGAATGGAGTGAAACTACTGTAGGTAAATTTCTGCTCAAGGAAATCAGCAGTGCTACTATTGGGGTTGAAATCCAGGTCCTCTCGAGCCCTAAGCTTTCTACCACAGGATGACTGTTACTACAATGATGTTCTATATAAAGCAGTATATGTATCAATATATAAGTTTGATGTAGGAGCAGTAGTCCAGTGGTGGGACACAAGCTTAGGGCACTGCTAATTTCCTGAAGCAAGAAATTTACCTGCGATTGCTTCACTCCACCCAGATGTAAATGGGTACCTTAAAGTGTAATGCACTGTATGCTGTGGCTGCACTTTGTGCTGTATGTTAACAGTTGGTGTGTGGCTCGATGATTAGGGAAGTTAATGTCAAGAGTTGACTGAACAGCGATACTAAAAGTAGACTTCAAAAACCCTTGCTTTAACTTTAATGTTTTTATATTTTCAGTTCCTAAAAATGTTCTTATACCATTACGTCGTCATGGTCACAGAAATCATAAAAAATCAAGAGGTCACAACAATGAAGTGACTGATAAAAACATTCCACCATCGTCATCTAATACATTAACTACACGTTCACCAAATAAAATACTGCCTCAAACAACACCTACCAAAGAGATTCCTTCAGCAGGTTTGTTATAACTTCTAATACAAATGTATTCTTAAAGCTGTTTTTCTTGGTGTAACATGAATTCTGGCGTTTTCATTTGATCCCAAATTAGTTACCAAAATTACACCAAAACGGCTGAATTTTTCAGGAAAACAAATACTGCAGCAATTTTATCTTGTAAGCAGGGGGTTTATGGACCTAATCTTTGAAATTTTGCCAAATGATAAGTTCTGTATAAGGCAAAAACCTACCTTAGTCGAACGACCCACTTTCCATTTATGGTAAAAGATGCCTATCATTATTTTATATGTACAATGTGTGCTTATGATACATAACATTACATAATGATACCTAATTTGCATAACATGTTATATTTTGATAATATATTTATAGATTTTCCTAATGCTGGTAGAGCGCACCCTAGTGATCCAGTGATTGGTGAAAGTAAAAATAGTGAGAATTCCAAACCTGACAGTAAACCTGATAGTAGACTCGGTAAAGACAATAAATTAGAGTCAGGTAAATATAATGAACATAATCCATTCTTAGACATTTGTATGTACCCATTGTTGTATTCAGTGTTTTGCCAAGAAACGTGCATTTGCACAATCTGTGCATGCTTAATCAAAATGGCAACTAAAAAAATACTTTTTTAAGCCAAGTGGCTTTTCTGGGTCCAGTTTCATTCCTCAGCCACCTTAGAATAGGACTGAGGAATAGACATAATCCAATATTTTGTGTAGGATATTTTGTTTGGTTCTAACATAAGCTTGTATAGACATTTATTTTCTGCTGCATGCATTAGTAAGAATAAAATATTGAAAATATGTGTATCAATTATAAAGAATTTTGTATCAAAGGGAGATAATTGTGTTTAATAATAAAAATCCTGGCAAAATGATTATTTTGGTGTTATGAATGTAAAATTGCACTTTTTGTGGACATTGGTTTTTTGTTTTCAAATACTGTTTGTTACTGTAATTGATATTAAGGGAATTCTACTTCAATTTTTCTTTAATCATTATTATGTTGAATGTTTCAGATACTACAACACCATGTTCAAATAAAACCAAAAAATCATCAGGACCATCTGTGACTGGTCTTTTAACAGATTGGTTAAATGCATTTAACTTTATACGAGGTAAGTCAAGTTATAATGTGACTGCCACAGCCATGGTACAGTAGTTAGCTTACTCAATGTTTTGTTCTAGATGCCAGGTTGGTAGTCTTGGTTCAATTTTTGGTTGTATCAGGTCATAAATTTCCATGAAAATGCAACTATTATGTTGATTTTTCTTCCTTATTGAGAGAAAATTGATTCCTTGCATTGGCAGTTGGCACAGTTACCAGTAAAAAATTCTATATACTCGTAAAGGTATATAACTGAATAGATTCTTTAGCAAAGTTCAATAAGTGGCTAGTTTCTCTATTATAAATTATTCTTTTTCACAGATTTATATAATTATGCACTCATTGTTAAGGCTTTGATCTTTTGAATGACACCAACATCTTTTGCAAACTTACTTAAAGAATTAAACTGGAAAAGAATGCTTCAGACTTCCTAATTTTTTGTGTATGCGCACTATTTTAATGACTTATTTATGCATGAACCTTAGTTATATGTGAGTCAAAGTTTTGAAGACAATTCCTGAAATTCTTAAGGTATTTTATTTGTTTCTTTATATATTGAGTTCCATCAGGATTTTGAAAATTCTTCAATTTTCACCCATGTCTAAGATTTTTCTTTTTCTCTATTTCAGAAAATCGTGAAAAAGCTGTGCTATATTTAGTGCTAGGAGTGGCCTTTGGAGTCATTTCATTATTATTTGTTGTGATAATAAGACTTGCTGTTACAAATAAACGTAAGTCAAAAGCTACACTTGACGTATCTGAACCAGCGCATGAAGATCACCCTGCGCCATCCAATCATATTGAAGCACCTACATTGGAGAGATCAGACTCTGTTGATCGTATTGAAGTTGTACGATTTAATCCAATGAGAAGTCGAGACTTTGCTACATGCACATTACGGAGTGATATCGGCAATAGAAGTTTAACAAATTATTATGGATGAGCAAGTGATTTTTCTCATTAGTGATTGAAATTGAAGCGGAGTGAAGGAAGTTGTGTGAACTCAAGGTTTGAGCTCACCAGTAATACTTCTGTGTCCAGTGGTTCAAAGGTTGTTAGGACTGACACAAGTTATGAAGTTAGGCTGTCAATGAAGATGAATTTCAGTATTGAAGATTGAGCAGCCATTTGTCACTACATGGACTTAATGTATTTACCAAATATGGCTAACAATATAGTGCTATTGTGATAATGGCTCTAATGTAACAGTGAACTTCAATCTTATCATTAGGAAAACATAAACTATGATGTTTGGTTTAACAGATGAAGGTGTGTTAGAATTGCTAACTGATTTGTATTGAATCTATGATATTCAATGATGGACAAACTGTCTGTTTTTAAAAATGACAGACTAAGTATTTGAGGTACAAGTTTTCACCGCAGTCAGTGCTGATTGTGGGGAAATTCTTGTCTCCTCAACATGTGAATGTGCGAGAAAATAACACTTTAAAGTGCTCACAACGGGTAGGATGATTGCTTAATAAATGGCATGATTTGTGTATAGATATTGAAACATTGGAGTTACCTCCCTTTAACTGTATGATATTTTTAGTGATGTGGGAGTGACTTCCCTTTGACAGATGGCCAAATTTGTGCTTTCAGATTTTATTTGAAGTTTTTAAATGGTTGTAAATTGTACAGAGACTACTATCAGACATTATTGAATGTCTGTGATTTATATATGTGATACATTACCTCATTATTATGGTGGGATGATGCAATATTAAAATACTGCTCTTCCACTTTTCTCTACTTGTTTAGTTATACCAGAGACATAGATATCTATGTCTTTGGCTATACATTTTAATGCTTAATGAGTATTAAATTTTTTTTATGAATAAAAGTTTACAGGATTGGTCCTGAAGCTTAGGAATTTATTCTTAATCAAATCTGCTGAAATTAAGAAATTCATGAATTTTTGGTTTTTATAAATTTTGAACTTTTACCTCTGGATTCAATTTTAGGCTATGGTCTGCATATTAGTTAATGAGTGGTTATTTTCAGGATTGGTCCTAATGTTTAGAAATTTTTCTTTGTTTAAGCTGCTGAAATCAAAATATTTTAGAATTTTGAAAATTGTGAACTCTAGCACATTGGCAACTAATGAATTACCAGTGGCAGAAATATTCTACATTATTACATGTTAATACATTATACTGTGATAAAAATCATAAATATAGACACTAATTGGTAGGAGAAATTGTAGGAAATGTCAGCAACTAGTTTAATTGTGCATTTGCCAACATTTATCCATATCTATCCTCTAAATTGTTTGAGACAAATAATTTTAATTACATTAGCATAGATAATAATGTTTTGTAATGGCATTCTGGAAGCCTAAACAAACTATTGTTGGAAAACCCACAGTACTCATATATATATAATTATATATACAAAATAAAATAAAACTAGCAAAGAAACTCATATATACATGTATATGTACAAATGAAATAAAACTAGCAAAGAAAATTAGTAATTGAATGGCTAAGACTTACATAATTTTTCTTTTCATTGCTTTTCTTTTAAAACTTTGATTTATTGTTAAAATTTATATCATCAGCCAAATTATTGTCAGTGGACTGCATGTGTACCATTGTATGCTATTTTATAATACTTTATTTATTTTTTATTCTTCTTTCATGCTTAACGGTGAAACGTGGCGTTATTCGATGAAAATAAACGGTGAAAATATAAATTTTATATTTTCATCCTAGTGAAAATCTAACCTTATATTTTCATCGTTCATGACGTCATATTAGGAGATAAATGACGTCAAATTGGAGTAGAAATGACGTCACGTTATAATTTGTGTAAATACATCAAATTAAACACAAAACTAAGCATGAAGGAAACAGAAAATTCGCCGATTTGAAGTAGTTTGATGATGAGATGTTAAGCTTTTTGCAAAGGTATAGAGGATATTCGCCAATTGCGGTGTAAGATCGATTTATATTTCACCTTGTGAACTCAGTAAATGACATTTTCACTCGTGGCTACGCCACTCGTGAAAATATGTTTTCTAAGCTGACTCGGTGAAATATAAATCGATCTTACACCGCAATTGGCGAATATCCTCTATACCTTTGCAAAAAGCTTAACATCTCATCATCAAACTACTTCAGATACATGTAATATCTAACCATTGATCTAATTTTACAATTTTATGTTTCACTAAAATGATCTGTGTTTTCATTATTTTTGACCCTGCAATTTACGAAGAAAGATCTGATTTTTATGGTTATATATTCTTGTGGCAGTACCCGGTATTCCTTTTATATCTGCATTTAGAGCATGTTTATTTTATTTTGAAGTTATAGAACACATATAGAACTTTCATTTTTATAAAAGAAAATAAATTTAACTGGTTTTTTTCTGTCAGTAATATTGTATTTGTATCTTAAATGGAATCATGGCCTCTGTTCTGCCAAGGAAAACAATCATATCAAGTCCTAAGACTATGTTTTAACTTATGACATTTGTAATTATCATTTTTTACTTTTTTATTTTTAACTGAAATATTATTGAATTTTTATGTCTAATTTTTATCTTGCCATTTTTTTTACATTACTAATTTGTATAGATTAATATGAAATTAATAATTAGCTGAATTTAGAGTATTTTTACATTGCTACTTGTAAAAATTGACCACATTATAATATGTTTAATAATAAAATGGCATTGTCTGTTACACTTATAATCAATTTTTAATTTATTGAATTTTCGGTAAATGCCCATAGATTGTATATTTCACATAGTTAGAGTTGACTTATTTATTACATATAATCTATTGTTTCTTAGCTTTTATAATTTTCATAAACATCGCCACAAACTCTTTGAGCCAGACTGATAAAAAGGGCGTTAATTTTTGTAGAATAATGTATTTTACTATCCACTTCTCATTTAGAAATCTACTTTCAGCTTTTATGTGTTACTTAAATCCATTATGTATTTTTGAAATGGCAGATTTACATATTTGTTTTTTGTTAAATTTATTTTACAACAGTGAACAAGAAATTTCATGTTTTAAATGGCATTTTACTTGTTGTATTGACAACAGACATTCTCGTACCCCGAGGTTATCAAGATTCTCAAGCTAGTATTGAGAATCCTACTAGACTCTGGGTACGAGAATGACAACTGATTGTTCTTTATGCATTTAAAATTGTATTAAACCTGATCTGAATATAAAACATGTACATGGCTTTAGAATACATTGTATTCAAACACTAAGCAGTAAAAGATCCACTTATTTGACATGGACATTTTTTGTGATAGGGCCTTTGTAAGTTTTGGCAGATACATTAATAACATGACTCTGGCTTTCTTTGGTAAAAAGGATTACAAACCAATGCATTTCATAAATTTTGATATTTATATAAATTAAATGGTCAGTTAAAGATTAATTCATATAAGCTTTAAAATTAGTTGCCATGTCAATACTCAGATTTTTAAATTGCATGTTGATTAAAAAAAAAATGAAAGCATATTGTAATTATGGTCTCTGATATTTTTATTATTTTTTTAGATTTTAAAACATTTCGTAAATACATGTATGCTTTTTGATATTTTATTTTAAAAAATTGCTGTAATTGATGAAATATTGCAAATATGTGACAATTATGCTATACATTAAATGCAAGTTTATTGGAGTATTGTGCCCAAGATAACAAAACTGTTTTTCTATCTCAGCTCCAAACTGAGCTACAATCATACTTAGATGATTTACCCTTCCAAAATTATAAGCGCCAGTATTTACATTTCAATTTCCACCAATAGCTGCCCAGCTAGCTCAGTTGGTAGCACACAAGTCTACAGATCGAGGGGTTATGGTTCGATTACCAAGTGGAGCATTCTTTCATGGAGCTTGGTCATGAAATAATTTCTTTGACAATTCTCCTTCCTACCAATGATTTTTAAATATGTAGGGCAGTTGTCAGTCACTGACAAAAGTATGCGCTTTGTAGTTGGTTAACAGCTAAATCCAGAGATTTAGTCTTTCCATGAGGAATGAGTAGGATGGCTGTCCGCCTTTATAAGACCTATACAATGTGTTACTATGGCGTTAAACCCAACAAACAATCAAACAAAACCACCAATATCTTTATTAGATAACATTATACATGTTTATATGCTAAGCTTAATCTATCCATGTGAAGTGAAACAAAAGGAAGCATGTGGTTGCCTTGACTTCAGTGTATACATACAATTGGCATTTTAGAGTTTCTTTCAGCTGGTGAAAAATTCTTAATAATAAAAGTAATTTATTTGCATGTGTAGGTCAAAAACCTTGATAATTTAAATTTGGTATTGAGACCAGTTTAGAGCTGAGACTAATAAAGAGTTTTATTTATCTTGTCATTGGTCCAAGTTTTACTAAGAGTTAACAGAATCAGTATCAACTGGTTTGTCTTATTATTTTCTTGTTTTATTTCAAAATTCATGATAATATTAACTCAACTCTGTGAACGGGTGACCAGGTCTGGACATTCATTTTTAAAGTAGATTGCCCATTGGACAACCAGCTATATATTTCACTTGCCCAAACCAAATGTTAACTAGCAGTAACAAGTTGCAAAATATTAGTTGTCTGGGACAATCTTACTACCTCTAATGTTTAGCCCTGGGTGGTCAAAGATGCCCACTTGAAATTATTACTACCTTTTTATTGTTTTAGGGGCATAGGTTTAAGTCAGTGTATGGACCATAACTATTATGTCACATATGGGTATAAACTCCCATCCTTTAAGGATTGGGGTTTAGTACTTGTAAATTTAATGGACAATATTCAAGTGATCAGTCAGCTTCCATTGCCTTGCTCTAGGTCTGTTAAAAAGGGGCTTAAGTTTTAATTGTCAAAAGTTCAAGAATACTTAAAGGTATTACATGTATTAGAAAATTCATTATCTTGTTGCCTTAGGTATTTAACTATAACAATATTCAGACGTAGGCGTACTTGATCTTGTTGGTATTTAGTAAAACTGTGACCTGATATATTAAATATGTCTCTATTTTGTAATGTATTATAATTATGTATAGACATTTTGAAATCTGTTGATTAACAGTTTGTTAAGAATATATTCTATTATATAAAGAAAATAAAAGTGCAATAAATATATAACAACAAGTTATTATCATTTATTTGTGTCATGGTAGCTACCTGTTCACTTAATTGTTCCTTAAACATTGTGGGATTCTGAAATTCCATTTTGAGGGAGAGTATATATAAGCAGCCCAATAGCGCTGGAGAGCATTTTGCCTGTAAGCAAGGGGTTCTGAGTTTGAGACCTGGTGAAGCTGCATTTTTTTCTCACCATGTGACATGTGCTTATCTATTCGTTGCTTGTCTTTATATCAGGGCTCAAATTTAACAAAAAAATGGACTTGCATTTTTTTAAGTTGATTTTATTTCAACTCACAAAAATGAAGAAAATCGCTCGCAATTTCATCTCCAAATTTTAATGGCGTACATAGTAATTATTCATATATGCAATATATAAACAACATACTACATGTACTAAATTAACTACAGATAGAACAATGGCGTTATTTTGGGATAGACAAAGAATATCAAACATGTTTGTACGGTGAATCTTTAATTAACTAATGCTATCAATATATTTGACTGCCTCAATGCTGATTTGAGCCTAATTAGTTCAGACAGAATATTTTTGCAGCGATTTCAACTCGCAATTGTTTTGGATGAAGCCTGTGGGTAAAAAATGACATAGACAGCTATGGCTGTGCCGACAAATGAATAGAAGCCAGGTCTCAGTTTCACAAACAAACTTAAGTATGAACTCAATAACAGACTTAAGTGCTTTTTTGACACTATAAAGTACATGTATATCAATGCAGTTGGAATGACTGGTATAAGATAATCATTACAATGCAAATATATAAAATGTATCAACATGGCTTTTATAATGAACTTAAAGCCACGAACTTGTATTTTACTAGAGACTAAACTCAACAGTTCTTTAACTGACTTTAAAAGTCATTACATCTCAGTTAAATATTATCAAACATGTTTGTCAGTTTCATTTTGTGTTATATGGTTTTCAAACAACTATAGGAATTTTAAGGATACTATATTTTTTGTTACATTGATTAAATTAGCAAAGCCGCCCAGCTGGCTCAGTTGGTAGCACGCAAGTCTACTGATCAAGAGGTCGTGGGTTCGATTCCCAGGCAGGCATACTTTGTTGGAGCTTGATCATGAAATTATTTCTTCAGCCATTTTCCCTCCTACCAATAATTTTTTAATTATGTGGGGCAGTTGTCAGTCCCTGACGAAAGTATGTGCTTAGTAGCTGGTTAACAGCTAAATCCAGAGATTAAGCCTTTCCAGGAGGAGTGAGTAGGTTGACTGACCGCCGTTATATAACCTATACGATGTGTTGCTACGGCGTTAAACCCAACAAACAAACAACAAACGAACAAATTAGCATAATTAATGATCTAAATAAAAAATTGAATTTGAGTACAAAATTGAGTTTTTTGTGAAACTGGGGCCAGGCATCAGTAGATCTTACACTGTATCATATCAACAAAGAGATACATTACAGGCAATTACAACAACAACTTTCGATTTTGTTGAATTTTGGTTGAAACTCAAAAAAACATGCTAAGGTTATTACTTGATAATCGTGTTATTAGCCATATATCATTATATAACATTCTCTTAATTTCATTTTAATATCGTATAATGGTTAGGTCAATCAAACAATTAACAGTAACACAAAATCGTATCACCTTTTAATTCACATCCTCAGGTGAACTATTCATAAAAAACAAGTGCTATACCATGACATACTTTAACTTAAAACCATGAACAACCAATTAACAAACAAACAAAAACGATTGACATGAAATGCACAGGTGAGCGAAAATCCAAAATACATGTAAATAGTTCTGGAGAGTTACGTGTCCTCTCCTAAAAAGTTTACCAAGGGAAGTCATATATTTCATATTAAATATTTTTTATTTTTTATTACCTCCCTTCAAGTGACACATAATATCCGATATTATCAGCAAACTCCACACACCGGTTATTTCCCTTTATTAAATCAATTATATTTCTATTATCGATGCACAATATACATAACATGTTCTGTTAACCGTTTGACTGTTTTGTGATACATTTTGTTTCATAATCACATGCATATCATGTAATATGCCTTGATTGGAAATAAACTTGTAACTTGTAGTTGTCATATTTGTCTCCCTTGTATAATTTACAGTATATCAAGAGGCAACGTAAAGTTTCTTCGTTTTAATATACGTTTTTCTTGTGCCAAGACGGCCTTGAATTGCCGTCACTGCTTTATGAGTACAAATGTCTTTATACGGAGTTGTTCGGAAATTAAGTTTATATAAAGATATAACATAAATACGTAGTTCGATGTGTCCAGTCTTTTCAAACCCAGTTTTAAGACTAACGACGTTTTATAACATGAAAAATTGACATAAGACAGCAAATATAATTCAAATATTATTTACATACATTAAAGTATAAAGTATAAAGGTATAATGAAGTTTCCTACGTGTCTGATGTACTAAAATGTCATAGGTTAATTTTCACACACAACTTTTCACACAAACTCGTTCATTTCACATTTTTAGGCTGTGACAACTCATTACCCTCTTAGGGGCGGTTCTAGGATTTTTTTCTAGGGGGGGGGGGTCTGTTCGCAGAATTACGCAACATATTAATTATAAAAACTACATAACCACTACATCTATGTTAAGCACAAAATCGAGCGAAGCAAGCCCGAGAACAATTGCTTCATGCGACCTAAAATGGCTAGCAGTTAGAAAATACGCTCAAGGACGGGTACATTTTGGAAATTTCAGGCGGGGGGGGGGGTCCCGATCCCCTGACCCCGCTTGATCGGCATATGCCTTGAACTCTGCCTTACTGAATAAATTGGACATGGGACCTTCTCCATTGAGGAGACACCAATCATATTTAAGTACCTGGTTCGATTAGTATCTGTTGCGATTTTGTAATAGACACAAATCATTGGTTATTTCAAAATGAAAGTTAAGTATGTCGTTGGATTCTCATAATTATATCCTTAGCGTCTCATTATTTACACATTTCAGAAGTATTATCAAACCGATCAAGTCTAGTGTCATAATTATACCTCGTATTAATAAATTGAAAATTACCTTAGTAGAAAGTTGAGGTGAATCTGTAGTAATTATCATTCAATTTAAGGGGATATATATGATCACTAAGTACCATGGGCTCGCATGGGAATAATTTATGTGTTTTAATTTATAGTTCCATTTTACAGGGGAGAGAAGGGTGTATGAGAATCTAGGTTTAAACAACATATTTAAAAGCATTTTTACCGTTTGTTATAATATCAACTTTTTTTCGTGGAAATGACGACTCTTTGCGGGATAAAGGCACGACTCAGTCAAATACAAGTCTTCATGTCATAAATCAAATATCACATAAAGTCAGTCATAATCTTCAAAAGACATATTACTTAACTTTGTACTTATTAATTATCAATCATAATTTCCTGAGAAAATTAAATTGCCAGAAAACGCATGTATAGATAAATTTTAACAAAAATAATGATATAACATTAGAGAACAACATAGAAAATAAGCAAACTAAAACAAAAAAAAACGAATCAATTAACTATTTACAACTTTAATTTACTTTATTCAAAGACTTCAGCACAGAACAGTGCTTTTAACAATCGGTGGGCGGGAGCGGCAAATAAAAAACGATGTTGACTCGAAGTCGTGCAACGAAACTGTGACATTTTTTAAATTGTATGATTTTATAGATAAGCATTTGTTACTTAAAAATAAATTGTTTATAAATTTTTAATTCAGGTTTTTATAGCACATATACATATTGTATTGCCTCTATATCTTACTC
The DNA here is from genome assembly GCA_025267735.1 of Mactra quadrangularis. NCBI lineage: Eukaryota > Metazoa > Mollusca > Bivalvia > Venerida > Mactridae > Mactra > Mactra quadrangularis. Next base: position 12,810,657 of record CM046309.1, read on the forward strand.
CATATAGAAACAGTAGAATACTTCTAAATGCAGGGGCGGATCCAGGATTTTTTTCTGGGGGGGGATTCGAACTTTTTCTAGGGGGGTCCAAAAAAGGAAAAATTCAACATATTAATAATAAAAACTACATAACCATTCAATCTATGTCAAGCATCGAGAAAAATTGCTTCATGCCACTTAAAAATTACTTACAGTCCAGAAATACACTAATGGACAGGTTCATTTTCAACCCCCCTCCGCTGGATCCGCCTATGAAATGTAAACTTATCTATACATGTTTTGATCACATCTTGTTACTTACTATAAATGTAACCTGTGAATATCAAATTACAATCATGTTCTGTTCTTTTCTGATCTGATCTGTTCTATTCTTATTTTTCACTGCTCTGCTCTGTTCTTCGCTGCACTGCTCTACTCTGCGCTGTTCCGTGAGATGTTCCTTTCTCATATGCACATGAAAAATGAAGAAATGGCTGTAAATTGCAACGCCTTATAAGAGTTAACAAATTTTAAACTTATTTCTCCGTGTGACTATCAGGACATTAAATTTTTCTGGGTCATTTGTAATGGACCATTTACGTTGACCTAGACGTCGTGAAAGCCTTTTAAATATTTCGATTTAAAGAAAACAATAATTAGCCCTCAGAATTTAAGTTGCCTAGTTTGTTGATATATTTTGTGAAGAGAAAAAATCAACATATTTACAAAATATATGTATTGAACTTATTAAAAATAATATTCTCAATATTTAAGTACGAAGGATTTTTTTCGTTTGTGGTACCAATTAAATTGGTTAAACCTTTCACTGTAATTGCTACAAAAATTGTCCCAGGTCATAGCTTGGTGATTTTACTTTCTTTCCAAAAATCTTGTATTATTTTCCACATTTATAATGGCTATAACTACATTGTTATTTCAATTATTTCCAGTTCATAAATATAATTATTGTTAATTACAATATTTATATATTTTTAACTATAAGTTTAACATAAGTATCTCTTAAGTATATATTTTTACAACTTGCGCTATGGAGATCTCCGTGTGTCATATATAGTTTAGTATAACGATACTTCATTTTTTAATGAAAATGGAACTGGTATATATCTTATAGACATGGTATTTTATTAGGAATGTCTTTACAGACTTTTAAATTGATATTAACTGGAGGATGTTTGTATTTAACTCAATAGCAATATTTTATTTAGTAATACTTTTGACCGGTGAGTACATTTTAATATAGTTAGTTTTTATGTTTTTATATATTCTTTTACATATGTATTGCTTTAATTAAATGGATTTATAGTGCGATAATTATTGAATGAGTGCAAATAATATATCCATCGCCATGAGTTCATAATTGCAACAAATCAATTTTTATAAATTTATGTACTATGTATAACACTCTTAAAGTGTTTATTATTCTTACGTTTTACCTTTTAACAGCTGCATGTTATTCAGTCCATTACGACAGTGGAATCGCATAGCCAGCATAGCCAGCCTGGATGGCGTTTCACCAAAGCATTTACACAAGCGTAACTAGTCATTTGCGTAATTCATTGCTGTAATTGAAGATTGCGTAAAGTTAAGCAAATGTTAGTTAAAGCTCTTTTTATATTTTGTTTTACTAAAAGGTAGTATCTGTCACTTCAAGAGCTCAAACCCACGTTGCTGGGTATTGTACTATAGTTTAGTTTACTGTATTATAACCACTCTAGACTATGATTGTTGTTATTTAATTACTTAATACTTAAGCAAAAAGTGTGGCTTTTTATCCCCACCATTATCTTATGAACAGCAAACTAGCATGTGCAATATTTTACTGATTCGAATATCAGACGCTGTCTTGGTAGAGTATGTATATATGGCTTCGACAAGAGAGCATGTGGCATTTACCAGGACAGTTCATTCTTTAAATAGAACTATTGATACAATATTTGATTTTTATAAAAAAAGATAAATTAATAGGATTTTTGGGACATCCTCACACGAGGGAGAGTATATTTATATTATATATACTACAAAATAGAACAGTACAGAACAGAACATAATCTTTATTGTATAAACACAGGTTACATTTATATAAAGTAACAACATGTGAAATAATTGTTAATGATTTACAGAATAAAATTTTGATACAGAGTTATTATATTATTACTATACGACTATGATGTGCATGTACGGAAATAACTTAACAAAAACAGAACATGACAGAACCGAACATATCCTAACTGAAAAAAACCAGAAACGAACAGAACAGAACATTACAGAACAGAACAGAACGGAAAAGAATCGAACCAAACAGATCATCACAGAACACAACTTAACAGTACAGAACAGTACCGAACCGAACTGAACATAACATAGCAGGATCAAACACAACTGCACCGAACAGAACAGGACCAAACACAACCGATCAGAACAGAACAGGACCAAACACAACCGAACCGAACAGAACAGGACCAAACACAACCGAACCGAACAGAACAGGACCAAACACAACCGAACAGAACAGAATAGAACTTATATAGTAGTAACTCTCTTAACATAATGATTATTTTTGTCTTATTTTCAGTGGTACCAATATGTAAGACAAAAGAAGCTATCAGTTGTTTCTATAACAATATAAAATGTAAATCTACAATATTATCATGTGATAATAATAAAATTATAATAATAAATGATATATATTGGTATATGAAACAACAATGTACACAAGGTAGGTTAACCAGGAATTTTATTACATTTCTTTTTTATTACAAAACGGGTTATTATGTTTAACATTTTTTGTAATGATCCGTTTTGTAATAATTATTACAATTCGTTTTTTCACAAAACGGATTGAAACATACGTTAAGTACATTTAATTTTACTGTCCTGCAATAACTTTAACATTAAAGTACATGGATTATCTTAAAGATATTTCATCAGCAAAATTGTAATAGTTTTATGGAACGCTTCGTATCATTGTTGATTGCAAAAGGAAGAGACGTCATATCTTTTGTTGCTTAAGTTTTAGATCTATATTAGATAGAAGAAAAATTTACATTTCTGAACTGAATCATTTCTTTTATTAACTTATGAACTTAATATTGAATCAGTTCGTAGTTCGACATCCGTCAAACTTGATCCCAATATCAGCACTACATTCGGACTAATGTTAAGACAGTCGAATGTCGAACTGGTTTACTTTTCGATATTGAATATCAATCGTCGAACATAGTTCTATGTTATTCGACCTGCATATTAACACATACATCTTTATTTTAGATATATCAACATGTAAACAATGTTGTATACATGATGTTGGTGATACCAACCAGACTATAAGTAGTATAGATAATATAGAGATATATAAGATTTGTCATAGAACAACATCATGTGATCCGTTCATTGATCTACAACCTCCAGAGAACTACCACAATGGTTATATATATATCAACTATACGTGTCAACAAGGTACGAACAATATTTTACATGTTATTATTATTATTATTATTATATCGCATTTGTATAGCGCTCTTTTCATATATGTTCAAAAGCACATTGTCCGTTAGATAAGGAGATGAGGGACTAGGGGAGCTAAGAGGGCTAGGGGGCTTAGTTCCAATAATATGTTTTATTCAATTAAGTGCCACTTAGATAGTGCATATATTTCTGTAAACATATTCTAGTATGCTTTACAAGCAATGTTGAATTAGTTATCTATGTAATAAACTAATTGATGCGTTTTAAGTCTTGATTTATATAAGACCTCTTTGTCAATGTTTTAAGTGCCAAGGTTTATCATTTCACCACTTCTGAGCATCAATGGCTAAACATATATCTGCCATATTTGTTCGATGCATAGAAATAACAAAACTATTGTCATTCTGTGATCGAAGTTATGTGATTAAAATCAAACAAGTGTTAGGGAACGTATATTTTCTTTTCAACCAATCAAACTTTTCCTAAATTCTAATTTCAATATTCCAATGCGCTTTATTAAACTTAGAATCACCATAATGGGTAGATTTTCAAACCCCTTGATCACCCACCGGATCCGCCCAGACAACTCATGCTGTAAAATGACCAATATGGTATGTATATTCTTATACATATCGAAGTGACCTTCATTAAAATTTTTGGGACAGTGAAATGAAAATATTTTAATGGATTAATTGGGTTTAATTGAATTTGAGTTAAAAGTTTAAGTCTGAAATCACTATCGCTTATCCCCTATAGCGAGATTTAATACAGAAAATAAACATTGACAGTTCAATTAAAAGTCGGGCACTTATATTAATTTTCAAAATTTCAACTTTTATTGTAATATTGATATTCAATTTTCATAAAATAAACAAGCATAAGAAATATTGTCATTAAACTTTTATGATTTAAATATTAGCAGCGTTTTATTTATAATTTACAATAATCTGAGAGAATGTTTGTATGCCATATCAACGGTAGTAGTTACATACGAGATGTTTGAAGTTGTGACAACAATAAGGAACCTTGGTCAGTTATTTCCCCTTGTGGTGTACTCTTCTAATAGGTAGGTCCAATTAGTTGGATTACTCGGATTTTACCCTTACTTTTCAATGTTAATTTGCCAAAATTAAACTTAAATGACGTTTTTGTCAATAAGTTTGTTTGAAAATCAAGCTAAGTATTGTTAGTGTAAAGAACTATCTAAATTTCATCACTTTTGTTAATATCTTAATTAACAAGAAATATATTGGATGAAATATTTTATTAACCTTACATAGGACTTCAGTGATAAAATCCGAGGATTCCAACTGATTTTATTAATGAAAAATAACTGACCAGGGTCCCTAATTAGAAACATGGATGATAAAATGATAATTTTGAAATTAAACTACATTGTTAAATGAGTAAATAAAATGAATATTTTACACTGGCATGGTATTAAGTAAAATCACGATTAAAGTAAGGCATACACGTACCCGTATGAGAATTGGAAGCGTTGGAAAAAGCATTGCTATATTAATAACATAACCCCCATTCTATACATAGAATGACCCTTGACTTTCAACTCATTTACGGTATAGAATCACAGTCACATTTATGCTGGATATTTATAAAAAATAGTGTGTGTCTTGTTAATGACCAAGTTATGCTTCTTATCAAATTAAGCAAACATAATTTTGGTCATTTCTAAGGAATTCAGAAACATTTCAAGAACCTCAACTGTCCTTTCCAAGGGTATACAATAAAAGCATCTAGATAAATCATATAATTTTCTTACAGCCGTGGATCATGTTAAAATCTTACAAAAAAATGAAAAGAAATTGTTTGGGAATTGTATGTTATGTCATTTATTATCGTACTGCTAGTCTCGTAACTTATTGCACGCGTAGCGTTCGAAACTTCTTAGACATTTATATATATTTTCCTACAAATATCATATTTTATGATAGAAAAAAAGCCTTTGCTTGGGCAATTTTAGTGTGTGGGGATACGCCGGGTCCGCCCCCCCCCTTGGATCCACCTATGGTCTTTACATCGTTTCACTGCAGCAACAAACATGCATGTCATTTATATGAGCATATATTGGTGTATGTACATGCGTTCTAAATTTCGAATATATATATGTATTATTTAATTGATATGACTAGTAATGGGCCGATGGCCATTAATCAATAAAATATTGTCATTTTCATTGAATATTTTGTTTTTTAAAGGAACGTCAGGTCCAACAGACAAGGGATCAGACTCAAACAATGTTGTATATGCAATAGTATTTCCTATATTAGGATTATGCATAATTGTATGTGTCGGCACCATTTACTTATGTTTTCTCAAGTAAGTACAGTGGTATATTTTATTTAAGCATAAGTTAATGTTTACTGCATTACAATATTTCACGGTGGTCAGTCCGCCTACTCATCTTCCTTGGACATGGCTTGACATCCTTGTAGTTGGGTATGTGATTGAGTGCACCCAAAATGTTAGAATTTATACGTATTGGATAACTAACAACACACAGGAACAATTTATGTATATGACAAGCCAACGTTTGTTTTTGTTTTTGTTGGGTTTAACGCCGCAGTAACACATTGTATAGGTCATTTAACGGCGGTCAGTCAACCTACTCACTGTTACTGGAAAGGCTAAATCTCTGGATTTAGCTGTTAATCAACTACTAAGCACATACTTTCGTCAGTGACAGACAACAGCCCTACATAATTAAGAATCATTTGTAGGAGGAAGAATGACCGTAGAAATAATTTCATAACCAAGCTCCACGAAAGTATGCCTCGCCCGGGAATCGAACCCACGACCCCGATCAGTAGACTTGCGTGCCACCACCTAAACTAGCCGAGCGGCTAACGTTTAGTTAGTAAACGTACGTTTATGGGCACGACGGAACTTGTGCAATAAAAATGTATAAGTTATGTATGCTGCTTTTTGCCGCTTTATGCAATTTTGTTCAGTCATGTCGTTCAGCGGAGATAACCACCCTAATTGACGTAATATGAATATACGAAGATAATTTATGTAGTTCTTTATTGTTTTACTGGGTTAAACATCGTGTCAACACAATTTAGTTCATTTTACGGCGTCCAGCGCACCTAGCCTAGCTTTCCTGGACCCTTGTCTATAACCAGTGCTCACCTACCCTTTCCACAAGGCCGTATTCTTTATATTATCTAGTCAATGAGGGAAAATTGACATTATTGTCAACTTTTCTTGGAAGGGTATAACCTCCTCGGGCGAGATATGCAGGTGCTATTCGCGAATCGAACCAATTAACTCATGGTCTCGTAGCCACATGCGCTTACAGGAAGTTTTGACTTAAGTTATGACCATGAATTGACAATCTACATTCTATTACGTTCTTCAAACTCTGTTACTTCTTATGTACATTATTGTATCATTCTTTCGTAAACTTATTACTGTTTTTCAGACAAAGAAAGGGATTGGAGTGGTGCCATATTCCATGTCTACGCAACAATGGTAATGGAAAGGAAAATGTTACAGGCCAAGCAACAAGCAAACCTGAAGAGATTTACACTACATCAAGTATTATCTCTGGGCAATTACAAAGCGATACAACTACTGTTAATGATACAAATAATATTGAAAAAGATGGCAAAGAAAGCCAACCAGCTATTAACCTTACTACTGCTTCCCAAAATGTCACTAAACAATCATTGCCAGTTAAGAATACCAACAGTCTCGAAAACAATCATGTACTTGGTAATTCTGAAAACAGAACGAACATTAATGCCGTTCCAATTGGCATCGTGAGGCGCAAACAAGAACCAAATCATACAAACTTAATAAAAGATACAAAGTTCACAGCAAATGCAAAGCAGAATAATCAAGCAAAACATTTAGTAGTTGATGAAACCAAAAATGCCCATACAAATATTGATCCAGAGAATAGTACAAGAGTCAAAGATTGTGGAAATGACAACATACCTTGTGAGCCTAGAATTGTGTTTAGCCAGGGAGTTACAGAATGTGATGAGATTTCCTATAAATGTTCACCTAAGTTACATAGTAGGATCAAACAGCATCTGAGACAAAATCAACAAACTATTGGTAAAACGGAGAAAAGAAAAATACAACGCAGCCGCAAACAACAGCTTCTGTTTTTAAAGAACGTGAGATTACTTAGGAAACATTTTCTGTTTGATAAAAATTGCATAAACAGAGACGATAATAGCTCCAGTGAAGACTACTCTCCTTCAAGTACCGTAAGCGACGAATCGTTATGTGGAAATGAAGAGATTGAAAATAAGCAAAGTTTTACTGATGACACTGTTTTTGTGATGGCCACAAGTAAACATGATGCTTATAAACCACTAGAAGTTGCTGGCGACAAAGATGAATTAAAGACTCAACTTACAATCGGCAACTATGCAAGTATTCACGAGAGCAGTATGCCATTCCATGGTAAATCATTGCCAGATATGGACGACACCAAGATTGCACCATCAATTCAGGCAAAAGCACATGCACCAATTGAAATTTCAGATAAATCATCAAAAGAAAATGATTATACTGATACAGACACAAATGCTTCATTGAAAGTAAAAAATGTCAAGTGCATATGTAATGAACCAATAGAAATAACACCGATCGTTCAATCAACAACTCGTATCGACAATCAAGCTATACGTAAACATTTAACATTGGACGAATCACACAAATTAGAACATGTTCACGCAGAAGGTCCTTTAGCAACTTCGTCATTTCGTTACACAAAGGCCTGCAAACCAAGCGATAATGATAACGACGACACAGATGCTACAACAAAGGGAATAAATAAAAACGAAGAAGGCTTTGAACTTCAAAGTGAAATTTCATTACCAACTTGGTGCATTCCGAAGCCACCAGCCACGAAATTAGCACTCAGCACAGAGAGCACTGAGACAGTACTGAATCGATCAATGTCATTGAATGAATCTGACTCACGTAGAAGTGATGTGATCAGCAGAAGACGTAAAAGGAAATATGAATCAATGCGACATGCAAAGCGAGAAACCATATTTGATATACTTCAAAAACTAGAAGCTGTTCCGAAAAGAAGTATATTAAAGAAATCCAAAAGTATGCATGTAACAAAACAGGAAATTCAAACAATCAAGAGAGTTGATAATGAGAGAAATACAGAAGCGTTCATTGATGACACAAATCTTACTGATTCAGATAAAATTCACCAGCTCAGTGAACCAATCGGTGTAACAGCATTGCATAATGATTCCGAATGTACGATAACAGACGACGAGAGTTCACCGATTACAAGTTTTTCTGGCGACATTACACCTTTTGATGATCTTCAAAATGACACTAATGACGTCTTAACACAAAATGATACAAATGGTATCTTTACACTAAATGATAATGAATCACTTCCGAACAATGTACCATCAACTAATGATTTACATGAAGAAGAACCATTTTCGCTCAACAACACTGGCCATACAACTAGATATGATGGTTTGGATACGTTCAACTGTGGTATAATATCATCAAATTTAAGGGAAAATTCACACAACGACAAACAAGACTCATCAAACGTTGAATCAGCTGTAGATGATGGAGAGGCAGATATGTCTGAAACAGCAGCTATTCCTGATGAAAAAAGTGTACAAAAGCAAGCAAGTGTTCGGGAAAAGCTTTTACAGAAATCTTCTTCAGATACCCTTATAACTCACGAAGGTGATAGCCTTGAAGAACTAAGCAATCAAAGTTTAGAATTTGATGAGCGTGGTTACTCTGATAGATTTTTGAAATCTTCCAATGTTGCCAAACCCAGTAATGACACACAGATTAAAACTGACGAGATAAACAACGTTCCAGATTTGATTTATGATATCAAAGACACACCGAAACATACACAACAGAAACAAAGCGATATGTCAATTTATCCCAACGATGGAGATTATTTCACAGCAGATGTTCGTACAAAGCATACTTGGAATGATTCAGAAATATACCGCTCTCCATGTGATGATGAATATAAATCTGTCAATCAAGTTTTCAAGTCTAGAGAAGTTGAATCCGACGAAGAAATTGACACTGAATATAACCCTGATGAAACGCACAACAGACTGTTTAGTATTTACCATAGCGTGAACTCTGTGTCAGATAATGCTTCATATGATGGACCAGCAGAAGCTTATAGTGAATCAGTTGATTATATTAACAGAGCTAATGATGACTTAGCTAAAGAGAGACAATTAGATCATAAAACATTCAGTGGCAGTGAAAAGCTACATACATCTCCATTACAGTCCCCTAGACATCTTTATGAACCTTCTGTAGAACCTACTATAGATGATAGTCAAGATGATGATAAAATACCAGAGCGGCCTAAGACATCTCATGGTATGCGATCTAGGGTAGCAGAAATGTACAATTATTACCAACAACAACAAGAAAAAATAAATAGAACAAAACGTTGTAATGAAAAAGACACTTTTAAACCAGTGGTTACATATAATACGGTTCCGAAAACAACTTATGCGAACAAATCACCTATTGCCATAGAAAGTTCTAGTCAACACTACGATACACTAAGTGAGAATAGCGAACAGATGAATAAACAATTTAAGAAGAAAACTCATAGATCTAAAAAACCTTTTTCGAGATCTATATCATGTAATAATCCACCACGTGACGATGTAGAAAATCTGTCAAGAAATCAACTAAACAACAGTCCATCTAAACTTCAGAAATTTCAAACGATGACCAACTTAGAGGGTCTATCACAAAAATATCCTACCACCTTAGATTCAGGCTTTGGTGACAATAATTCGACTCCACGTAAAACGCCTCGCCTGAGTCAAAGTGATAACCTTGTCGCGAATATGAATGATGCTACACAAAAACGCGGAGTTTTTACTAGTGATTTGATCCCTCCGCCTGATACATTGAATAATTCATTGATTTCATCTAATGTGAAAAAGCCATCTTACAGTGATGGCATTACAGTTCGAAGATCGAAATCGCTTGGGCCAGCAAAAGAAACTGATGAAAATCCACTTGGCTATTCTGAGAGAGGTTTTAACAACAGAAACTCAAAGCAAATGAATACTCGTTCTCTATACTCGTATTCCAAAGATCAGGGTAAGAACGCTAAAAAGTTGACACTAAATGATTTGATGAAAACAACGAAAAAACAGACTATAGTAATGGAACATGCAACTAGGACTACTTCCGCTGAACCTAAAAGGTTACTTAATAGACGGTCTAACAATAATTACATCGTACAAGAAACTAGAGAAACTGGTGAAGTTTCCAGGGAACGACCAACATCAGCACTACCTGGGCGACATTCTAACAGAAATAAAAATGGGACAAACCTTTACAGGAATAAGTCAATGTCAAATAGGAATCTTAATGATGCCAAAATTTTCCAAAATGGTCCTAGGTCTGCAAGCTACTCACAAACTAACACTGGGAATTATCCTCTATATGAAAGAGGGCATTATTCTGGAAATCAACGAGCATTAACAGGTTGGTCACGCTGGGATCAGAGAACATCAACAAGTAATGCTTTGGATCGACTTCCTCAGCCTTCTCCGCGGTCTGTTTCGCCGTTTGATGAATATGACAGCGAGTTAGAGAAATTCTTTGAAAACTCGTCTGATGAAGGTGTTCTAAAAATAGATAATAAACCAAAATATGACCACGGAAGGACAAACGTATCAAGAAGCAAATCCTGGAAGACGTAATGTTTCCTTCTGTCTAGCAATCGTAAATTTGTACTGGAACAATGTTGTAAACATTCAATGTCAATAAATCGTTGGCATGTATTTTGCTAAGGTCTTTGCAAAGCTCCAAACATTTTTAATATCATTTCCCGATGTTTAAGCATCGTTGGAATGCAGTAATTTTGTAGCAATTGATCTTTTAATCACAACCATCAGCCGGTTCAATTAATTGCCGACGATTCATTGATTTTAGTCAAGAAGTGTTGTTCCATACACTGGTAGAAAACAGAAATCATTTCTTGATGTACTTTGTAAAATGTTTAGGTTTTATGAAATAGAGAGCTTATATAATTCGTAATAAATTGACTAGTTTGCTTTGAAACAATATCGTTGGTTTAATTTAGCATTTGATACTTAACAATCATAAAAATCTCACGATTTTGCATTTAGCAAGATGGTCGTTATTGCTGGATTGTTTTTCTTGCTTTAACTGAAATGTTCTTATGCATATTCACATAACAGCAGTTTGTTAATATGCAACATTCTTTCACGAGGAGTGTAAGTGAAAGTCATTAAAAAACTCAATATGTTCTTTAAAAGAATGGCCGACATGTGAATACTAGTGGTCTGCAATTGCGATATGATAACCATTTGGTGTAACATCATTACATAATGATTCCGAATGTACGATAACTAATATGAATAGCTTGTGACAGACTTCTTCCAACAACTTTGTATTATGAAAATAGATATCATTTGATGTTATAATGACTGCTTTTTATGCTATTGATATTTGTTGGTATTTGTTTCGTCTTTAAAATGACTTTCACTCACTATACTTGTGATATACATATTTCTTGTTTTATTTGTATATATAACACAAATTAACTCACACATTAGGTTTATAGTGTATATCTTGTTTGATACCAAAAAAGATAGTTTGGAAGATTGAAGTCAAATGTAATGATAATTAAGGAAGGTATTATGGACACCGACTGTCTCAGCATAGATGCAATTACGTGCATGTAAATTGTAAAATATATATGTAGTTTGAAACACACTGAAAACGAGCACATGTACAAATCATGGTTCTTTTTGTGCAAAAGTAGGCAGTAATAAAGAGACTAGTACTTATTGATATATCACCAAAACGAAGAGGCACAAGTTGAACATGATGTTCACTGTCCATAATAAACACATAAGCCAATGTACATTTATCTTAAACTTCTCGTATGTTGTTGTGTTAAACACATAACTAATATAGGTCGTCTGGCTAGATCAGTAGGTTGCAAGCAAGGGGTCGTTTGTTCTTTATCCGTGCAGGGTAACTTTCGTGGAGTTTGGTTAGTAAATAATTTCCACGACCATTCTCCCTCCTACCCCTGGTTCTTAATCATGTACGGCTGTTGTCAGTCATAGACGGAATTGTGTGCAGAGTAACTGGTTAACAGCTAATTCCAGAAATTTATCCTTTTCAGGAACGGTCATTCACGTTCCCAGAGCCTAGTAAGATTCTCGAGCTTAGACCGAGAATCTTGATAACCTCGGGGTACGAGAATGGGAACGGTAAGCAAGTTGACTGATCGCCGTATTAGGATCTACACAATGCGTTGCTTCGGCGTTAAACAGTGAACTTAATGCTCCTACTATACTTGAAACTCTATTAAACACACTTCGTTTTGTTCACTTTACTCGATTAGAAAGAACATAAACAATAAAGAGGACATAAGTACATTAGTTAAAACTTGGTCAATCTTACTGATATATAGGCATTTATAGTATGTTGGTAAAATAGGTCTCTTTAAATTTATCTCATGAACTGGTCAATGATGTCATAACAGTAACAGGATGTCAGATTTTCTTATCTCTGTGTGTGACCATATTATTAACAACAAATATGGAAGAACATACTATTTTAATGTATTTGATATACACTATATATCTAATAGGTAAGTATATTTATAATTTCTTTGTAGAATTCAGCTAATAATCATATTCAGTCAATAGGTGTTTAGCTTTATTTATTAAGTTGTTGATATTTGTACTGTAACGTTAACGGTCATGACTGTATTTTAGCGTCTCCATGTAAGGTTACCTCCCTGGTAAGCTAGTCAACATTTGTAAACGGGTAACGGTAGACGCTCATTCAAAGACAAAGTAGGCGCTTGCAAATGTGCTTCCCGTGCAAGAGTTCCAAAGAGCATCAAATGTATGTATGTACCAATCAGATTTCAGTTCCGGTATGCGTGGGCATCAGGTGGGTATAAAATGCGATACTCGACAGAGAAAATAGGAGTCTGGCAGGAGACTCCGGAGGGTTCACATCGCTCTTAATTGACTGGGACTTTGTCAGTATACCTGGCGCTACAAATCTATCTACTCGCGTTCTTGTTCAAGCATTGCGCTTGCCCAAGAGAGTGTTAGAATAGTTAGTACCTAATACCGGGTCGCAGTGTAAGAGAGAGTCGTTGTTAGAACGTCGTGGTTTGGTGAGTTCGGGTTGAAACCGCAGGTTAGTCATAGAACCTGGTGTGTTGTGGGAGTTGTTGGTTATAACTCCTGGTGGTTTCAACGCCTCTTGTGCTGAGGCTCGAACTTGTTTGTAGCGATTAAGTATGTGTTGCCGTGGGTTATTGGTTGTTCAGTTGACGGATTGGTAGAATTTGTTTCTGGTTGGAACTCCTGGTAGTTCCAACACCTCGTGCGTTGATACCCCAGCCTTGTATGATAGTTTGTGTGAGTTTCTTTGTTACCGCTCGGATCAAGTGTATATATGGTTTGTCCGTAAGTTTGGAACTATTTGTTGATGTTGGAGTTGGAACTCCTATAAGTTGTAACTTCATAAGAAGTTGGAGCTTGATCTATTAAGTTGTGTCTGTTGATAGCGTATATGTATATATGTAATTAACTGTGATTATTTCTTGTTCTATCCTATCATTTTGTATAATTTATTTGTCCAATCATTAGTCTAAGCAAGACGAGGAAAATTCTTATATAAAATTGTCTTAATGACTGACCCTACAAGAGGGTGAGTTACAACTTAAATCATTCATTAACCTACCTGATTAGATACACGCTCGGTATACACGTTACAGTACGTACTACATGGATCAGGCGTGGCTGAGTGGTTACGACTTTGAATTAGTAATCATTTGGTAGTGGGATACACGTTAGCTACGCATCACATCTTAAACCAATCTGAATCGCATTGTTTTATTGATTTTTTTTGTCATAACTAGAGGATCAGGAAGCTGATTCGTGAGTGATAAATGAGGTAAAAATAAGTGTTGTACAGGGTTGTTTATAATGACTCTTACAAAACATTGAGCCAAGACTGACAAAAAAACGTATAATTTCATAAAACTATGTTGAAATACAGTGTTTTATCGTATGAATGATTAAAACATTTAACTTTTGTTTATATGTGAGCTATTTGGTAAGTCCAGTGAATCTGTTTCACAGCTGTCCGACGAAAATATACTCTAATATAGAGCACGAACGATGATTTTATGTTATCGATTGTATACACAAAAGAATTTCGGATGATTGTTCAGTTTACTGCTCTATAATCAACACTAGCAAAGACCAGGTTATTTCCACTGAAGATAAATTACTAGCTGTGTTACCATGTGGTTATGAAGTCGAATATAACATTAAAATGAAAGCAAGAGCTTGTAATGGTATCATGATGTATAAATGTATCGCTTTGGGCAATGTAAAATTGTCTACAACAACATCACATTTTGTATTCAGTCAAAACTTCTTTACTTTAAGTTTTCAACATTTTGCATATTTAAATGTCATTTCACCTCAGTTGTGGAACATACAATAACTACTGAGCTTGATCACTCAAAAACGGTCACTTGTCTCCCATTATATTTACTAAGTGAAATGTTTCAAACAAAAAGAAACGAGGAAAGTGAAATATAATTCGTACATGTACCAACATGGATCTAGATTCATAGATCTAGGCATAACCTAAGACAGTGATCCTCAACAACTGACCGTGGCGATGTCACTGAAAAATGTTGAAATGGTTAGTAAGATATTTTATATCGCATTAAATCTATTATAAAAACGTAAGTGTAGTTTATTGTCTAAGTTTTATACTAGAACACAATCACCGACTTGACGGTATACATCATACATCCTTACTTGGCAAAACGGCACATTCGGAACAATTAACCTCGGCGATCATCTACGAAGATATACCTCGGAAATCAGACGTAGTAGGAATACAACCAGGTGATGAGGTCCGGCGACTGTAATTTTGATGCCAACATTTAATAATAACATTTTTACACGCTTAATCACATCATTTCATCTGTACAATGTCTCACACGTCGTATTTCAGTGTAGTTCAGACTATATTACCACTGAAACCAAATTCCTAGATCTACTTTATCCGAGGTTTATCTGCGTTGGAGATCGCCGAGGTAGTTCCGAATGCATTGACATATTGACTTTGGCCATTTACAAGTTTCATAGCAAAGGCCACATATTCATAACAAACATACATGAGATTACGGCTATTACCACTGGTGGGATTCGAACCCGGGAATCTCTTAACGCTCGTGTTAACACTACTCTTCTACTCTCACTTATCTAGACGCAACAACAGCATTATCATGTTTGGCTTGTAAGGATTCACCAAGATCACGTGATTGTCAATACACCATAAGATGTGGAGCTCACGAGGTATCCATGTATTATATTCTTTATTGAAGGTTTTACATGATTGATTATATATAGAACATTTTCTGTCGTATTATGGACACTATACATCGGTATGCTGATTGTCATAATTATGTATGTGAACCAAAACAAAGTTATTTGTATTTAGCTCAATATATGTATCGAGATTTTACGATGAAATGACGAAAATAGTTGGATCAACGGTGGCTCCAAATGTCATGCATACAGGTTCGAGATCTTTAAATTGGAAGAACCATGAATAGAAAGTCTACGAGTTTTTTTCAAAAGGTCTAAGATTTTACAAAATTTTGCAAATCATTTAGGTGCTTTTTCAACCATATGACAAAATGTTTTTCTATGAGTAAAAACAACTTTTAACATAATATTCTTTATATGGTATGGCATTTTACTCATTCGGAACTACCTCGGCGATCTTCTACACAGATAAACCTCGGATATCATAAGTTGGAAAAGTCGATCTAACATGGATTCTTTAGAAAACGCGAATTTGCTGGAATTTGGTTTCAGTGGTAAAATAGTCTGAACTACACAGAAATACGTCGTGTGAGACATTATACTGATGAAATGTTTTGATGAAGCGTGTAACAATGTTATTATTAGGTGTTGACATGAAAATGACAGGTGGTCCTGTTTCAATTTTATGTGGAAAATTTATGACCATTTGCTATTATTAAGACTTTTGAATATTGTTTTATAGCTAATTAGTTTAATAGCATTCAAATTGTTAAATAATATATTGACTTTACATGTCGATGTTTTAAGAATAATGGAACTCCTTGCTAGGGAGTTAATCGCCAGACCTTATAACCTGGTTGTATTCCTTCTACGTCCGATTTTCGTAGATTGTTGTTCCGAATGGCATTTTATTGTTTTTTTCCAGTCATGTTACACTGACACATATGTGACGTCAGCTGGTACGGTGCAAAACATGCTGGGTTGTAGGGATACAAAGGTAAAGACTGATGACAGCATTTGCTTTACAATATATACTTAAACAGAAACAATGCGCTTACTAGGATATTTTGCAGACCACAGCAATTTTGCATTTCAAATACGAACCATCTTTAAAGTTATCAATATCTATTACAAAATTTTAGTTAATTTATTTCATACATTGAGCGAACCAACCACGTAATTTCTTGGATTTGTTTCGGTGACTGAAAGTATCCGAGTAAACTCAAAAGTTACAACGCATAGAAATTCATGAAAAGTATCAAAATGTACAAAGAAAAAATATTTGTCTCTAGGACTTCCGAATTTACTTGTGATGGCAGTAGTTATGCCATTCTCGTACCAAGAGGCTATCAGCATTCTCGATACTAGCTTTTGGCACCAGACGTTAGATCGACACTAAAATTGATAATCTCTGGGAATGAATATGTGGTTATGCATGCAATAAAGGAAAATGACATGCAATTGCATATAATTATGATCAATAACTTTTATGCAGTTGTATATTGTTACGCTATTCCGAATGAAAGTGAGTGACAACCTTCCTTTGTGTGTAAAAAAAAGGAAATTTAGCTTCCTCCCAAAAGCTTTAACTAACTATAAAACGCAGGACTACTTAAAAGTTGAACGTGAAAGATTATTCATAAATGGACAACTAACAATGAAGTAACCATGTTCCTATGGATCAATAGCAGACTTAATATTGTACTTTTTGTTATTTCAACCTTGGGCCAAAAATGGTTATCAAATACACTTATGTCATGCGTTTACAAATGCTAATTAGACACATTATTTGCATTTGTTCATATGTTCATATTTATGTAAATGTTACATCAAGTAATAGATGACTACAAAAAATAAAGGGAAATAACCGCTGCAGAAATTTTTATTTTTATATCGCTATTCACAGCAATGTAAACCTCAAGTCAATATGGTACCTGTTGGTAAACGATCTGCAGACGACATTCTTGTATGTTCTGATTGTTGCCTAGGTAATCTATGTAATAGTGAATTATGTCATGCTGAAAAGGGTTAGTTTATTTTATGTTTATATAATATATATTATCATATTGTATAATGTTCACATCTTACTATAGGATACTAACAAATATGCAAGAAGTAAAGCATTAAAGTCAGATTAGAGTATAAATAATTAGATCTAGATATTTAAGATAGCATTAGCAATAGAGTTGGGCTACAGTGTACACTAACATTACCCTCCCCATCTAATTAATGTTTCATTTTAGTTTAAATTCGTCTAACTAAACGACTGAACTGTTTTGTAATATTAGCTTTCGTGTCCAACTGAAATACACACATTAGATTAGTCAAGAGATGTGGGTCACGTTGAGGTGACTATTTAAATGATTTAAGATCTCAATCTTTGTATAAATGTAATACATGTATGTCCAACACCACTTATTAGTTAAATCCGCTGTGAAATGTCCGTACAGAAAAGTAGTGAAAAAGTCACTCAGCTGGTGCATAGGGTCAAACTCAGACTAAATGGGTAAAAAGGGCTGAATAAGGGAAATCCTTGATAGTATACCTTGGTATTTTTGAGACTGTACAATTCCTTACCTAGATTGATTCACAGAGGTACATGCTACGGCATTAGTTCCCTAAGAAGTTCTTATTATGTTTAAATTTTCATCAAAACGTTGACTAACAAAATTGAAAAACAAAATGTATATATTTAATTTTAAGAACAGAATCCTACTTCATCCTAATTCTAACTAAATGATGGCGAAAGTTTCAAAATCTTAAAGAATTATATCATCTCTTTGAAACTTCTCAACTGTTTCATATAATTTTACAATTATTTACCAAAAGAATCGTCGGTAACGTAATGGCGGCCTAGTCATGTGACTTACAATATGGCGGATATCGAATTTTTAGTTGTTTTTAACATTTAGGTTACCTATCTGTGCCACTGACATCACGTGGTCCAATATGTTATTCATGTGATCAACAGCTAGACGCAGATTCATGTCACGTGATCAAAGAATGTGGAATACAAGAAGTAGGTCAATATTATTTTTTTGAATAATAATGCGTTAGTAAAAATGCGTATTTTATTACTATGTGTTTCATTATCTTTACAAAAATATTTTGTCTGAAATAATATACATGTAATTCGTGCATTTATCTATTGCGTTTCAAAGTAAAGTAAGAGCGACACCAGCTCCAAAGAAGTATTTGATTGTGATATTCTCAAATACATATGAAGTCTTAATTTTAACCCTTGCAACAAAGATTTAGTGATCAGTATTATATGGTTATAAAATGCTAAGTATATTTATATTATAGAAATGTATTATTTGGTTATAAAATGCTAAGTATATTTATATTTTAGGAATGTATGTTAAAACGTATAGAAACACAAGTTGGTCATGATTTAGTTTATAAAACAGATTGTATTCATATTACTGTAAGTAGTACTTATTCATATATATAAAATTCGATGTTTCACACTTCAATTAGTACAAATTGTATAAGCAAAGTTTTACAACTTACATTTTTCAATTGTAAACAAAGGTTATACATTTTTTCAATTGAAAAGCAAGATTTTACATTTTTTCAATTGTAATACAAGATTTACATTTTTACAATTATAAAGCATTGTGGTTTTTTTTACATTTTTCAATCGTGAAAAAAGTTTTTTTTTAATTTGTTCATTGTAAAGCAAGGGTTTACACTTGTAAAGTGTGAATATGGTTTTACATTTGTCAATTGTGAAGTAGGGCTGTAACGATTCACCGATGCATCGTGAGATCGTATTCGCGACTGTCCGATACGGGTGTATCGAATCGCGTCCTAAAAAATCGCGATTCAGAGGGCCTTTTAGTTTACAAGAAATTAGTTAAAACGAAATATACTATATACATTTGTATCTATAGCATTTAACGTGCAATTGCAATCTTTACTCAGTGTTCAATCTAGAGCGCGCCATTGGCCCCTTATGAACGCAAATGGCGCAATATCAATCGTCTATTGGGCCCGTCGGGCGCACTCGCCGAAAATATGGTTATATCGCGAATTTGAAAACTTTTCGTATATTCTATGCCATTTGGTTTCGTTACATCTATTTTGCTAAATTAAACGGGTACCTCAGTCTTCGAATCTAGCTACCGGGCCGAAGACCGAGTCCGTCTTAAACGCCGACGGTGCGTTAAAAAGATACGGATCGCAAGACCGAATGTCTGGTAGCAATTTCAATAGCAATATTACTAAAAATGGATAATTGAACATAAAAACTGCAGTCACAAGCAATTTATAATTTGGACGCTAAAAATCCAGCCGAGAGTCCGCAATACGCATTAAATTTTTATCCAGCTTGTAACAATAATAGACAATATGACTTATGTGTAAGGCGTCCTCTAAAAAGTCAATAGTGCTACATATATGACGGCTCGATAAAATTGATTACGTAATCAAACGGTTGCAATTAACAAACACGTGACAAACTTTGGTGGACATTGATTGAGGAAGATAACACTATCTTTTATGTTTGCCGATAAGCTGATAATTGTTGTTAATTGATAGTTATTAGCGTGTTGTGTGACAATTTAAAAATACATAATTAGTTGATTTTTTAATGAACTAATACGTTTAATTCCACTAGAAACAAACAACTTTGTCATTATTTTACAACAAATAAAGTTATTTGTATTTTGTTATTCATAATGTGGTATTCCATTTCGTAAAAATAAAATTCCTTCAATCATTATTTCGTTATGTCATACATTTTCGGGACCCACGCTATCGCTTTTTTTAATTTTATGATTATTTGATAATAATATCATAATTGGCCTATGCATTCATACCAAATTTACAATTTACATCGTATCGCGATTAATATCGTAATCGCGAGGCATATATCGCGGTACGTATCGTATCGCGACCTTGGCCACGATACGCAGCCCTATTGTGAAGCAATGTTATTTATATTTGTCAATTGTGAAGCAATGTTATTTACATTTGTCAATTGTGAGGCAAGGTTTTACATTTGACAATTCTGAAGCAAGGTTTTACATTTGTCAATTGTGAGGCAAGGTTTTACATTTGTCAATTGTGAGGCAAGGTTTTACATTTGTCAATTGTGAAGCAAAATTTTATTTTCATTTGTAAATTGTGAAGCAAGGCTTTACATGTGTAAATTGTGAAGCAAGGTTTTACAATTGTCAATTGGGAACAAATGTTTTACAATTGTCAATTGTGAAGCAATGTTTTACATTTGTCAATTGGAAGCAACGTTTTATTTACATTTGTCAATGTTGAAGTAAGGTTTTACATTTTTTTAATTGTGAAGCAAGGTTTTACATTTGTCAATTGTGAAGCAAGGTTTTACTTACATTTGTCAATTGTGAAGCAATGTTTTATATTTGTCAATTGTGAAGCAAGGTTTTACATTTGTTAATTGTGAAGCAAGGTTTTACATTTGACATTTGTGAAGCAAGGTTTTATATTTGTTAATTGTCAAGCAATGTTTTACATTTGTCAATTGTGATGCAATGTTTTATTTACATTTGTCAATGTTGAAGTAAGGTTTTACATTTCTTAATGGAGAGGTAAGGTTTTATATTTCAATAGTAAATCAATGTTTTACATTTATCAATTGTGAAACAAAGTTTTTTGACTCACATTTGTCATCTGAACCTCAATTTTCTTTTAAGCAAGTACATGTAGGATATTTTTGCATGGATTTTTTGTTCGATCTAACTCGAAACCAGCTATCCCTTTAGATGGGTAAGTTTTAGAATCGAAAGCATTGCACTATGACAGAGAACAAGTGTGTGCAAGTCCCAGTTAGTCTCACCAAAAATAATAATTCTTTTAAAATTCGGAAAACTGAATAATAAACCCAAGATAGACATAGGCATCAAAGGCATGCTTGTTGAATAAATAACGGATGTATTACGTATTTTTCCAAATATGCAAACAAAGTGAAATATGAGAAAAGTTAATAGGCGTAAACGTAGCCAGGCATTCAAAATATTACTCAGAAGTGTAACCGCTTAAATATGGCCATTTGCGGTCAGAAATAATTGGTATATTTAGCAAAAATAAAAACAATACATTGACATATATTATTTGAAGGAATGTAATGAAGAACTCCGTAAATATCAAGCCCAAGATGCTCACAGTCAAATTGGACAAGGAGAACCCAGTAAGCAATTATTATAAGATATATATTTCAAAACAATATTTTTATCTCATCTGTTCGAACCCAGCTTCTGAATTTTCCAGAAGAAAGATGTATGAACGCTCCAATATGAGGACCCTCAAAATCAATGATCTTAGTAGTGGATTGGTCTTAATATATAGACATTTTTCTTTTGAAATTAGTCATTTGGGGCTTAGAAATCGTCATGATTATAAACCGCATGTGTTTGCCATAACAAATGTGATCTTATTACCGGAACTTAGACGCTTTCGTTACACATGATTACTGACAAAAGATGCAATCTAGTGCTGGTACATCTATGTAAAGGTGGTTCTAAAAGTTAACTCTCTATCTCTAAAAATGAAAAACTTAAAAAGTTTAAACAAAAGTCAACCTATCATGGTTACCATAATACGACGAATGTTAAGTTTTATTTATTCGGATTTTCTGCATACATGTATAATAAAAGTTTGCTGTTATATGAATTCCTTATACCACGGAACGTGAAATGGTGTTTCAAGGCTCACACACTATAATAAATGTATACATGTGGTTATATGTTTTAACCTATCTATGTGATTTTCATGTGTTATGATATAATATACTATGCAATACATAAAATGTTTTTTCGTGATATATATTCCGTCGATTATTCAACGTTAGACCGTTTTGGTTGGCTTGTTTTATTGCACTCTGACCTTAAGTCTTTGAAGAATAATCATTCGCACCAAACTTCATACCGTTGTATAATAGACTGTGTACCAAGAAAGAGAATATAGTGTAATCTTAATATATTGCAGATAAGTGTTTACTCAAATGTTGCCGTGACGATCTATGTAATGAAAACTGTAATGGTGACAGAGTTGTCTTCCCTGCTTCATCAGGTTTGTTATAACACATATATACCATCGTTCCTATATATCTTGTTACTTTATTTATTGTAGTATCAGAATTTAGAGCTATTCTATACCATTATGACAATATCTAGACCGTTGCGTGATTGAGACAGTCTTAACATGGCACTATTTCTGCGTTATCCTATTGGCGCAGTGAGACTAGCAGCGTGTTCAGTAACGACTGTTAGCGAACGATACGGGTACGTGACAACTCAACCAGTAGACAACTCAACCCGTGGATAACTCATGCCAAAGTTGGGACGACTAAAATCGTTAGTGAGGTTATGAATTGAGTTGTCTTTGGGTTGAGTTATCCCGAGATTACGTTACAGAACGTTTTGGAACGTTCGGGTTAATTGAACACGCTGTAGATGTCACTGGTCCTCGTGTTACAATGAACATTATTGTTTACTTATACGATCATTGAGTTTACTTTAAATATAAACATTGATATGTAAATCTACATCTAATAATAGATACGCGTTTATGAGATAATTTCATATTAAATGTTTGTGTTTCAGTATCCACATGAGTTTATATTTTGCAGCTTCCAGCACCCCGAGCAGAACAACAACACTTATCGATGTATCAGCAACAAGCACTACCACGTCATTAACAGTACAAGTGACGTCAGCTACGACGTCACCAACTTTTACTTCAACAATAACAACACCAACCTCAGTATCAACGATGGCAGGTCCTGACCCAGCATTTTGTCAAAGTAATGTTGATTGTGGGTTCAAATTCGAACATTGTCGAGTATTAAAGAGCGATGGCAATATTGTCGACTTTTTAAACAAGTTAGTTGTTTTTCTAAATATAGAATATTATGTTGGAGTAGTGGTCCAGTGGTAGGACTCGAGCTTAGGGATCAAGAGGTCCGGGGTTCGAATTTCACTAGGGGCAATGCCAATTTCCTTGAGCAAGAAATTAACTTTCAGTTGTTCCAATCCATCCAGGAGTGTCTGGGTACTGTGAGGGTCACCTACCTGAAGGTGATTTCATCGTTCAGGGTTATCGTAAAAAATGTAAAGTCGGCTGAACATGTATATGGTAACAGACTTTAAACCAACTTCATATTTGTCATTATTTCTTTGGATTAATTGAGGGTTTCGTTTTCTTGACATGTTGGTCAAAGCCTCAACAGACATTTCAAGCGACTTTTTTCGCCGGCTCAAACGCTTTGACGTTTACTGGAAGAATGTAGAAAACCAATATTGAATTAACATAATGGATGACAAGGTGATTGGTCACAACTGTCGTCTTATTACACATATCCTTTGATTCATCTTTGATCAGGAAGCACCCGACTAGCTCTGTCGGTAACGCACAAGTGTAATTAACGAGGGGTGGAACGTTCAATTTCCTGGTGCAGCACACTTTCGTTGAGTTTGGTCGTAAATAATATCTACTTCCATTCTCCCTCCGACCACTGGTTCTAAATCATGTAGGGCAGTTGTCAGTAACTGGTTAACAGCTGAATCCAGAGATTTAGCCTTTCCATGAGCGGTGAGTAGGTTTACTGACCGCCGTGATATGACCTTCAATGATAGATATCTATATCCACTTACTACTTTAATTATTCACTCGCGAGTTGCTGCCTGGTTCTGCATTACTGAGCTGAGTAGTAATAAGTATTTTGTACAGTGTAAAACGATACTGATTGAGCTGTAATTTGAACCATCGCGGAGCTAGCCATCAAGCGGTTACTCAACGTCGTAACCACTCGACCGCGCTCGCTCCAAAGAAAGTGATACACATAATTATACATGTATACGCATATATTTTCAATGCTATGTTTTACATTTCAGATGTCTGATGTTTCAAGATATATGTTCTAATCCTGATCACAAGCCTCTGGGATGTGAATTCTGATTTTAGCTCATCACTACAGCTAATTACACGAGTATCAGCCTTATAGGTGTAAATATGCCGTTCAAAATAAACTGTAATTTGCATTACTTTTGTATGAATGCATTACGCTTTTGCTTATTTTCTCCCATTACTTAGGTACTTGTTTGCTTGAAATTAAGACTACATTCAATAAAGTAATACAATCATTATTGTTGCAGGTTTGTTATATACTAGTTTGTCTCTACTCAAAGGCAAAGCCTACGGACATTTGCCAAGCTATTCTTTATATTTCCGTCTTTTTGTAAATACTACATCGCCGATTCTTTTTCTGTCATTAATGTTCATGTAAATACGCAGTATCACGCTGACCAGTGGAGATACTCGTGCCCGAGGGGGTGCGGGTTCGAATCCCACCCGGGGAGGTTATACCCTTCCATGAAAATTTGACAATAATGTCGATTTTCCTCCATTGATTAGATAATATGGAGAAGTTTCCGGCCTTGTGGAAGGGCAGGTTAGTACTGGTTAAAGACAATGGTCCAGGAAAGCTAGGTTAGGTGCGCTGGACGCCGTGAAATGACCTAAATTGTGTTGATACGGCGTAAACTCCAATAAATAAAATAAATAAATAAAATATGACCAGTGGATGTATTACTGGCAAAACATTTTACTTCCGGATATAAGCAGCAAGATTTCTGCCATTTTGAATGTGGCATTTTAGAAAAACATGTACCATTCGGAAAAACTCGAGCTTTCATGAATAAATAATCTCAGAAGGATTCGTGGGGGTCTACCCTGGCGGCCTGGGTTTTTACTAAGTAAGTAACGGTTATGCAGACTAGTTATTGTAGGAAATACTGTTCAGCCATATCATTGAAATTTGTTATTTCAAATTTATGAACAAAAAATGAAACTCTACCCATCACCTAAGCAGTAGTAGATTTGTTTACTTCAACACCAGTTAAAGCTTTTGTTTGGAAATGTGACGGAAAAGTAGTTCCAAAATGGCGTCTAAATATGTCGGGGTTATTCGAAGCGAATGGCCGAAGAGTTCCTAATGTAGACAATCCATGTACATTTGAATTCAAAGCTTTCATGTATCATTACCTACAATAGTTTTATTTCAAATAGATTGCAACTTCATTTCAACAATTATTACACGTTCTTTTACAATTTTTCAAAGTATTATAATTATCACCTTGTGGATGGGTACACCAGTATTTCCAGTAGATACAATTCTGTTGAGGCCATACATCATGACAGTCTGAATTATCAACTGAAACAGAAAATATACCTTAAACAGTGGTCACATAAAAATAACCCTCAACTACTTTCTTAATTGTAGATATATATGAACCACAGACACTAGAGATCTGTTAAAATATCCACAAATATGCTTTAATTATAGCAATTTGTTAACAAACACGATTGAAATACGGCTTCGTACACTTTATCGTTGTAACTAAACTTTCATTATAATTAGCTCGACTTTACGAAGTAATGTAGAGCTCTCCTACTCGCCCCGGCGTCGGCGTCGGCGTCCGCGTCCGCGTCCACATTTCTGATTAAAGTTTTTGTCCAGTAAAATACTTTCTTCTATATCTTTGTTATTTCTTAAGATATTAACTTCAAACTTTAAATATATGTTCCTTACTATCAACCACATCTCATGTGACAAGGTCCATAACTCCAAACACACTTTTTTAAGAATTATCTCCCCTTGAATTGATTGAAGTTTTTGTGCACAGATTAAAGTTATCCCCCTTGAACTTATAGTTTTCTTTAATAAATATTTGTTTTTACTGCAACTGTTTTATTTCTTTAGGTATTGACTTTAAATATATGTTCCCTATTACCAACCACATCTCATGTGACAAGGTTCATAACTCCAAATATATTTTTTCAGAATTATCTCCCCTTGAAATTAGAGTTTTCTTTAAACAATGTTTGTTTTTACTGCAAATGTTTTATTTTTCTGGTATTGACTTCAAACTTTAGATATATGTTCCTTATTATCAACCACATCTCATGTGACAAGATTCATAACTCCTTATACATTTTTTCAGAGTTATCCCCCTTGAACTTATAGTTTTCTGTTTTTTTATTTTTTTTTCTTTGAATTTGTTAAGGTTATATTTTCAAATTTTAAAATATGTATGTTCCTTATCATCAACCACATCTCCTGTGACAAACACTTACTAAGTCGAGCATGCTGTCTCCTCTGACAGCTCTTGTTTAATATATAAGGTAATGTGCATGTATATAAATATTAAGGGACACGTTATTTATGATCATAAGTTATGGTGCCAGTAATTTAAAAGAAGTTTGCGATAGTACCTCTTTTTAATAACAAAAAGGTTATTATTGTGTGTTTAAATTGCCTATTTTAAAGCGACAAATGTATCAGGAAAGGCTAAGTATATGATTAACACATATAAAAATCAGTTGCTCTTTCACAGATTTCAACTCTTAAAGTTCGAATAAAACATTTTAGAAGCATTTAAGCAGCGTTTTAATACTGACAACTTAATGCAAATTGACATAACACTGCAAAAGATGCCGATGTCACAAGAAATGTCTATGTGGACACCGTAAAACTATTGCCGCAGCTAGTAGTAGTTTTAATGTTAGTACACAGCGAGCTACAGTGGGAGGATATTGCAATTCAAGGGGGCATGGAGGATGAACTTAGCAACTGTGTGGTTGTAAGTGGTCCCTAGTTTCAGTCGCCACATGAAAAGTATACCCAACTCTGGTTTATTTAGCAATGTTTCTAAACTTTAATCAATACGGTATCAATGGCTATCCAATAGCAGGACAATGTCTCTTTCCTCCTATACCAAGAGAAGACTTCATTACCGGCATTAGAAACAATTATAATTGATAATACAGAGGGTATCAATCCAACATAGAAACTACTCAAACCACGACCATTCCCGCAAGCCACGTAGATAATATAAATATAGTTACCGCTAGAACTGTGACTACACATATTACATGTATGCTTGCAATATTTAAGAGCCCAATCTCTCTGGTAAGAATATTCACTTGTACACAAACTTTTATAAGATTGGCAATATTCGCTTGCGTGAACATCTCTACAAGAACCTGAAACATCGACAATATTGGATAGTGTAAACACTGATACAAGAACATGTTATATTGACAATATTTGCTTGCTTGTGTAAACACCGATACAAGAACATGATATATTGACAATATTCGCTTGTTTGTGTAAACATCGATAGAAAAACATGTTATATTGACAATATTTGCTTGCTTGTGTAAACACCGATACAAGAACATGTTATATTGACAATATTTGCTTGCTTGTGTAAACACCGATACAAGAACATGTTATATTGACAATATTTGCTTGCTTGTGTAAACACCGATACAAGAACATGTTATATTGACAATATTTGCTTGCTTGTGTAAACACCGATACAAGAACATGTTATATTGACAATATTCACTTGCTTGTGTAAACACCGACACAATAACACGTTATATTGACAATATTCGCTTGCTTGTGTAAACACTGACACAAGAATTTGAAAATTAACAATACTTACCGGTGTAAACAGCCCTACAAGAACATAAACAATTGACAATATTCGACGGTGTAAACACTATTACACGGACATTAATTTTGACATTACACGATGGTGTAAACACCGATACAAGAACATGTAAGTAATATTGACAATATTTGCTTGCGTAAACACCGACACAAGAACATGTTATATCGACAATATTTGCCAATGTAAATAGCACTACTCGTACAAGAACATGTAATATAATATTCGGTAATGTTCATATATCTGAGAATCTTGACTGTTTTACAGGTTTCACGATACTTAACTCATACACTGAGATCACTAGCTTATATTTCTTAATGCAACTATGGTACAATTGATATGCATTTGTATATTACTAGGTCCAAAGCTCCTGTGTTTAGGGCCACAGTCTGAAAAAGTAGGGTACGTTCTACGTCTTTACAAAGCCAATTGTGATTTCACTCACAGGCGGCCGGTCCGGTCCCGAAGCATGTACACTATATATACATATAAGTATAGTGCGTACAAGTTGACCCCGACCTGACCTTTATGCAAGAATATTCATTACATTGCATACGAATGTAATATTAAATCTCGATAGCAATCGGATTATATGGCCGAGGCTCGAATGTAATTATAACACAGGGGTTAATATTAAAGTACTTTTAAAGCGTACAATGAGTGTTTATTACACATAGACCGGACCAGATGATAATACGATGAGGCCAGCTACCAATTCAAATGGTGTGGGTTTTAGCCCCACAACCGCCATCCCCTATCCATTTTATTATGAATTGTAATCAAAAGGTAAGAACACGAGCATCCCGTTTGAATTCATTGTAATCGTGAGTTGTTATACATGCGGGCTGTGTATACTCTATTCATGTCTTGTTTTATCTTAAATACGTAACGAGCCGAAGTATAGAGTAGGCGTGGTATTGATTTTTGCCGGGATATGTGTAGATGATAATTAGATGCAAATGTGAAAGGTAAGGTCGGGGTCAACTTGTACGCACTATATATAGTGTTTTTGCTTTGGGAACGCGCCGGCCGCCTGTGATTTCAATAATAATCTTCTTGGCAATATTTCTAACGGTAAAGTTTTAATAATAACCAACTCAATGATCAGGGAGATTTGCAAGGAAGAGTCTAATATATAAAATACCTTGTGTCTGTGTTGGATCTGGTGTTGACGTGGCTACAGTAGGAACAGTTGTTGTAGTCGTTGGTGATGACGGTGTTGAGGGGAAAGTCACATGAATTAAACTTGTATTGAGCAAGAACATTACCCTGTCACCGGAGCAGTCCGCATTACAAAGATCCGTGTTACAACACTTCAGTGCACAGTGACCCTGATCACCTGACATAGAACGAATACTAGTCTATTGATTTGTATTGTTTGTGAGTCAAGCAAACATCATTAACTTAATCCCACATTTGGCTGCGTTAAGGTTCTTTTCCTGAGAAATCAACAAGTAGTGAAAGATGTTCGGCAATCCACGCATTGTTTGCGAACGAATTCATGACCTACTTTATGTTTCGAATTTTATCATTTTAAGACGTACACTAGTGCATTAATTGTTACGTTAAGTCTAAAGACTGTTGGCTTTTTAAGGGAAACATGAAGACTTATCATATATATATATATATATATACATATATATATGTTGAAAACTGCATACATCATTTTAAAGGATGTGTTTTTATATTGTATAAACTTTAAACAAATATCGGCAATCGGTTTGTGAATGGTACGAATAGACATATTGTAGGATATATTTTGGGTACTAAATGCATTTATAATTTGTTGCTTTCCAATGTAAAGCATACACTGTCATGACGTCACAACTTAAGTCAGACATAGCCTTTCCTAGTCTGGCTTTGGTAGAACGAGAATGAGGTCCACAAGTTAAAAACTGCATGCTCCTTGGATTCAGATGGAGCAGCAACACTGTCTAGAATATAACTATCAATTACATTATTATCATTTAAGTAATTATTAAAATCAATAGTAAGTTGGCCTGGTTGTCGCTTTCAAATCACGGTTAGCCATTTGGCTTCCAAAAATTTATAAGCTGCTTTTTAACATTTTGTTTTTTATCTGAATCTATGCTAAAGATCTTAAGCTAGCAAAGGATATGCTAGTCAACAATTGTAGTTGGTTACTAGTATATGCTTTAAAAAGTGTGAAATTAAGAGCAATTATATTTCTGGACTGTTATAATTTTTAAAGTTGAGGTTAATATGTTGAATATTGATAGAAACAGAAAACATACAACAGGAAACAATTTAGAATGTTAAGATTTTCGAATGAGATTGGCAAGACGGTCAGTTTACAAGAATACAAAAACATACTATCGATATATTGCTAGTTTGTGTAGCCTTCTTAATCTTAACCTACAGCTAATAAGAGTTTTTAAACATTTTGCTCTTTTCACTATTCTTGGTAATTGTTGTCGAGTGATCGTTATGCTTCCTGGCAAAACTTATGTATAAATATATATATTTAATCCACTTAACTTACACGTCGAAAAACACAACCATAAACCGATTGCCAAACTCAATTGTTAAACAGAATAAAAAAAATTACCTGAGCGTTTACCGATTGCGGTTGATGCAACAACTGTCCTGTAGATAGACAATCTCTCAGCGCACGTCTGAAATAAATACATCAATATTCTACATGTACGGCATTGTTGCAGATTTATTCTAATTTATTTTTATTGTGTGTTATGGCACATGTCGACTTAGATCGCAGGACTTAGGACTGTTACAAGTCCAAACATATGCGGATCCAGCGGAGGTCAGGGGGGTCCGGAACCTCCCCTAGAATTTCCAAAATGTACCTGACCATTAGTGTATTTCTTGACTGTAAGTCAATTTAAGTAGCATGAAGCAATTTTTCTGAGTTCTTAACATAGATTAAATAGTTATGTATCTATTATTATTAATATGTTGCATTATTCTGTCAAATGTGTGTAATGTGGTTCTGATTCGAAAGTTTGGACCCCTCCCCTAGAAAAAGTTCGGACCCCCCCCCCTAGAAAAAAATCCTGGATCCGCCCCTGCCAAAGCAAAACCTTCGCCAGTATTTGACAACTACTCCACCTGACACAGTTGTAAGAGAGGAAAAGTGACCACATGATGTATTTCAGGAATGTGAAATTCCTAACCCACTTGTCCGACTCGTACATTTATTTCTGTGGACAAATGAATTTATCCCATTTATTTATCCCTATATTTTCACTGTTAATATACTAACTTAGCAATATGATTGTATTAAAAAATGTAGAAGTATAAATGTTTTAATTAAATACACCATGAACTATAGTTCGTTTTTTCTCATCTGTCAAAACATGAATAATCTCACGGTGAATGCGTTTGTTAAAATTATCGTAATGATACATTCATGAGTTTCAGAAAGTGTGTATTATGATCGAGTAAAGCTGATTATGCAGTATAATATGTTTTAGCTAAGCTATATTTGATAACAATTAGACCGCCAGCACAAAACAATGCATTCAGTCGCCGTGAAATTATTCAAGCTTTGTCAGATGAGAAAAAACTGACTAAAAATATATTACATTGTCAACATATTATTATTACTTATAGCATGCAAAATGTATCAATATTTGTTTTGAATATCGGACTTGTGGACTATTTTTAACCCGGACTAGTAGATTTTATTATATCACTTGTTCGAGGACAAATGGAACAACAGGGAACTCCACACCCCTGTATTTGTTTAGTTCTAAATTCGACCACTAATTATTTATAAAAAAGTCCTGTCTGGGAATCGAACAATTGATCCCTAGATTTACATTAAGACCGCTACAGCATGAGCTTGTCGTGCGGGTATAGCTGTGTTACATTGCAGCATAAAGGTAGCATGGCACGTAACATTGTTTTACGATCAAATTTGTCATAAACTTTGAACATCTGATATAACCCTTGAATATCTTGTAGAAGGAATAAGGTATCTTATTTCAGGTTTGCATAACAAAACTAAATATGTTTATCTAGTATTAAGTATTTTCTTCCGTGTTTTGTTGAAACTATCGCAATTTTAGACCGCTAAATGAGACGGCTAATTGCAAACAATGACCAAAAAATCCAGAAACAATCAGGTACTCCTGATCATTTCCCAGACGGGACTGATGCATACACACTACCACGAAATTTCATCAATAGTGCGAAGTTTTCTTCTTGAAAGAAAGTCTGAAATAACAAACAAATTAGCACAAACATACCTGTTTAGAAATACAATCTGTTTTGTACATTAGATCATTTCCCATCTGGCTTTCGTATCGCATTAATAAACATTCCTGTATGTATAAATAATTGTGTTTTTTTTTCAGTATAAAGCCTGTTTAACATCAATAGTACGGCCGCTGTACATTTTAACACCTCGCTGGGGTCTGTATGATCTTTAGAAAATAGTTGTATGAAATCCTTACAACACAGACGCCATAGAGAGAGAGTTAGTTTTTTAACTTGTTTATTTCCCCACGGTTTGGCGCGAATAATTTATATGGTTCGTACATCTGCCGCACAGATTCAAGGCAGTCATGTGACAATCTTAGGCCGAAAACCATGATTTCATACATGTGTTTGTTTGCAATACAAGCCAATATTGTCCAATAAAACGATGACTTTGCTATTTGTCAAAATAAGTCGTATGACATTACTAATATGAAACAGACGTTTTAGCAGATATGCATATATTGTGCTTGCATCAGAAATCAATCAAAATAGGTTGTGTACGACTGACGTGAAAATGGCTTAGGCTCACTTAGAAAAGTTGTACATTGTATGTAAATATATTCAAATTCAATTCAAGATTACTCTTGAGGAGTTATATTAAACTTATTATTTCATTAATTCGTGCTTTACAGTAGAACACGTTGAAAATTGTTGTTCATCCTTGAAAATCTACAATAAAATATAAGCGTCTGTACTTTTACAGAATTTTATTTTTTATTCTTTTTGTTAGGAAACAACCACGCTGTAGTACCAAGGCAGTACTGTTTTGTTGTTGTTTTTTTTTGTTGTTGTTTTGTTTAACGCCGTAGCAACACATTGTATTGGTCATATAACGGCGGTCTGTCAACCTACTCACTCTTCCTGGAAAGGCTAAATCTCAGCAGCCTGTTCAATTATCCCGAATGTCCCAAAACGTTCCGTAACGGAAATGTCGGAACAACTCAACCCGAAGACAACTCAACCCGAGACAACTCAATCCCCTACTAACGGCTTGAGTTGTCCCAACTTTGAGTTGGGTTATGCATGGGTGAGTTGTCTTCGGGTGAGGGTTGTCCCGTACCCGTCGTTACTGAACACGCTGCTGGATTTTGCCGTTAACCAACTACACAGCGCATACTTTCGTCAGTGACTGACAACTGTCCTACATAATTAAGAATCAATGGTAGGAGGGAGAAAGGCCATAGAAATAATTTCATGACCAAGCTCCACGAAAGTATGCCTCGCCCGGGAATCGAACCCACGAGCCCTTGATCAGTAGACTTGTGCGCTACCGAAAAAGCTAGTCGGTCGGCTTAAATGCAGTACTTTAAAGCGTGGAATTTCAAAAATGCATTTCTGCTACGTGTAGTAGACGAATCAATGACAGGGTCTATAGTCACGTGACCTATAATACCTACTCATAAGGTAAACGATCACATGTCTTTTGTCGATTTTTCTTTCTAGACAAATGTTTGAATTTCACTGCATAGCGCATAAAATTACTACTGTTCTTTTTTCTCCAAACATTCCAAATTGATTTTGAGTATATAGATCGTAAGCTTAAAACCATATGCACAAAATTGAAACGAACGGTAAACTATGTCATCTGCAAAAATAATGCGTGCCGGGGATTCAGAATAAATGTTAATAATAAATCACGTGTTATTATGGGTATTTTAGATATACAGTACAACCTCTCTTGAATAACACCCAGTGGAAAGGAATAAAACGTGCTGGGGTTCAGAGGTTGTTGCTCTGCAGAGGTTGATTTCAATTAAAATTACACCTTAAGGAAATATCAAAAGCTGTTGTTGTGCAGAGGATTTGCTCTGTGGAGGATCGTTCTGCAGAGGTTATACTGTACATGTAGGAATGTATTTATGTATTTATACTGAGTTTAACGGAATATTTATCTATAACAGAAACTCATCTACCCTTCCACAAGGACATAAACTTCTCCATTACCTTACTAATTGAGAAAATTGACATGATAGTCCAAATTTCATAAAATAGTATAACCTCCCCAAGGGATATAGAAATGAATTAGTTATTTTATGCACTTAGTCTACTTGAATCGTCTCTATTTCTATTGTTTCAAATATCTGACGAAACACAAAATGTTTGTTTACTTTCTGGAGATCACGTGACTGTATACTCCGAGTGCTATTGGTTCTAATATCACAATAGTTCCATACCTGATTTAATCCACATTGTTTAATCTGATGACATGAAGATGGGTCGTTTTGTTGTCCACATGTGTAACATATAGGCCCACGTGATGATGGTGGTGCTATTGCTAAAATATATAAATATACATTGTACATTATTAGATACATGTAAACCTGCCTGGCTATCTCAGTCGGTAGCGCAGAAGTCTAATCGACGAATCGTATGTTCGATTCCCGGGCGGGCATTCCCTTTCGTGGAGCTTGGTAATGAAATAATTTCTACAGCTAATCACCATCCCACCACTGGTTCTAAATCATATAGGGCAGTAGTCAGTCACTGACAAAAGTAGTAGTTGGTTGACAGCTAAATCCAGAGATTTAACCATTCCAGGAACAGTGAGTAAGTTGACTGACCGCCGTTATATGACCTAAACAATGTGTTGCCACAGCGTTAACCCAACAACAAAAATACATGTATATAATCATCGAACAATCCCTTAATATTTCAATCCTAGAATGTTTACTTATATAGCGATCATCAATTTCCATGTTATGTTATAAATTGTTTGTGCTATAGGACTTTGTTGAATCTATTTTTAAAAATGAGTACATTCACGTAGTTTGTATCATATTAAAAATCTAAGTGTAAAAATTTCAACGACCACTCGATTAATTCATTCCGTACATTGTAGCGTAGGCCCGTAGGAACAGGGGGACTAGGGGGGAAGGCTAAGTCCCCTCAATATTTTCATCAGTTATAGTGATTGAGGATCTTTATTTAATCTGTCACATTCAACTGATTGATACATTTGTGCTTTTTCAGCAAAATTAAAATTATACGCTATAATTAACTTAAACTGCTTAAGATAACCAAAGTTCTTAGTCAGTCTCAAGCCTGAGAAAAAGGCGAGGGTTTTTGTAGGACAAAACTATACGTATATGATAATTAAGTACTGTTTTCTTTTCCTTGATATAAATCTGAATAAATTAGCCCCCCCCAATCTGAAAATGCCTTCTACGTGCCAGTGTAAGCGCGTTCGGCTACGAATCCAGGATTTGTGAGTTGGATTCTGGGACAGGACCAGCATACATGTGAGTTTTGAAATAGTTTTAGCTGTTCATGTTGCAACTATGACCGAAAATATGACCTAAGGTGATGTAAAATGTGAATAAAAATGGCAGGTCGGCGGGAAAATGCATTATTTTGTGAAACAGTCTGTGAGAGTAAGTTACCTCAAAATCATCTAGAAACGCATTTTCCTATTATTTATGTCAATTTGAATGGTACTGGTACAAAACTTCATGTTTCTTTATTTAAACTTGTTACACTAAGTCTTGTTTTCCGTATGGGCCGAAATAATAGCGACGACAGTGAAATTTGATGAAAATCTATTACATTTACTTATCGTTAAAATCCCTGTTATAATAAATCCCTGATTATTGATACTTACTTGCTCCATCAAGAACACACAAGTTTGTGTTACACAATGTCCCATTACAACACCCAGAACAGACTATAATATCAGTACCAGTCTGTCGAACATCTTTATCTTGACTGTCACTGTCTTGAAGTTTAACCTCTCTAACACCATTCTGTTTGACGCTGGTATCAGTGTCTGAACATTGCTAGATACAGTGATAAAATCATTTTCATTTGTTTTGTTTCCGCGCTGATGTTAGTTGTTTCACATATTGGATTACTTAATTATGGACCTTTGTTAACTTAGTACAAAAATATCGTATCAAAAAGTGATATGTGATATATAAGACAGACGTCATTATGGAAAGCATTTTCGTTGTTGTTAAAATAAAATCTTAAAATTAGTTTTCGTATACTAATAACCCATGCAAATGTGATAAAATCACGCTTAAAATTAAAATAACTGATTAATCAATTTGAAAAAAGACCTTTTGTAATGTCTTACATTTTTGTCCCTGCAGCCAGTTCTGTATCTAATTGTACCAGATGAGGTCACATAAGCAGTAGTGTAACATTCCTGTATGAAAGAAATGACAAACTGTTGTTTAACGAGTCTGGCGTACACTAGCATTGAATATGCATGCATACATTTTTTTACTATTGTACGAAATAGTTTTAAAGTATGTATTCATACATTTTGTTACTATTGTACGAAAGAGTTTAAGAGTATGTATGCATTTATTTTGTTACTCGTGTATGAAAGAGTTAAAAGTATGTATGCATTCATTTTGATACTCGTGTACGAAAGAGTTTAAAAGTATGTATGCATTCATTTTGTAACTCGTGTATGAAAGAGTTTAAAAATATGTATGCATTCATTTTGTTACTAGTGTACGAAAGAGTTTATATGTATGTATTCATTCATTGTGTTACTATTGTTCAAACTAGTTTTAAAGTATGTATTCATACATTTTGTTACTATTGTACGAAATAGTTTTAAAGTATGTCTTATCTTTAATAATTTCAATCATTGTCACGTACGGCAGTTTTACTGTTGGCTAAAGTTGTAGACAACATAGTATACTAATAATTTGGTAGGGTTTCGGAAAAGCACATGAATTTAGACATTTTAATGTTGTAATGCTTTAGGGATCGGAAAGAAAGGGGCGGATTTGATGCTGGCTTTCATTACACTTACTATAGCATAACAATGACAACCAGTGAAGTGATTTCAGCATTGCCAGACAAAGAAATTGAAACTTAGATATGTGAATCTTAAGTCAATGAAATATATATAAAAAGTATTTACACGGCACCACATGTATTCCCCCCCCCCCCAAAAAAAAAGACAGAATAAACATAGAAATGAGTATCCTAGTATACGTAGTGCAGGCGCATCTAAGAAAATATGACTGTATACCGTTACAAAGTAAGGCTTCAACTAATAAATGACGTTAACTATAAATATTTCATTCATTTGTCGACTATTTTTTTTGTATTTTTTTTTATTGCTCATTTTTTTCATATACAAAGAATAATACACAAAGAACAATACAATAGAACATATTTCGTAATAATAGGCAAAAAGCTGTAAAAAGGTGAATGGTTTACACTCATGGGTGACAGTTTAGAGTTTTACGGAAGTTATAGTAACACTACTAATCATTTGTTGTGGTTTAAAAGAAAAGAAAAACATAAGGAGTGTTAAAATTCATATGAATAATTGAATCTGTACGGGTAATGGAAGTAATCATCTTTGTGGATGTTAATGATGAATAAATACCACACATAAATACAGTATTCATTAGTTTAAAACACTTGTGGCTAAGTAATTTCAGACAGTGATAAGGTTAATGTAGACTTCATACTTTACATAAAAAAATATTTGCTGCATTTGATATCAGGGTACATTTTATACTTCACAAGGTTTGTTAAACTATTGAATACGTCATCATAAGAACTAAACCTATATATATATGGCACTGTCAAGATTTAACCAGTAATAATTATGACATAGAATATTAAATCACACTGAACAATATGTTGTTGAATGATATATAACTAAAAACTGCCACCAAGAGATAATAGTAAGTATTAAGTATATTTTCTTTATGTATTTTGTAATAACTATATATTCTTTTTAGATAACTTATATAAATTTAACAATTACAAAATATATGTTTTGACATATTTTGTGTATTATAAACATTATTATTGAAAGGTAAATATAGAAAATAAAATATAGTAGGTCATGCACTTGTCATTGGTGGTTCATGCTGGCACAAGATGTTAAATGTGCCAAATTAGGTTGGGAGCCAGACTTAGCAGATAATTAAGAAAGACAGAATAAAAGCACTAAATAAAACAACAGAGAATAATCTATGACGGTTGAGAGTTCCAGAGTTGTGAAAAATTTGTCGACTATTTATAACTTATATTGATAACTGAAAGTTATCACAGAAATTAAGAAATGAAAAATATGACAAGTGGAGATTTCCAATATGGCTGACATGAGAGAACAGGGAAGCGACGCATTTGATTGGTTTTCTATTTTTAATCCTACCAAAATGAAAGAACACTACCTGTCACGTAACTTTCAAAAAATAGCGAGAAATATCGGATGCCAATCTGTCTGTATTATTAACTATTTTTGAGAAAACGACATTTTCAAATCTATACTTACGAGAGAAATAAGAAAAACACCATTTTAATTGTTTCAAGGGAAACGTATGAAAAGAGTTCCTTAAAATCCATGACTCTCCACAATTTGGTGTTAAGTAATCACCATACTGCTTACTCACAGAAATGCGCGGGAATGACATCACAGGGTAACCCAAAATCGAAATCTAAGCCAAAACAAAAATGGCGTCGTAATGAAGATGCGTCGAAATATAGTACCGGAGGTTACAACTTGCATATTTTATTTAAGACATCGGCGAAGACGTCTGATATAAGCTTCTAATTAGATTTGCCTATCAAACTATGTTTCTTTTGTAATATTTTAGATAGATAACAGCTCCTCTTATTAGGTATATGATATAAAAGTTTTCTTTCAAAGAACACGACATTTATTTCAACATTTGACGCCTTTCCGTCTAGCTCAGTCGGTAGCGCATAAGTCTGACCGAGGGGTCGTGAATTTAAGTCCCGGTTGTGACATACTTCCGTGAAAAGTGGTCATGAAATAATTTCTAAGGTCAGTCTCCCTCCTACCACTTATTTTAAATAATATAGGGCAGTTGTCAGTCACTGACAAAAATATTGCTTTTCCAGGGACGGTGAGTAGGTTGTCTGACGCTGTGATATAAACTATACAATGTGTTACTCAGCGTTTAATCCGACAAAAACTCTTCATTTGCCATCATAGATCAGGGATGGTTTCTACAAGTCGTGGGATCCTCCTTGTACTTCAATAGACAATGTTTCAACTGGTGCGGACATACTGTTTGCGACGGTAGCATGTAACCTCATCACTCTTTAATACAACAAGCTTAGATGTTAACAAGCCACAGCTCCCCACATGTGCAAACGGTAATACGTGTAAGGTTAAGGTAGTCACGTCGTCACGGACAAACTTTTTGTTTCAAGTACATAAAATATTAAATACCTGATGAGATCCACAGTTTAAGGTATACTGACAGTCACGTGGATTTATTGAGTCATCACATGACAAACATGTTAAATTACATCCTGCAAATAATGTATTATATATCATTGGCTGTATCAGGGTCTGCAGTCACGTGACTTACAACAACCGTGTATCAGGCAAACTTGCAAATACTGTTGTCAATATATCTTTCTATACTTATCATTAATTGATTTTAATTGTTCATTATATAGTAATACTATTCTCTGCACGCAAAGGCCTCATTACTCAATGTGATTTTACCATGAACTTCAAATCCTCCTCACTAGCAATGAATTGAGTCCATAGTTAGGTCGGCCATTTTTGTGCATAGGATTCAAAGTAAACAGTAACAATGCACAGCCCTGTTCGGGAATTTTCTGTAAAAGAAAAGTATCACTGATTTACTGCTTTAATTATTCCTTTTCTATTGTTTGCCTGGTGCAAGAAATCGACGAAAATTCTGTATAAGTTTACATTCTGAAGATAACATGACTACATTCCCAGTTACAGACCTTGAAAAATTCAATCATGAGTAATTCATAGGTCTTACAATTGAATTGAGTTGGTATGGAAGTGATCGTCACGAATTGTACCAGATGTGCGACTATCCGTTAGAACCTTATCAGCATGTTCAAATTGAAGACCGGAGAACGAGACCCACACTCACAGTCGATCCCTAAATGACCACCCGGATTGCAACGACAAATTTATACGGATTGCTCCAAATTCTTAATTATCAAAGGACCATCATATTTATAAACAATTGTGAACATAGTCAAACCTTAACTTAGAAAACAAAATTGTTTGACATGTTTGTAGCGTCTCTCATGTTTTTTTATATCGTAATGATTTTATGGTTTTCAAACAGACGGTTTTCAAGTTTGTTGTAAAAGAACATACACCCATATCTTCGTATAGTGGCTTTAAGTTTTTTTCTAACGAAAAGTACGTAGTATAACTAATGCTAAACATTGCCGACAAACAGAAAAGACCGTAACTAACGTTAAATCATACAACATACAAGTTTGTATATTTTCTGCAAAAATATCTACATGTAGAAATAAAATATAACTTTGTTTTTAAAATGTCTGAGAAAAATGATCTACGACGT
Organism: Mactra quadrangularis; assembly: GCA_025267735.1. Taxonomy (NCBI): domain Eukaryota; kingdom Metazoa; phylum Mollusca; class Bivalvia; order Venerida; family Mactridae; genus Mactra; species Mactra quadrangularis. Next base: position 12,851,538 of record CM046309.1, read on the forward strand.
ATTTTAAAATTAAAAAATAAATACAACCTGCGTTCTGGATTAAACTTATGACCACAATCAAACAAGAGAAACATATGGCCATTAACTTCATTGCCATTCCTTTTTAATACACTACTAAACACACAATGCTATGCAAATAACGTCCTTCTTGAAAAGCACTATATGGCACCTCGTGTTTAGCCTTATACTACACTATGCAAGGAGAGCTCACACAGAAAAGCACAAATAGCCATCAAAAGGTGAAAAGTTAGATTAATTGTCCACTAATGAGTACATGCTTTATCAATTGACCATTAGGTCAACATTTGTCTTGGTCACTTCATAACATTAAACTTTTCTCAAGGTGGCATTTAAAAATAAATATTCTGATAAGCAAATTAATCTAAGCAATGACCATATATAACATAGGGTCCTTGATCTAAGATAGGAGATACTATCATGAGAATTATTAGAGTGTAACTCCTACGGGTTATACTGTTAAAGACTTAACAAGCTCCGGGTAAATCACTCCATTCGTACAAATTTCTGGTTTACGCTGAAATCATGTCCGATATTAAGCCGATATCGCAGACTTTTCTGAACGACAAAGGCCAAAACATTTCGAAAACCTTGTCGTGTAGCGTCAACTATTGATACAACAGAGTGAAACATAGAATATTAACAGTTATTGACATTGGCCATTAGTAATCAATTCATTCAAGTCAATATGTGTGACTATTGTAGGTCGTTTTGTCAGGTACTGGGGGTGGCTTACAATAAACGCCTGTTTTTATGTTATTCAATGTCTTAGAAGTCTAAGACACATTTTTGGTATCAAATGGTTTGACCATGTTACTAACGAGTCTGTCCTGAAACAAACTGGCTTACCAAGTATGTATACCCTTCTAAGACAACAACGCCAACGATGGCTTGGTCATGTCAGAAGAATGGGAGATGGCAGAATTCCCAAGGACCTGCTATATGGGAAAATTGCTTCTGGTAAGAGAGCCCAGAGGCGCCCCCAGCTGCGTTTTAGAGACGTTTGTCTGAGAGATATGAAGTCGCTCGATATGAACACACACGATTGGGAGGAACTTGCCAAAGACCGTTCAGCATGGCGGCACACAATGCACATGGCACTGCGTAGAGGCGGAGAAAATCTTCACATTGCCAACAAACTAAAGAGAGATCAACGAAAGATCTGAAATGCTTCTACATCTGATAATGACAATCACTTCTCCTGTATAAACTGTGGCCGCGAGTGTTGTTCCAAAATAAGACTACACTCCCACACCCGACGCTGCATCAACAGTACATCAACTACCACGGCGCAGATCCATAATCAGACCTGATTGAAGGATGCCATTTGATTTGATTCAATGTCGTCATATCTCTTACCTTGCTACATATATCTTAGCGTTCCATTTTGGTCGCCGTTCCTGGACGGCGGCAAATACAATCATCACATTTGAGCATTTTGTCGACACGGGTTGCCTTAAGCCAATCAAAACGATTCCTTTTAAGTCACTTGATAAAAATGGCCATCAATAAGTAAAAAAGGGGTGCATGAATGGACTCGACTCCGCCACGTTTTTGTCGGGTTACCTGCTTGTATTACTGGTAAATACCATTATCAAAATACGCGGTCGCATTCGGGCGAGTCTATTATATTGCACCACAGTGAAATTATTGAGGAATGTAAAAATATTGTATAAATGGTACTAAAAAAATCAATTTTGTTTATTGAATTTAGTAATCATTTATTCTTTAAACTAAATAAGGATACAAATAAAACAGATCCCATGTGTGTTTTAATTCAGACCAATACAAGCCGATTTCATTACACAAGTTATAATTTGACTTGACATTTGAAATATTGATGATGTGATGTTATATACATAGAGACGGTTACCTTGACCTTTGATATTAATACATAAAATATTGTGTTAAACTATCATGGGACTACATCAAATTATTACACGATGAGATAATGCATACATATCTTATTTCAAAAATAATACCATTTCATTGAATGAAACCCTCTTAAAAGCTTTGTTTTGAGTTACGCTAAATTACGCCAATAGCAAGTTAAGTTAGCTATTGTGAAGCGCCATCATAATGATATGGAAAACATTTGACTGGAAGGATTCTTCTTTTTTAGTGATTTGGTCAGGCAAAAAAATGTCGTCGCCAAATAGTCATATAATGATCAAATATTTAGGACTATGCAAAATAAAATGTGAAATCCGTCTCAAAAAATGTAAACAAAATGAGGGGTAGAGAAAGAGAGGGTGAAAGAGATTAAAGATAAGATTCTTGTCAAAACCCGCCATAGCCTGCCCTTGACCGGGTGGAGAAATTATAAGGGCAATCAACACCGCTGTCGTGGTATCCAACAGAAAAGTAAGTATATATCTGCCAATGTCACTTCTAGAATAAAAGTCTGGTTTTAGCTGGGGTCTGCACATGATACATCCTTATAGAGCGGACAGAGCGCCGGGAAAAAATAAACCCTGAACATCCCCATAAGCGGATCCAGGATTTCCAGTTACGGGAGAGAAGGGGGCGGAAATTCTAGTTACGGGGGGCGAAAAATGAACAAGCAGACTGGAGTCTAGGGGCCGTATTTTAGGGCCCACTATGGGTCCTGGTAAAGCCCTGACCAGGGCTTCAGGCTTGCTGCGATCCCTAAAGTTCATTTCTAAGGGATTCAGGCACATTTACAGAACCTAAACTATCTTTTCCCAGGGTATACGATAAAGCATCTAGATATATATCAATTAATTTTTTATAGCCGTTGGATCACGTTAAAATGAAGGAAATGTCCTTGAATTATTGTACGTTATGTCATTGTATTAGTGTAGTTCGAGTCTTGTTTTTAATTGCACGCATAGCGTGGGAAAATTTTTGACAATTATATTTATATATTTTCGTATAAATATCATATTTTATGACAGAAAAAACCTTTGCTTGGGCAATTTTAGGGAGGGCGTACGCCTGGTCCGCCCTCTTGGATCCACTTATAACCCCCACCATTGATACATCGGCTTGGACATCGCCATTACCCATGTTTCCTCCTGTCAATGATTCTAAATCATGTAGAGCAGTTGTCAGTCACTGACGGAGACATTTATCTAGTTACTGGTTAACAGCTAAATACATATATTTAGCATTTTAAGGAACGGTGAGTAGGTGGACTGACCACCGTTATATAACCTTTACAATATGTTGATATGGAATACAGATGACTAAGAGTGTTCTTGGTTTATTTTTGACATATTGATGTGATATTGGCATTAAATATGGAAACGGAAAACACCGTGTTGTGCAAATTGTTAACATTTCAACATTTAGCACCGTATAAAATTACAATCATTGCGTTTGAGATTTAGACAAGTTCTTGACATTCCTATTTTCCCGTTCTTAATTTTTTTATTGGATTTAACGCCGTGTCAACACAATTTAGGTCATTTTACGACGTCCAATGCACCTAACCTAGCTTTTCTGGACCCTTGTCTATTACCAGTACTTACCTACCCTTCCACAAGGCCGGAAACTTCTCCACATTATCTAATCAATGGAGGAAAAATGACATTATTGTCAAACAGAGACCTTGACATTGACTTTAGACAACACCATATATGTCAAGTGCATTTCGTTAACAAGACTAACGCTCACCAATACGTAAGTTTATATCGAGGAAAAGCCAATAAATAAATAAAAAAATATTTGACCTTTACTGTGACCTTGACCTTTCACTTTGATACACGAAACATGGTGTTGAACTGCAAAACACCATAGATAACGACAGTTCATTAAATCAACTTCTTGAAACATAGACTGCAGAGCTTTCGTTGTATGAAATGTATCTTCATAATGGTGCCATTTGTACTTGTAAACTACATGCAAATCCAATTGTAATTCTATTATCAAAAATACCGATATCCCTATGTTCAGGTAAATCTAATTTAGAAATTGATTACAATGCATACTCCTATAATTGCACAGGTATAATAACCAGAGAGGAGTACAGGGAAATACAATTGAATGTTCATACGAATTAATTGTATATGTTACTAATATGTATATATGGATAAGTATTCCTATAGGTATAAGCCAGCATTTTTTACAATTTAATCATCATGATTTTATCTTTTAAAAAAAGAAAAAAACATAAAACGGTTTTATATTCATGTATATGCCGCACTACTTCCTGCGCGTTGTTGTTGTGCGATATGAGTTAAGCGTCTGAGTCAAGATATGTTTTATCGTCGACGTATAGAATGAGAGATTTATGCGTCACGCCCTTTCAAAGTGGGGTTCAACACAGGGAATCTTCACTGTCGTATATATTTTTAGTGTTTGGTTAAATGTAATTATTACAATTTAATTATTAAAACCTTTCTCAGTCATACACATGCTTGAAGATTTGAGTTCCTTCATGTACCTCAAAAAGTAGATTTTGTAGTAAGCTTGCTATACTGATTTCTCAAAATTGGTGTATATAGTTGTTCTTCGAACAATTAATGAAAACTCTGTATATCATAGGTTTGAAGAGTTGAGCCCTGTCGTGTACCTCAAAAAAGTAGAATCCGTAGTAAGGTTGCTACACCGATTTCTCAAATTGGCGTATATAGTTGTTCGACAAGCGAACAACTAAAAAGTATTTCCATCTTTTAAAGCAATGAAATTTGTACAAATCCAAACATACTTAGGTACCGATATGTTGGCGCATACGCAAAAACGAAGCCATCTTAGATTTGAATTTGTAAATCGTGATTTTCTATCAAAAAAAATGTAGATCAACTGTACCATAATCGGAGCTTGTATCACAAGTGAAAGATTCTAATGAAAAATCACTCACTATAACCCTTGAAATAAAAGTATGCACTTAAGAGTGTCCAACAACTGCCTGTTGATGTAGAGTTAGAATTGAGAATGGACGTAGAAAATATTTCTTAAACATGCACCATGAAGGAGTGTAAATTCCTTCTATGAAATTGACCCCACAGTCCCGTGATTCGTAGTCAGTGCATAACATAACAGAACAGAACATATACTTTATTAGCTCACACCCAGATACATAGTACGTGAGAAATGAACATAAAACCATTTTAGTTGAACATCATTATAGTTCTTTTTTCTCAACTGACAAAACCTCTGCTGGTGACGCACCGCCTTGCAAAAACCTATGATCATTTCTCGTTCTTGTAGTGACATTCGATCCATTTATTGATTTTCCGTTGTGCATATCAACACATTTGCTTTTCATCAAAACTGACAACGTTGTATTTTTGCAAGTCCCCATTTATTTCCGCTTTTCAACACATGCATGATAAAACCGGTTTTTGCATCGATAAAGAAGCATGAAAACCATACGGGAGTATTATCATATACACATTTCCATAAACGATCGGACATAAATGAAAAAATAAATCCTATAATATGGAAATCTGGGTACTTTGAAGTTTCGAGAAGCATATTAAAGACGCACTATCAGCTGAATTAACTGTTTTGATTTCTGATCACAATGAGATTGCATTACATTATTCATTAATCATGTTGTTCTTTGTACAACAAATGTTTTTCACCGTTATATCAATCATTTGTTTACACAATGGAATAATCTGTAATTCTGAGCTCCAGATAAAGCTTATTGTATAACAACAGACACTATTCCAATACAGATTACCATGCACTGATAAATCACTGATACTTCAGAACTCAATGATATTGTCCCGGAACGTTTATAACATGTACGTAGAGCCGGAATGAGGGTTTCCCAGAACGCTACCCGATCAGCTACTAGATTACTTCCGATAGATTCCGAGGACATGTTGTAACTTATCTTTAAATATTCTTTTGATTTCAAAGTAAACTTTGGCCACTTCGGTAGATGTTTTCCTTTAATGTTACTTTCTGAGTTTGGATTTCTACAAAAAAGCAAATGAGATAAATATTTTTTAATTTGATTTATATTTCATAAGCAAGGCACAACTTAAAAATGAAACGCATACTTCTATTCCCAGCCGCGATAAGTTACGCATTGCTACGAAAAAATGATATTTAATTATCTTATACTGATCGCCTTTCGTAGTCAAATATTGTTGTGTGTTTCTCGTGGAAGGAAAGCGAGTACTGGCAAAAGCATCCAGTTGGCCGCTGTACATAACGAAATAAAGAATGTTTGTACATGCCGAATAATCTCATAACAACAATAAATCATATTTTGTGAACAACAACAGTGTGCATGTGTTTAAGTGTGCTGGTTTCTTTGATGTCCATTCCTAAGACAACAGTGCAGCTCGTTTTCCCAAAAACTCATGTGTTCTTTATCATAAACCCAAGTCACAATTTAACACATTTAAGGCTTAAAAGGTTAACTATCTCTAAACCATTGCCTATAAACACTGAAATCTTTAAAACTACAGACAACTAATATTTTGAAGTTAGGAGAAACTATAAATGTTAGTGGATAAGGAAGCCAAAGTTTGGAAAACAAGACAACCCACATAACTGGTTACTGTCACACTGTTTGTACTAATGAATATTTATATTTTGCAACACGTATCGTTATGTATTAATGCTTTAAACCGCAATTTGGTGGAATTACAATTACACACTAGTACATGTATTCATACATTTCATTAATAGGAACTAACGGTACACCTCTTTATTGTCGTGTGTATTACATCAATATGATGTATTAAAATCAACATAACAATTAAAGGACTCCTTTGCTATGTATTTATGTACTGATGTAATTTCCATGTACTATTTATGTTTGTATAAGAGAATATGTTTTCCATAGGCTGTAGGGCTATCAGAATTTATGAACAATAAAAATACTACGTATGCCATCAGCTTGCAAAAATATCTACAGATCTCCGGGGTCCTGGCGAATATTTTGTTCTGTCCATAACGTATACGGTTTTTTCTAGATTCCATCGTAAAATGTACATCTATGATCATATTAACATAGGTTATCATGATGCTCTACAAAATAAAAAATCAATCAAGAAAGTAACCAAAAACTCACCCAGTTTTAGCAAAAGATGTCCAATATTTCATAACTGTACTAGACAGCAATTCATCATTTTCATTTACTCTGAATGGAACTATCGAATGGTAATCTTTAATCAATTTTGTCTGCAATATTTCTGGAAACCCAAACACATAAGGTACTTCCATAAAATGAGTTGCACCTTTTAACCAACCTGGGTTTGGCGCAAAGTCTGGTTTCTGATCAAAAACATATAAATAACTATTGTCAGAAACGTTTTCATTGTCAAATTGTCTATGAGCATTCGAAGCTAACACGGCAGGAACAAAAAATGTAACATCAGACTCGAATTCAAAGAGTTTTTTCCTAACTTCAGCAAAGTCATCGGGATCATACCAGTTAGTATATTGGTGAATTGCTGACTGCTCTAAAACCGGCGTCGTTTCATCAAACATTTCTTTTAACATGTGCGGAATATATGTTTCTTCAAAGTAATATCTTGGCACACCTTGGTGCATACGAGTTTTAATAGAATGAAACATGCTGTTTGACCAGAAATATATTGACAAAGCACCATCAGCACTTGTAACTCCGTTCATTAAATCAAGTTCTGAGAAGAACCTCATAGAGGCCTTAGCTTTTTGTGAGTAACCCTTCAACAATTCTTTCGGCGGTTCAGGTATAAAGTCATCGTCCACTGAAGGCCAAAAATCAGAAACATTGAGTCTTAGTTCCTCAAAATTCTTTTTTCTTAAGCATTCCATAATTTCCTCAGTGGTGTTAAAATGACAACCAACTGAGCTAATGTAAGTATTAAAGTTCTGAGCTGGATTTCTCTGATTTGCCCAAAATGCAAAGCAACTTCCACTCTGAGCAATAACTCTCTGAAATAATCCTCTATTAGAAGGGTTTATGGCTTGAAAAAGAACTGCCACCCCGCCGGCAGAATTTCCAAAAATAGTAACTCTATTAGGGTCACCGTGGAACTCACGTATATTATCGTGAACCCATTGAATTGCTAGTTTCATGTCCCACAGTCCAAAATTACCAGATTTTGTATATCCATCACTAAGAAATCCGAAAACATTCAATCGATAATTTATCGTTACAATTATGACATTGTAGAGGGCGCTTAATTTATCTCCCGCGTAAATATCTCCACCACCGTCCGTAAAACTTCCGCCATGAATGTAGAGCATGACTGGTACGTGGTTATCGACGTTTGTGAGGTTTCCTGGAACATAAATATTGAGGTACAAGCAGTCTTCGTCTTGTTTAAATCCTTGAGCTGCGATATATGAATACGTAGCTTCAGATTGAATGCAATGTGGTCGATTGTACGTAGCAATATATGGTACAGTGAATTGGCCATACGGAACTGGTCGAGCAAAACGTAGATTTCCGATCGGTGGCTTCGCGTACGGTATTCCAAGAAACTTAGAGGAATATTTAAACCCATCGTGTGTTGTAGTTTTAACTGATAATCCAATAAACGTTCCACTGTTCGTGACACGAGTGATTTCCTCTGCTAAACTTGTTATAGATGAGAAAAGAATAACACGAACACCTAAACACAATACAATGCTCCATTTATATTTATCAGTATCCATTTTAATGTTTAAAACTTCTAGACAGGCAACCACTTTGTAAATTGCAAAAGTTGCACTCAATTGGACCCAAGCCAGCTGCGTTCCTGAGATTGATTTATCCCTAATATTTGGATTATATTTACAAAAATCAACCAGCGCGTCCGAAAAAACAATAGCAACACAATTACTTCACCACGCGCAACTTTCAAGTAAATTTGTTATAAATCTTGGAAATAATTACATACATAAACAAACATGCGTCTGGCGTATGTTGATACTAGATTTAATATAACAATTCCATCAAAACTATTTATAAATGGGAAACAGCGTTAATAATAAATATATCCTGTTGTTTAATGATTAAAACACATTTTTCACATCCCAGAACACAGATATATAATATTTATCTGTACAATGGTTTACTCTGATTTTGACATCCATGGATAGCATCGTTTATATAAATACAGATAGTTTTCTACTCTGTAAGTCTTATAGATTCTATCGGTGATTCTTGTTATGAAATGTTCTCATGTAATGCTGAAACCAATTACAGTAAAGATTATCTGTCCTTTATCTGTATTTCAAACTAAATAATTATAAAAATCAAACGGGTCCTGGCGTGTTTTGTTTGAGACCAATACAAGCAGATTTCAATACACACGTTGTAAGTTGACTTTAAATTGATGAAATTGATAAAATAGATAAAATATTGATAATGTGATGTAAGATACAAAAGACTGTAACCTTGACCTTTGACATTGATATATAAAACATTGTGTTAAACTATCATGAAAATTATTACACGATGAGATAATGCATTCATATCTCGTTTCAAAATATAATCGTGTCTTTGTGAGAAAAACGCTCTTTGGTTTTGAGCTTTTAGCCGCCCGGCTAGCTCAGTTGGTTGCACGCAAGTCTACTGATTGAGGGGTCGTGGGTTCGTTTCCCGGGCGGGGCATACTTTCGTGGAGCTTGGTCATGAAATTATTTCGACGGTCATTCTCCCTTCTACCAATGATTCTTAATTATGTAGAGCAGTTGTCAGTCACAGACGAAAGTATGCGCTTAGTAGTTGGTCAACAGCTAAATCCAGAGATTTAGCCTTTCCAGGAGGAGTGAGTAGGTCGACTGACCGCCGTTAAATGACATACAGTGTGTTGCTACGGCGTTAAATCCGACAAAAACAAATAAAAACGCTGAATTACGCAAATGATAAGTTACGCTTGCATTAAACCTATTAGTAAAGCGTCACTCGAATGATTTAGCTTAGATGAAAGGTTTTATCTTTACTCTAAGTGATTTGGTCAGGCAAAACTGAGTAAACCCGGTGCCAATGCTGATATAATTATAACATATTTAAGATTATGCAAATAACGTTCAGATTCGTCTCAGAGATTGAGGACAAAATGAGGGACAGAAAGAGAGAGGAGCAAGATAGATTTAAGCGTTTTTAAATACAATTCTGCATCGAAACCCGTCACAGGCTAATCTAAAAAGGCCTGACTCACATGAGTGAAAACGTCTATATGCAGACTGATATTTTGGTAGAAGATTATTTTTATCAACATGAGAATTCAATCTGTTCAAAGCGGCATTTTCAATTACCTTAATTAAGAAGGACAGATTGCTAACCGACCTATAGTTATCATTTTCCAGATCTAGACCCACCTTCTTGAGAGGAGGCTTACAATTGCCTCTTTCCACTTGGAAGGGAATACACCATGTTTCAATGAGATATTTATTAAATGAGTAATTAGAGGTAATAATTCTTGTAGGTAACATTTTAACAATTTTGTTGGCAAAATGTCGAGCTCAGATGACTTGGTATTTAAGTCACATATAAGATTTCTGACCTTTTCTATTGTGAAATCCTTAAAAGTTTAAGATTAGGTACATCCTTCTGCTGGGGTATGTAAGTAGGCCATTCCAGGAACGGTGAGTAGGTTCACTAACCGCTGCGATATGACCTTATGCGTTGCTATGTTGCCGAATTATTTTTTTAACATACCAATGTAATATTGACATTAAACAGGGAAACAGAAATTATAGTGTTTCACAACTTGTTAACAGTTAAGCAATTTAGCACCATGGAAAGCAACAATTATTTTAAAATTTAGTAAAATTGCCTAAAATCCCGTTCAATTCAACGGAGACCTTGATCTTAACTTTAGACAACACAACATATGCCAAGGGCATTTTGTTAACAATACTAACGTTCAACCCAGGTTAAAAACATTTTCACCAACACTAAAGTTGGGTGATTTAAATGATCAGGAGTTATCGTACAAGATTGTTAATTCAACAAATAGTAAAAATTTCATATTTGACCTTTCCGTGACCTTGACCTTTGACATTGATACAATAAACATGGCGCTAAAGTACTAAGCATCGCTGTTGACAACAGAAATGTAAAAACTAATAATTTCCTTCTTTTAAAGTATTGAAATTCGTACAAAAATAAAAAAAACATATGGGTACCGATATTGAGGGGTATGCGTAAAAACGAAGCCATCTAAGATTTGAAGTTGGAAATCGTTTTTTTCTATAAACAAATGTAGATCAACTGTACCATAATTGGTGCTTGTATCACAAATGAAAGATTCACAAGTAAAAATGAGTTATCTTCACTCACTGTAACCCTTGAAATAAAAGTATGCACTTAAGAGTGTCTAACAACTGCCTGTTGAAATAGAGGTAGAATAGAGAATGGACGTAGAAAATATTCCTTGAACAAGCATCACGAAGGTGTGTAAATTGAGGCCACGATCCCGTGATTCGTAGTGAGAACAGAACAAAATAATACTTTATTAGTTCGCACCAAGATACATGGTACATATAAAAGAACATAAAAGCCCAATTTATTTGAATAATACGATAGTATTACATGGAATTTACCATACTTACAATACAGTATCTTTTATACGACGTTACAGTACATCGAGTTTGTTTCCGTTTGAGAGTTTCCAGATTTTGACATTTTGTTTATAAATACGGGGAATAAACAATATTAACATTTATGGTTAAGTATACCAGTTATCGATGAAAATAGACCAAAGTGAATTAATATATGGTAAAATTTTATAGTTTGGAATCCTAAGTTACATGTTCAGGTAACTGTGATTCAATCTACCTGTATTATCTAAAGTGATCAAATCTGGATATTCAATTAGAAATCTAGAACACTTTTTAAAACATAAATTAAGTTATCGATATGCTTATTTGACAAACAAAAACTATTGTATAAAGATTATGGTGAGTTCCATGTTATATGATACAATATACGTACTCAAATGACACGGTGTTAAAATCATATATACACAAAATTTATTACATTACATAACATATTCTTTATTTTGCATACAATATACAATTGACAGAAAAATAATATTAATACAATCATTTGTATACATCTCATAATATAAAATAGACAATAAACAGTATGCAAATAAACAAAAATGAAAACAACCAACACTTAACTATTTCTCGTATTCATTCACACATAGAACCTTATTATTAAGAGTCCATGATATAAAACGAATGCAGGCTTAACGAAACTTTTAAGTACCCCGATTTCCATATTGTAGGAAATGATTATTTTTTTCAACATTTATGTCCGATCGATTATGGAAATGTGTATAGGACCTCGGTTGCTTGCAGGGTTTTCATACTTCCTAATCGATGCAAAACTGGGGTTGTCGTGTATGTGTTGAACAGCAGAAATGGAAATATTTCTTATAGCCATGATTTGACAGAAAAATAGCAATTAGAATCTTTTCTCTGCAGGTAATGTATTACTTTGTAGAAGACACTTTCATGCAATTCCTCGTTCTTGTAGCGACATTCGAGCCATTTCTTGATTATTCGTTGTGCATGTAAACACACCAATTATTTTCGCTAAAACTGACCACGTAGTATTTTTGCACGAGAAGCAAGTGTCCATTTTCGCTTTTTAACAAATGCACGACAAAACCTGTTTTGCATCGATAAAGAAACATTACCAAGAGATTACACTTGATTATTTTTCATGTTGTTATATGTACAACAACTGTTTTCACTGGTATATCAATCATTTGTTTGAAACCCGTAGAATAATCCATAAATCAGAGCTACAAATATCAGTTTGATATTCGGTCAATTATTTACGAATGTGTAACGTCGAGCTAGTTCGATATTCAACCTCAAGAGCTACATTCGCACGATTATTTATGAATGTCGAACGTCGAACTGGTTCGATATTCAACTTCAGTTCGATATTCACACATTATGCAAATGTCGAACGTCAAAATGATGAATATCGAATGTTGTGCAAAGTTATTGGAGCTCTGATGGAGCCTATTGTATAAAAACAGACACTATTCCAATACAAATTATCATGCACTGGTAAATCACTGATACTTCAAAACTCAATGAAACTGTCCCTGAACTTTTATAACATGTACGTAGAGCCGGAATGAGGGTTTCCCAGAACGCTACCCGATCAGCTGCTAGATTACTTCCGATAGATTCCGAGGACATGTTGTAACTTATCTTTAAATATTCTTTTGATATCAAAGTAAACTTTGGCCACTTCGGTAGCTGTTTTCCTTTAGTGTTACTCTCTGGGTTTGGATTTCTACAAAATAAAACAAAAAATAAGTATTTCGTATCAAATATCATTTAATTGATATTTTCATAAGCACTGCACAACTTTAAGAAAGCATATTCGTGCAATTGTAAAAGAACAGGGTTTTGAATTCGGCAGTCCAAAAGGTTTTATTCCCGGCCGCGATAACTTACACCTTCCGCGAAAATTTGATACTTAATACAGACCGTCTTTCATAGTAAAACATTTTGTCCGCTGCTAGTGGATTGGAAAGCTAAGTACTGGCTAAAGCATCCAGGGTTGGTCTTAAAATCAATTGGCCGTTGAACATAACGTAATAAAATTGTTGATACATGCCGTACAATCAAATTACAACAAAATTATATTGAGTTAACAGCAACGGTGTGCAGGTCTATTAGTGTGCTAGTGTCTGTGATGCCTATTCCTAAGACAGCAGCTTTTAGCTCATTTGCAGCTCGTATGTCCAATAAATCATAAGTGTATTTTATCATAAACCCAAGCCACAATGACATGCATTGCAGACGTAACAGATTAACTGTCTCACAACGAATGCTCTAACTTAGCCAGCACTGAAATCTTTAAAACTACTGACAACTAACGTTTTGCGCGTAAGTGAAACTACAGTAACTGTAAGTGGGTAAAGGAGCTGAAGTTAGGCACACAGGACAACAAACTATACTGATTTCTGTCACACTGTTTGTACTAATGAATATTTATATTTTGTAACATGTATCGTCATGTATAGAGCGTTATATGTTGAAAATATAATTATATAATAGACTAAGTTCTCATACATTTCAATAATGGGGCTGTGACGAGACACCTCTTTATTTGTTTTCTAATTAACAACAACATAAAGTATCAAAATCAACATATAATGTGACTCCTTCGCCATGTATCTATGTATTGATATGTATTTCCATGTACGAGTATTATTTATGTTTGTATATGTAACTATGCTGTTATCATATGCCGTAAGGCTAACAGAATATATGAATACAAAATGCAAAATGCCATCGGCTTGCAAATAATATTCACAGAACTCCGGAGACCTGTCAAATATTTTGTTCTGTCCCTAAAGTATACGGATTTCCAAGATTCCACCATATAATGTACATATGTGATTATACTAACATAGGATATCCTGATGTTTAGCAAATGAATTATTCAATCAAGAAAGTAAACTCACCCAGTTTTAGCAAAAGATGTCCAATATTTCATTATTGTACTAGACAGCAATTCATCATTTTCATTTACTCTAAATGGAACTAGCGAATGGTAATCTTCAATCAATTTTGTCTGCAAAATTCCTGGAAACCCAAACACATAAGGTACTTCCATGAAATGAGTTGCACCTTCTAACCAATCTGGGTTTGGAGCAAAGTCTGGTTTCTGATCAAAAACATAAAAATAACTGTTGTTAGAAACATTTTCATTGTCAAATCGTCTATGGCCGTTCGACGCTAACACGGCAGGAACAAAAAATGTAACATCAGAATCGAATTCGAAGAGTTTTTTCCTTACTTCAGCAAAGTCATTGGGCTTTATCCAGTTTGTGTATTGATGTATAGCCGAGTACTCCAGAACTGGCGTCGTTTCATCAAACATTGATTTTAACATGTAAGGAATATATGTTTCCTCAAAATAATATCTTGGCACACCTTGGTGCATACGTGTTTCAATAGAATGAAACATGTTGTTAGACCAGTAGTCTCTAGAAAAAGCACCATCAGCACTAGTGACTCCGTTCATTAAATCAAGTTCTGAGAAAAACATCATAGAGGCCTTAGCCTTTTGTGAGTAACCTTTTAACAATTCTTTCGGCGGTTCAGGTATAAAGTCATCGTCCACTGAAGGCACAAAATCAGAAACCTTGAGTCGTAGTTCTTTAAATTTCCTTTTCCTTAAACATGCCATAATTTCCTCAGTGGTGTGAAAATAACAACCAACTGATCTAATGTAAGTATTAAAGTTCTGAGCTGGATTTCTCTGAATTGCCCAAAATGCAAAGCAACTTCCACTCTGAGCAATAACTCTCTGAAATAATCCTCTGTTAGAAGGATTTATGGCTTGAAAAAGAACTGCCGCCCCGCCGGCAGAATTTCCAAAAATAGTAACTCTGTTAGGGTCACCGTGGAACTCACGGATATTATCGTGAACCCATTGAATTGCCAGTTTCATGTCCCACAGTCCAAAATTACCAGATTTTGTATGTCCATCACTAAGAAATCCGAAAACATTCAATCGATAATTTATCGTTACAATTATGACATTGTAGAGGGCGCTTAATTTATCTCCCGCGTAAATATCTCCGCCACCGGCCGCAAAGCTTCCGCCATGAATGTAGAGCATGACTGGAACATTGTTATCGACATTTGTGAGGTTTCCTGGAACATAAATATTGAGGTATAAGCAGTCTTCATCTTGTTTAAATCCTTGAGCCGCGATGTACATATACATATGCCCTGTTTGAATGCAATGTGGTCGATTGTACGTAGCATTATACGGTACGGTGAATTGGCCATACGGAACTGGTCGAGCAAAACGTAGATTTCCGATCGGTGGCTTCGCGTACGGTATTCCAAGAAACTTAGAGGAATATTTCAACCCATCGTGTGTTTTAGTTTTAACTGTTAATCCAATAAACGTTCCAATATTCGTCGTTCGAGTGATTTCCTCTGCTAAACTTGTTATAGATGAGAAAAGAATAACACGAATACCTAACCACAATACAATACTCCATTTACACAGATCAATATCCATTTTGTCGATTTATATACGTCTAGACTGAAAACCACTTTATAATTGCATAAGTTGCACTCACTTGGATACAAGCCAGCTGCGTTCCTGAGATTGATTTATCCTGAAAACTTAGATTATATTTACAAAAAAAAAAACGACCAGCGCGTTCGAAAAAAACAATAACAACACAATTACTCTTCGCACACAAAGTTCAAGTAAAATTGTTATGAATTCTAGGGAATACAAATGTAATTACATACATAAACAAGCATGCGTCTGGCGTAGGTTGATACTAGACTTTATTCAACCAATCCATCAAAACTATTTTAAAATGAGAAACTAGAGCGTTGGTGATAATATATCCGGTTGTTTAATGATTAAAACACATTTTTCACGTCCCAGAACACCGATATATCATATTTATCTGTACAATAGTTTACTCTGATTTTGACATCCATGGATAGCATCGTTTATATAAATACAGATGGTTTCCTACTCTGCTAGTTAGCTCTATAGATCCTCTACATAGGATCATTCTATCGGCGATTCTTGTTATGAAATGTTCTCATGTTATGCTGAAACTAATTGCAATAAAGAAAAGCTGTCCGTAACTATACATAGGATTATTGGATTCACTTATTTGTTAAACTTTTCTAGTCTTTTTGGCATAGTTTACGATTTGTTTTCGAGAGAGAAAAAAGTAAATGGTACAGTAATTTTTAGAGAACGATGAACTTTTATCTATATGGTACATTGAAAAAATCTGTCAATTTTATCTTCAAAAATCAGTATTATCTAAATACTGGCGAAGATAAGAATGACTCATGATTATAAACAGAAATTGTGAGATGATTTACTCTGGAGATTTAGAATAGAAGAGTATAAGGTTCTAAAGTTCATGAAATCTTAATTATAAAATCATACATTAGTAGCATTGCTCTCTGATCCTTTCGACAGTCTGTTAGAGTCATTATGAGGGTTAAATTCCATCATCCTGAGACTTGAGATGTATATATCAGCATTAAACTCCACTCGCTCGACAGCTATTGGCTATACTTTCTGACTCGAAACTTAAGTGAGAGATATTGGTTAGTTTATTCAACTATCAGTGGATCAGTGGCACATACATAAACCCCACCTACTTAAATACTCATTGCTGTACTTTTGTACCAACGATCTATTTAAATCAGCGATGTTAATGTATGCACCTCTGACAATTGAATTAGATATTACAATTAATTGTAACAGTGACATCTTCAGCAAGATTACGTAACTCACCCATGGATTTATATCTGTATGCCTTATACATGTATACGTATAGCATTTTGTTATTACTGAGCTGCTTGTTTGTTTGTTGGGTTTTACGGCGCACCAACACAAAAAGGTCATATCGCGCCGATTACTGAGCTGCATTATTAATAAATATACTTCCAGAAGAGACCCAGATAGCAGGTTATCTATGTCAAGCAGCGGTCATGTCCACAAAAAGTCTTACGAAAAAAACTTTCGTAAGTCAATTTCAAAAATTTAGTTCGAAGACTATGAGGTATGATATCATATAATGATTAGAAATGCTGAAAGAATTCATTATTTAACAAAGTAAAAGAAAATTATAAATTGATTGGACAAAAAATCAAGGTATTATAAATGTTTATTGATTTTAACGTACGATGATGTCGTAAAATATGCAGCACATTATAAAACAAGTCTTGATCTGACTGCCATGTGATTTAGGTACTTTAATGATGTAGGCTATACTTACTTAGCAACGAACTATAAGTAACAACGAGATATTGGCACTCTGAAAGAATTTATGTCAAAACTATTATCTTCTAAGTGATTGTATAGTAACGATTTTGTAGATATATATTCTGTAGTACTCACCGTCAAACATATTGGATAACATTGTCTAGTGGCTAAACATAGCAGTATTTGTGTTATTCTTGTTTATGACGACAGTGATAATTGATAAAACATTCGTATTTAAAACAGTCACGGTTGATGTGCAGTGATGTACACAAACGGTCTTACTGACCGTAGTACGGTGACGCTCAGCATCATGGGTAAAACTGTTAATTACCTGAAAACACGGCAATGTTTACATTCCAATAATTTCCCCCATTCAACTGTATTAAGCAAATAGAGTATGTTTTTGTGCCAGCTCAATAAAAATTAACTATCCAACTACCTATGCTCATTAAATAAAACTTTTAACCGGTTGTTAAACCTCCACCCTTACGTGTTTACATCTGTCAATCAGTACACAGACATTAGAAATCAAAAGTAGAATACATGGTTTGACTATGCATCTGCACCTTTTGAGGTTTAAAAGAACTTTGTAATTAAGGATTGATATTCTTGTAGTCATAAGCGATCAGTTATTTTACAATTTAATAATAATTGTATAAAAAAAAACAGAAAAAAATAAAGAGATTTTGTCTTCATACGCCGTACTATATTCTGTTGCCTACCAAATCGCCGAATTTTGCGAATTGTTGTGCGTCTAAGTAAAGAGCTGATATCTTCACCTTCTATTTATAGAATGCAGTGATAACAACACTTGAGTTCTAATCCGGTGGCCACTTTCCGATTCCCACCCCTGTCAGATAATGCCATAAAAATAGTCAAGAATGTTTATTTCCTCCTACTTTTATAGGAACAATATTAGTAAAAGTCGCAGTCAATAAGCTTTTAAAACCAGGCGTCTCTATTTGGTTTCAGTTTACATCTTAAGTGAATTGCGCTTTAAACGCAAATGTGAGGCCACTTGTTATATTAAGATCTAAGATTCAGTAGTTTGCAGGAAACAATTTCAGCTTCTGTCTAAATTTCATTTCTTTTGTAAATAACACGGATATTGTGTTCCGATATTTTCTTACATGTACCAAGGAATATTGTCTGTAAATGACAAGACGTGTCTTCTCCAACAGATTACTTGGAACAGAGAATTCATTATCTACGTGAGCAATACATATAATTGTTCATACATAAATTGCATGCTGATATGCAGTTGAAGACATAGCACATTGAATTTTATGTCTTTAATGTGTTGGTTTAATCAGGGATTCTATATAACAGGGATTTGTAACGAAGTGCTTTTTTACAAATGAAATATTCAAGAGTGCTTTTTTTATTTTTCTCGGTCGTCACCGTCTATAACTGACTGAAGCAAGCTGTACACACTATTCCAGAGTTTAAAAACTTGATTTATGTTTTTGTACATGTTTTCCATGCAACTTGTGAATGTTTCTGAAGTTTTTGAAACTATGACTTTAGGTGATGTAAAATAGGGCTAAAAATGGCAGATCAACGGGAAAATGCATTATTTTGTGAAACAGTCTGTGAGCGTAATTTACCTCAAAATCATCTAGAAACACATTTTTTCCTAACATTTATGTCAATTTGAGTGGTAGTCGTAAACAATTTCGTGTGAATATCTTTATTTTAACTTGTTATACTTTTTTTCCGTGTTGGCCGAAATAATAGCGACGACAGTGAAATTTGATGAAAAATCTATTACATTTACTTATCGTTACAAATCCCTGTTATATAAAATCCCTGGTTTAATTAAGGTAAATTGCTATGTCATCAATACAACGACGGAGACCATGATAAAGGGTTTTAAAAAAACTGATATGATATGGTGTGCATATCATAGGTTTTTTCCTGTACATGTCGAGGGTTGCCCGCAAGACTGTAGTAAATCCTTCTTTAAAGCGATGTACTTACTACAGTCTTGCGGGCAACCCTCGTTGTAAACTGAATCTAAAAAAGAAACTTCCACAAACGACAATTGAACTTTATCCACGTATTCGTATATTTACAGTTTTAATTTATATTTGTTATTTCACAATAATTTAAAATCTATCCGTCAAAGTTTATTCACAATATCAAAATTATCAATTTCATTGGATTGTTTAATATTATTTGAGGTAGGCGTTGATTGAATTTGTTTTGCTATAGTACTAAGTATGAATATTGCTCACTGATTGACGACGACAACGCATTAAGTCGGAGAGCTTAGAGCATGTTTTACCACATTTAAAATCAAAGCTTGACTGAGCTCATTGGCACGACCAGGAGGATTTAGACCTTTGCTGAACTTGTGCGTCAACATTATTTCCAAGGACTTTTGATGGCCATTCGTCTATGAAATCAATATTATTGTTTTGGAAGAAGTGGATATTGTCACGGCCGTCGTGAGATCTAACGTTATCTTGCTGAACACATAAGAAAGGTCGTGGTTTTGAGGGAGAGTACTGTCTCTTTACCTTCAGACGCATGCCCGGCTTGTAAGTCCACTGATCGAGCGGTCGTGGGTTCGATTCCCGGGCGGGGCACATTTTGGTTGAGCTTTGTCATGAAATAATTTTTGCGGCTACTGTCTCTATTACCTCTGATTTGAAATTATGTGTGATACTTGTTAGTCACTGACGGAAGTATGTGCCCTGTAACTAGTTAAAAGATTTGAAATCATGTGTGACACATGTCAGTCACTGACGGAAGTATGTGCCTTGTAACTAGTTAAAAGATTTGAAATCATGTGTGACACATGTCAGTCACTGACGGAAGTATGTGCCTTGTAACTAGTTAAAAGATTTGAAATCATGTGTGACACATGTCATTCACTGACGGAAGTATGTGCCTTGTAACTAGTTAAAAGATTTGAAATCATGTGTGACACTTGTCAGTCACTGACGGAAGTATGTGCCTTGTAACTTGTTAAAAGCTAAGTCCAAAGATTTACTATTTCCAGAAACAATGAGTCAGTTGACTGACCGCTGTTATAAAACATACACATTGTGTTGACATGGCGGTAAAAGCAACCAAAAAAACATTAAGCGTCCAAAGTGTCAGTATTAACCATAAATGGATAGGATACACCTAGAACCTATTCCGGCTAAGATGATCATGGTCTAAACCTGTGTACAACAATATCATACTACTCGAACATTTAGTTTTTTGTAGAGATACTCAGCAATACGACGTAATAAATGCATGTGCATGTGTAGGCATATACACTTAACAAAACTTATAAGTATACATATTTCAATTGTGTATAACTTTTTTATGAACCGAACAGAACAGTACTTTCTTTTCTCAAATTACAATGTAATACATGAGAACAAATATAGTGGTATAAACAAGCATATAATTATTATATATAAGGTAACAAAAATAGATTTCGCGGATATATGCTTATATAATTATCATAGAATTAAGCGTTATTTCTGTAGTTTCACTTTTCGCGGAGTTTAAGACCAATCAGAACGCATACACTTACATCACTGTAAATTATACCGTAAGTCAGCAGTGTCTCTCAATAGCTGAAAAGTAAAATTACTGAAATAACGTTTAATTCTATGATAATTATAAACGATATGAAGTTGATACTTACCAGTTTTGTCAAAATTACTATCAGTTTTAATGTCCAGTCATTTTCCGAATCAGTTCGACCGTGGATCACTTCTAAGACGGTTCAATACCATATAGATATACTCATTTTAATAAGCTGTGTCACGACTCAAAAGCGATAGTTAAAAAGGATCGTTTTATGGTGTTTTTTTTTCAACAATGTTTTTTTAATCATTAATATGAATATTTTATTGAATGTGGGGACTCCAAAGCCAGTGGATAGTGTGTAACCGTGGGATAAATCAAACTTTGCCTGTTGGGAAAAAAGGACTACAGATAATTCATTAAAATAAACTATAGACAGAGCAAGAAAGTTATTTTAATGACTGTTATTCTAAAGAACGTTTATAAATTTCAAGGTACCTGAATAATCTGCGAGTATAAATAACTTTATTTCCTCCAGATTTGAAGATACAAGCAAAATATACATCTGCTATTGGCTATATTTCAATTATTACTTCGTAGTCGTTTTTTAAAGTCACCTAACCAGCGCGTTGGACCGTGAATCGATGAAATGCATTAAATGCTCGAGGTCTTCAAACTATATTTCCTGAAAATTTGACTTAAATCGGACTGGTACTTACTTAGATACGAGTCCAAATATGCATGTATACTTATAAGTTTTGTTAAGTGTATATATATGTACAAAATAATGAAATTATTATATTACAATAAAAAATGATCAATTCTAACCAGTTAAAATATGGGATACATAATTTTTATAATTAAGTAAGTTATAAATAATGATATAATGCATTTGTATAATGTAACCATGAAATATATGAGAAAAACTACTTTTTGTTCTGTTCTTTTCTTTTCAAATAAATCTTGACATGATCGTTTTCATGAAAACCAAAACAAACCAAGTTAAAAGGAACAAGCTACGATCACTTCTAGCATTTGCTGCCTTACTTCTTTGCGATTTAGCTTCTCCCTGTTTAGCACATGCGCATTTAGCGTATAATTCAACTTCCGGTAAAACTTTGGTCCAAAAGTCCATCTGTTCTGCTGCGAAATGATCTTTAGAGGATGCACTGGTTATGTTTAAAGATATTTCTAGATATTTCTGTGTCTCCGGATTAAACGTCTCCCACTCAGGTATTCTCGTCAATGATTGCCACTCTTTAGAATTAGGATTCCTAAAATGTAGAAAAGATGACCCAATCAAAAGTCAAAATACAATTAGTCAAAACGCAATTAGTCAAAACGCAATTAGTCAAAATACAAATAGTCATATACAATTAGTCAAAATACATTTCACGTAAAGGGAGTCGGCCCTATAATAATTTTTCAGAAAGGATTGTGCTCATTGAAATTTTAACGGGAGGTACATTTTATAACATTTTTTATATCACTGGACATTTCCATAATACCCTCGAGCGTAAAGAAGCGGATGAGGTCTATGTACCATAAATTGAGTTGATCTCAAAACGAAGCACTGTTTATACCCTTTATCACTTGCACAGCTGTCGTATATTACCGAACTCTTCTTTTCGAAAATAAAAGGAAAATGGTAAAGAATAGATCGGTAACGTGATACTCATCTTGTGTGAAATAGGTATAAATAATTGTTCTAAATTGGCGCGTTAATATAACAAATAAAACAAGTTTGACATTCAAAAACAGAAAGTGAATATTCAGACATGTTCTATTCAATTATCCGTGAACAGATATCATGTAGAGCGTTGTCGTACAGGATCTCTAAGATCTCAATGGAGGGTCACGTCGAGATGACCTTTATGTCGACCAATCAATGCGTAGCTTTCATCTAGACGAAACACTATAACATTTTCGTAATTTCTATTTTTAGACCAAGGTTTGCGAGCTAATTTAACAGCGGTATTATTCACAGTCTCATTTCAAATTGCGTGACGTAGACGATGTAACAAGTTACTAATTATAACAATTTCGTCGTGACATTAGGATGAGAAAAGGTCACCTGAACGTGACCCTCGTTTGAAAACGGCAAGATCTAAATTAGCGAGTAGGCGAACGGAAAATGTTAGATCGGGTTTTAATCAGATTGTGTTCTAATATTACCGTAATAAAAACAAATCGACACTTTAGTTACTTAAGCTACGCGTACTTTTACAACAATTACTGTTGTTTTCCTAAGAATAAATACTTCGAAACTGCAACACAATATCGCAGACTTACGTCTTTCTCCGAAAAAAGATGAGTCCAAAATTGAACGTACAAAAACACACAACATTTAGAAAATTGCTTTAGTGCCTGGTGAAAAACTAATCATTATTTTCATCACAAAAATAAAGTAAGCAACTTGAATCATGACATATGGGATAGTTTCTGTTTCGAAGCACATGTTTATGATTGATATAATACATTTTGATGTGACTGGTTTATCATCTTAAAATAATCAGAATCATCCAGGCACGTATCTGGTTGATGATAAAACATTCAGTATGTCACTTCATTGTCTAAATATCACGGCGGCAGTACAACGTGACTATGATATCGCAAATGATAGGGTTTCAATAGGGCCATGTCATACTGGAATTTTGTTGAGCGTCCGCGTGCACGTAGGTTTTAGAGTCCCCATTCCAAAAAACAATATTGTTGATGAAATTGTCTTTAAAAATTCTGATGTTCCGAGATTCAATAAATGATTTTTCTCAGGAAATACGGATAAATCCTTGTTTCTGTGTATTTGACTAATGAAAATGTACATGTGTATGTTGTATATACTTTTTTATAGAATTACATTAATCTCACAATAATGTCATAAACATTCATGTACTACCAAGTACTTATTTGTAAATACTTGCTAGGATGGACATGTGTTTTCATTTTTGGATTGTGCGTTTTTGTGAATATGTATCTAGGTTTGTCAAACTTGAGTTGACGTTTAACAAAATTCCATTTTGTCATGACCTAAGAAAACAGTAAAAATTCGGATTCGACTCAAAGTTTAAAAGAGCTGTAAGTATTTTAATTCTTGTCAGATTTACATGATACCAACTCGAGGCAAAGCCGTAGCCTGTTCAATTGCTCTTAACGTTCCAAAACGTTCCGTACCGATACATTCGGAACTCCTCGGCCATTCTCTGTGAATAATCTCGGACACCATCAGACGCTATTTTGAAACTACATGTACCGGTGTTGAAGTAAACAAATACACGATCGTTTAGGCAATGAGTGATGTTTCGTTTGTTTTTAGTCTGTCAACTTTGAAACACCACGAATTGCCTTAACGATCGTATATTTGTTTAATAGATTAGATTTTTCGCAGCAAATGGCCAATAGTTCCGAGTGTAACGTTACGGAACATTTTGGAACGTTAAGGGTAATTGAACAGGCTTCAGAAAAGTGTATAGCCACCATGAAGGCAAGGGGCATAAATATCATATAGTAAAAATCACGATAAAAAGAGTATCTTACCCTGTTTTAGCAAACTTGGTCCACATATACATCATTGCATGAGTTAGGAAAGCTTCATCAACAGGTAGACGTATTTTACTGTCAACAGACAGATTAAGAGCAAGTTTCATTGAGTCTGGGAATCCGAATATAAAAGGCAATTCCATTGTATGAGGAGCACCATTAACCCATTCTGGTTGTGGATACAAACTAGTCTTGGCATCAAAAAGATAGAAGTACGTTGTTGATTTGTTCATCATCTTGTTTAGTGTTGAATGTATGATAGCGTTTTCTACAGCCGGAATCACAAAGGCTGTATCTGCAGCCATTTGTACTAGACAATTTCGGACATTGATGGGATCGTCTGGATTTGGCCACGTGCTGTATTTGTGTATGACCGACTGTTTGAGTGGATGTGATACGTTAGGACCATAGACTACTTCCAGGACAAAAGGTATAAACAATTCATCAAACATAGCTCGCGGGAATCCTTCAGACACGTTAATCTTGAGAGTTGATAGCAATTCGCCATAGCTTTCAAAAACAGACGCACCCTCCATGCTGTTGACTCCAGATAAAAAGTCTAATCCATTGAAAAACTGCACTCGATCCTTCTGCATAGGCGTAGATTGGAGAAATAACGTTGCTGGGTCGTCCATTATAAAATCACCATCAATGACAGGTGCAAATATATATTTATTCCCCAGTTGTACAAACAAATCGAGTGGTTTTTGTTTCAGACAATCCATGGCATTCAAGGCAGAGGCACAATCAGCATCATTCAAAATATCTCTAAACTGTTGTTTGGGATCTCGTTGTAATGCCCACGCAGCAAGAAAACTACCACTTTGTGATATGACCCTTTTAAACAGACCAACATTTCGAGGGTAAGTAGCATGAAACAAAGCGCTTGCTGCACCAGAAGAACTGCCAAACAACGTCACTTCCGTCGGATCACCACCAAAGTCGTGAATGTTGTCTTGAACCCATTTTAATGCAAGCTGTTGATCCCACAGTCCAAGATTCCCTGAGTATTTTGAACCGTCACTTATAAAACCAAATATATTCAAGCGATAGTTAAATGTCACCACCACCACGTCGTAAGCAGAACTGATAACTTCACCGGAAAACACGTCACTTCCGCCATACGAATAATGGCCGCCATGTATAAAAACCATAACAGCTGCTTTTCTGCTGGAATTTACTTTAATTCCAGGCGTGTATATATTCAAATACAAACAATCTTCACTCATGTTGAAAAACTTTAAGATTTTATAATTCGTATCACTTTGCATACAATGGGGTCTATGATATGTGGCATTATACTGTGGATGATAACCACTGTACAAGCTTGGCTTCTCGAACCGCCTGTTTCCGATTGGTGCATCTGCATATGGAACACCAAGAAACTGAGTACAGTAGAATTCTTCTCCAATAAAATTGACCGGCTTAATCATGCCAGTTATATTTCCAAACTTTGTATTAACATATACGTATGACGTTGAATTCTGTGCGCAGGTAAGTGACAATAAAACGCCAACATAAATACTTAATCCGTAAAACAATTGCATGATTGTACCAGAAGTGTTATGAATATGACACAGAACGTAGAAATGATATTTCTTTTAATTTGTTCAACCAATTACTAAGTCAATGGTGCTAAAAAATATGAGTTAAACTCTGGCAAACTGACAATCACGCTTTTAGTAACATAATTAGTGATTGTTCATTTAGGTTAGATGGATAAACATTAACACAACGAGTTAAGAGTTTAAAAAAGCCAGCGAATTAACTCCGACAACGAATGTATACTTAATGTTTGTGTGATTACTCTATTTAAGTAATAACTTAAGTGTTCGCAACATTTGGGCATCACAAAATAGTTTTAAGATTTACATCCCTTAGTTCTATGCGTATTATTCAATATTCTACATGTATACGAATTATTCAATATTATAAACGAATAATTTGATATTCTATTCGTATTTTCAGTATTCCATTCCTGTTACTCAACATAATGAACGAATTATATATAATTCTTATCGTATTATCTAATATCCTTATCGTATTATTCAATATCCCTATCGTGTTATTCAATATATTTATCGTATTATTCAATATCCTTATCGTATTATTCAATATCACTATCATGTTATTCAATATCCTTATCGTATTATTCAATATCCTTATCGTATTATTCAATATCTCTATCGTGATATTCAATATCCCTATCGTATTATTCAATATCCTTATCGTATTATTCAATATCCCTATCGTGTTATTCAATATCCTTATCGTATTATTCAATATTCCTATCGATTTATTCAATATCTCTATCGTGTTATTCAATATCCCTAATGCGTTATTCAATATCTCTATCGTGTTATTCAATATCCTTATCGTGTTATTCAATATCCTTATCGTGTTATTCAATATCCTTATCGTGTTATTCAATATCTCTATCGTGTTATTCAATATCCTTATCGTGTTATTCAATATCCTTATCGTGTTATTCAATATCCCTAATGCGTTATACAATATCTCTATCGTGTTATTCAATATCCTTATCGTGTTATTCAATATCCTTATCGTGTTATTCAATATCCTTATCGTGTTATTCAATATCCCTAATGCGTTATTCAATATCTCTATCGTTTATTCAATATCCCATTTGTATTATTAGTTTAGTTTACTTATAATAAATTCTTATAATCTACTGAGTAATACAAATATATAATTGACCATAGTTGATACGTTTGAAAAATTACAACGAAAGAATAATTTTGATAAATTTCTCTATTCGTATAATTCAATGTTTAATATTTATTTGAATTATTCAATATTCTATTAGTAATTTGTAATGTGCTATAGTGTTATTCCTCGTTTTACATTTTTTGTAACCATCAATGTTTATGTGTTCTTGTTTTGTAACATACTCGTTATTAATTTATTGTTTTAAGATCAAACTATACCCTATGCATATAAATGTCCAGAAAGCTTTTTATAGGCTTTATGTTTTAATATTTATGTATATTAGTCGTTATTAACAAATGTTTATTTCTAGAAAGTAAAATTTCCTTTCATGAGTTTAATGGTAATGTTCCATTTTTTGTAGTTTTGTTTATAAATTGTATATATCATTGCTCATGTGCCATGTATCAAGATTTGAGAAATAAAGGTTCGTTCTTTTCCTGTATTAATCTTTCAGCCTGTCACAAACCAATCAATATTTGGCTTGGCCTCTAATGTAAATTATATTGTTAAAGTACGCGTACTACAAAACCTAGTTAAACAGATAATAGCTTTCAATAATGTATCTTATTTTAATGTCTTAATACACGATAATTTATTCTAAATCTCAATTAACTTTCATTATCACCAAAATTCATCATGAATAATTTTCAATTACATGAATATTCAATTTGTGTTGATTGAATAACTAGTATATATAAAAGTATAAAAAAGATAAGTAAATAAACAATACGTTCTAGGCTAAGATTTTCACGATAAAACAATTATCGTGAACGAATCAATTTTGGCATCCTAAGGGTATAAGAATTATTCTGTGAAATATGCGATAAAGTAAATATTTTGATGTTCCTAAGAGTTCATTGCAAATGTTTGATAAGTAGGAACAGGTATACGAAATCGGGCAAGTCACGACCCGGACAAGTACGCGAACAAAGTAGAGTAGACCTACGTGGTGCAAATGTGATTTGATTGTTCATGTGGTTTTAATTCCCTTATAGGGACTTTAATAAGTTATATCTCCCTGATAAAATCTGAAGCAATCCAATTGGTAAGTAGGTCCTTACAGTTGGAATCCTCAGATTTTATCATTGAATTCCTATGTAAGAATAACAAAATATTTCATCTAATATATTTTTGGTTATAAAGACATTAACAGAAGTGATCAAATTTAGATAGTTCTTTGCCCTAAAAATACTAAGCTTGAATTTGAAACAAATTAAATGATTTACAAAAAAAATTGGCAAATTTACATTGAAAAGTAAGGGTAAAATCTGAGTAATCCAACTAATAGGACCTACCCATTTGAAGAGTATACAAGGGGAAATAATCCTTATTCATTCAGTTGGTTAGAGGAATAGTCTGCCGCATTTGACTCTATTTGATTTTTCGGAAAAGAGGTTTAAAAAAAAACAACAAATGATATTGCTATTGTAAATAATAAGTTGGTGCTAATTTTTTAAAAAGACGTCTTCAGAATTCTTTTACTAAGTCAGGTTAGTGCAGAAACCCAGCCGCGAGACCAAGGTTAAGTGATATAAGTTCCCGATTTTGAACCCAATCAACGTCAATGTTAAGTGCCTTGAGCAAGAAATATTTTCGCTATCGTTCTACTTAAACGATATGTTTACGGGCACCTACGAGAGTGGCATATTTCCGCTCTTCAACTTTTACGTTTTTGCCGTATCGTTATCATTATCCCATGGACAAACTTAGTATACGGCAGTCGACTCATGTTCACTAATGTCCAGTTTCTTTATATAAACTAAGTGTCATTACTGTTATTTGTTCTTGTTAACCGTTCCACACGTAGCCGACAGCTACTCCTTCTTTGAACCAAATAGGAGTAATCTAACCTGTGGCTTAAGTTTCGATATCCTGCACTCTTTCACTGTAATATGGATTACCTGCCCCTTACCTCTATCGTTATCGGATCTTGCATGATCATTTGCTGACGATAGTTACTTTAGTAGGAATTGGGTACTATATATAGGTTATTCAATTTCGATTTTTCTGATTACACGTATAATTTAGCGGAGGATTAACAAAAAAACATGTTTCAAGTAAACACGATTCGGACGTGGATTAGTCTCGTTAGAATTTCGGATACATTATTTAGCATAAATGTAACCGAACAACTAAAAAAGAGTATCCACGGTAATTCTTGTACAATGATCCTTTGATTTAAGCCTGTGTAGTGAGAAATGGTCATTTGAAAACCTTATTATCCAATACCTAATTCATTACATCGGGCGCGACCATGATCATGGTTTGCCTGACGTAATTTTACCTGTCAAAGTACGACTGGGAACAAGACAATCTTTCACTGTTCAACAGCCGCAACTTAGAAATTGATGTTTGACACTAAAATGAAATGATTATTTTTATTTGTTTAATTTGTAAGGTAGCTGGAGGTAATACTTTTTGCTTTGTTTAATGAAAAAATGTTTTGATGTTATTCACCTATATATATGAGAGATAATCGTTTAAAATACATGTCAAGTTTTGAGCTGTACAACCTTATGATGGCATTCATGAAAGTTAGCCAAGGGACGTTACTGCAAAGACTATAGTAAATTATGTTCGCAACATTAACTCCCTTTGATAAGTATTTAGCTAGAAAGACAATATATTGCGTTATTTACTCATTATTATTGCCATAGAATGCTAATAATTGGAAAAAGGGAGTGCAAACTTAGCATAGTGTTTTTACCTTAGATCTGTTTAGATATATCATAACTTGTGTATATAGTCAAGTGCTATTTAGAAAGTAATCAAGCCAGTGTTATTCCTCGAATTCTTGCAACAGGTACATATAGAAAATATTCAAATAGTGCATAACATAACTATAACAATTCTATGACCGAATTTCCCACGTTAGTCTGTTAATTGTTATTGTTTATTCCCAATGATCTGCAATTTATATTGCAAAAAAGTCAAATTGTGTCGACGTATTTAATATCAATATTCAAGGGACCTATTAGACATTTTCGTAGAAAGAAAAGTAGTAGTCATTTTATGAACTACATAATGCCATTCAAATATTTGTCAAGAAGAGAAATCGGCTAAAAACAAGTGGATGTAAATTTAATTAGTAATTTTGGTAGATTACGTGATTTATGACCCTGGTGATTACACATATACTGATGATCCCGGATTACCACGGATTCAATCCAACAACAGTTGTAGACATCCTTAAAAAGTATAATTCGTAAATATTAACCCCGACTTGACCTTTATGCAAGAATATTCATTACATTGAATACGAATGTAGTATTAATCTTCGATTTCACCGTGTCCGTGGCCGTGAGGATTATAAGCTAAATTTTAACACACAAACACACTTCAATAATTTTACGATAGCTGCCGAAGTGTAGAATAGGCGTGGTACTGATTTTCGTCGGGATATGTGTAGATGATTATTAGATGCAAATGTGAAAGGTGAGATCGGGGTCAATATTTACACAATATACGTGGTTTATGAGCTATCATTCTAATATTTACACTTCATACTGCTATTTGAACTATAAAAAATGTTACAAGGGAAAGCCGCTCATCAGACACTATCCGCGC
Organism: Mactra quadrangularis; assembly: GCA_025267735.1. NCBI lineage: Eukaryota > Metazoa > Mollusca > Bivalvia > Venerida > Mactridae > Mactra > Mactra quadrangularis. Next base: position 12,882,571 of record CM046309.1, read on the forward strand.
TGTTTTCGTCTGTACATACCTAGCAATAATGCGGCCATATATGTTTCTTCAAACACCGCAATGAGAATATAACCATTCAAATGCCAATTGCAACGAACGAAGCTATATACCTTGAAATGACCTTGACCTTTACTACTGCTAAAAGCAATTATAATTAAAGTTTATTCCATTAACAATTATTATATTACAACTGTTTGTAAATCAGTCGCTTGGTTCAGTAGTAAATAATGATTTATATAACTCGTCATATTGTCTTCAAATACGTAATAGTGTGACCTTGACCTTAATTTTTGAAAAGGTTGCACCCAAGGTCAGCACTTTTTATACTGGTTTCATAAAACTGTGATGTCTCCTGAACATTTTGGTATATGTCGTAGCTTGTTACCTTTTTGGGCGACCTTTGGTAAAGAATTAGGCTTCTGCTGCTCTACTAATACGTATATTAACGACGTAAATTTCCCTAAATCAAGTGATCAAATATACGTACTGTAAAACGCTGGTGAATTTAAGAAAAAATAGGTTGCACTACTTCAGAGTAATTATTAAACAATTTCACTTTTCTTCGAACATTTAACGATGAAAATAAAAATTAAACTCTACTTTTAAACCATCCGCGTAAAGTTGCAAAATATCTGTTCTAGTGACATGACAACAAAGATAAGTGCTATACACTTTTAATACAATGCAGTGCATATATGTACATAACATACAATGTAACATAAGTTTTAAAGAATTGTCTGCACATACAACGCGTTCCTTGGTATAAAAAACTAAAATAAAAGAATACATATTTATGTGTAGAAATAGACAAAGTTAATACAAAAGTACTATGCTATTCTCTTAAACTATAGTCACCAAACTATCTAGAAAATCGATGTGTACCTCACATCATCAGTTTATGCTTATTCTTCATTTAATTACATGTAGTTTCCAAGGAATACGCTGTACCAATTCACAAATGTAAAAGTCCTCAGACAAAGGGAAATAAGACATAGTATAAGATACAGTAAGATAATTTGAAGTCTAATGATTACATATTATGTTTATAAGAAACACAAAATATATGAAAATATTCAAAGATATACGTTACAAAATCTATAAAACAAGTACCATACATAACATTTAAATTTTTAATAATTATGCAATGATAGTAATTGCTATCATACATCCTTATTGTCATTAAAATATTTATAATTCAGTCCGTATTGTCAGGTCCTCAAGTACACAAGTATTTATTTCATCAAACTGTCCTTACAATTTTCTAATAATACTGCCTGAGAAAGAGTTCCAATCGTCACTATTTGGATCAAGTTTTATAGGGTAAGCACGAACGGACACGTTTTGACCTTTGTTGACCCGAGTTGTAACGGAAAATGAATCACATTTCTCATCACTAGAATCAGATGCTGCCCTGGATTCTCCTCTAAACACACTGACAGAATCTACATTTATTGTATAATCTATAGACGCACCTTTTTCAAAACATATTTGTGCATTAAACTGGTAAATACCATCAACACTTGCAGTAAAATAACCTGTGGTCTTGTCATAACAACCTCCTTCGTTCATAAGAACTTCTTCAAACACTACAGGAGAAGCGGATGAAAATTTTCCATCAGTTTTACCGTAAGCGTTAAACGCAATTAATGGCGTAACAGCCAGACCTGAAATATACAAACAAAATAAGAAGACTTATTACATCTGAAGTAATGTGATATCATACACGCATCTTGAAATTAAAAAACTGTAAAAAAATAAACGAATTGATATAGGTTCACCAGATGTGATATTTGGCAATATTGTGACCCAGTGATGTCATTCAGAACTCCTCGGCCATTCGCTACGAATAACCTCGGATCTATTTAGACGCCATTTCGGAAACCTTTTCGTCACATTCCCAAACTAAATGCTTCGACCGGTGTTGAAGTAAACAAATTCATGACTGTTTAGGCGATAAGTGATATTTCGTATAAGTCCTAAATTTGAAATAACATAGGTCAATGATATCGCTGAACAATATTTAGTTAAATATATAACATAGAAACATGTTTTGACAAAAATACGCGTGTATACTACAATACACAAGAACTATTTTGCATAACCGTTTCGTGTTTCGCCTGCGCTTCCCCTCGCCTAGGTAGTAAAACCTCCAAGCCGACAGGGAAGACCCCCACTAATCCTTCCGAGATTATTCATTTATGAAAGGTCGAGATGTTCCGAATGTCACTGATGTATGGTTGGGCAAATTTTGTTTACATTTCGGATTATAGTGAGATACAACTATCGGTTTCGACTTGCAGATGAAACATTTCTTTATAAAACTGACAAGTCCAAAACTGAACATCTAAAGCGGTTATCATAAACATAATCATAATTTCATTATTATCATTTTGCAGCGTTGAAATACACTATTCACTTGCGATTGAATCATGATACGTAAGCTGATTGGTTTATTAACAATTTTATCTTTTCCCCATAACTTGTCCACTAAGCGCGCCATTCGGTACGCAACGCCTATACCGGAAGTCAGTCGTGTTGTTGCTATTAGTGATATTGAAATTAATATAGACATTATGAAAACAGTATTAGATACAAACTTGTACTTTAGCATTGTGTTAAAGAAATATTGATTCTTTTAATCGGACTGATATTTTTTATCTATAAAGTCCAATTTAAGAAAAATGGTTGAGACCGTACGCACTGAACAGAAAGTTCGATAAGGTAGTGTACTCTTACACAAGGGAGACAATAAATACAATGTATACAGTACTATTGGTTTGTTTTCGTTGGGTTTTTCGCCATAGCAACACATTGAATAGGTCATATAACGGCGGTCAGTCAACCTACTCACTCCTCCTGGAAAGGATAAATCTCTGGATTTAGCTGTTAACCAACTACTAAGCGCGTCATACTTTCGTCAGAGACTGAGACTGACTTACATGATTAAAAAGTGGATGACGCTTTATTTTACGATCATAAGATATGAAATCTGGTGTCAGTGCACACAACACTTTTAACATCAGGGACATTAATCCACTTATGTGATTTTTAGATTAGCGTTGTGCTTTTGTGTGTCACAAAATAAATAAAACAATTTGAAACCTTTTAAAAAATTTAGTTCGAATAATATTGAACCCGCTTTACAGAGCGATTATTAAAACCCTTTTTGTTTAAGTTTATAGAAAACTGATGACCCGTGGGGCGAGGCAAGGTCAAATAGACATATATTGAACAATTGAAGTGAAACTCACTAAAAGAAACAAATTACAATGTGATCAGACATAATGCATCATATTGGCCAATGAAAACAAGTTAGAGCCATCTTTCGCATAATTATATTAGTGTTCTTGATTTCAAATTACAAAATAAAATCAATCAAATACGAGAAATCTTCAATATAATTATCAGTTGTAACAATGCCAGAGTATATTTGATAAATATACTTACGTGTTAGTTCTTCTGACTTGTTTACAAACGTTTTATTTAGTTGTTCTTGAAAGTCTGAAATGAAACGTCATGGCATTTATTCAAGTAGAATATGAAATGGAAATGTTTAAAACTTTTGTTGAAATTATAACATACTCGTTAATACAAACAAAATTCCTTAGAAATTTGTCTGTCTTTTTTAAATTCTGATGACAGATGAGACTAGGTGTGGTTAAACCACAGACGTGTAATTTAAACAAATTCGGAAGAAACACTTCATGTTTAATCTGTATGACGCCGTTTATCTGTTAGGTAAAATAAAATGTATGCAGTGCGACAGTTTAATTCCGTAAAAAATGTATGGTCACTGATCACGAACGAAATTAAAGAAAA